>CAUYUJ010018235.1:117942-140442 GCA_963575745.1 Prorocentrum cordatum | reverse complement strand
ATCGTCTCTCTCCCTCTCGCTCTCTCTCGCCCTCGTGTTGCTCCTCCTCGTGTCGCCCCTCCGTCGGTCTCCCTCGCCCGCGGGGGAGCCCCCCTTTGGCTAGAGCTCCAGCCCAGGTTTACACCACGACCTCTCCCCCACCCCCCATCAAGCTCTCGCTCTGATAATGGGAGAGGATGGAGAAGAGAGGGGCGCGCAAGGGCTTCCGAAATCACGCTTGACACGACAGTCCGCAGCTCGGAGCTTCGAGGAGGAGAAGGAGGAGGAGGAGGAGAAGGAGGAGGAGGAAAGGGAGGAGGAGGAGGAGGAGGAGGAGGAGGAAAGGGAGGAGGAGGAGGAGGAGGAGGGCGGGAGGAGGACGGCGGGAGGAGGAGGAGGAGGAGGAGGAGGAAGGAGAAGGGGAAGTAGGAGCAGGAGGAGGGGGAAGGGCGGGAGGCGGGAGGAGATAGACGGGAGGAGGCAGTGAGGAAGGAGGGGGGGAGGGGCGGGAGGGGGGCGGCGAGAGGCGCCACCCCCCGCCGCCCCCGCTGCAGGAGCTGCCTCTTCAGGGGAAGGGCCCTCCGCGCACGTCGTCCGCACGCGCATCGGGCAGAGCCGCGTCTGCGAGCGGAGCTCGGCGCCTCGGGAGGTGCCGACCCCGCGGGCACGGGCCAAAAACGCCTGCCGCCGTGGCCTCGGCCACCGCGGAGGGGCAAAAGAAAGCGCCGGCGTCCGTCCAGATTTCGGTCGGGCGCCAAGCAAAAACAGAATGACTCCCTGCCAGGCCACCCCAACCCAGCCCGAGGACCCGAATGTCGGGTTAGGGGGGGGGGCGGGTTCCATCTGTTTCTTGTCAATGTTCCCCGAGGCCCCCCCCTCTGGGAATGGAGGGCAAATTGGGGCCTTCGGGTTGGGTTGGGGTGGTCTGGTGGGCGGCGACAGAATGCGCAAGCCAGCCAGGACGGCCCCGACGTCCCGCGCCGCGGCAGGGCTCCGCGACCGCGTGGCGCTGGGCCCCGCGAGCCCCGAGCGCGGGGCTCCTCGAGCGGGGCCGATCCGCGCGAGGTCTGGGCCTGAAACGCGGCAGGAACGCCTGTGCCCATGACCTCCGGCGCCACGCCTTGCTCACGGCGCGCCGGCAGCCATCGAGGGAGCCGCCGCGCCGCCGCCGCGCCGCCACCGAGGCCCCACCGCCCCACCGCCCCACCCCCCACCCGACGGGCGACGCCGCGGCTCTCGGTCGGCGCGGCTCCCCCCAAAGGAGGCCCGGACACCTCTTCTGGGGCGACGAGGTCTCGACTCCACCCCCGGGGGGTGTGGGCCCGACTTTTCGCCGCGGGGGCTCTTCGTCAGATTGCCCTGGGGATAGGTCGGGCGTGTCCTCCTGCGGGGGGAGTTTTGAACGACAAACGGCAGAAATACTCCAAGCATGCCCCCGATTAGTCAAAAATAGCCCTCCCCCCCAAAAAAAGATCGTCCTCATATTATGTGTGGACTCATGTTTGAAGATTCCTCCTGTAGAAGAACAGGCCCGGCTTAAAACAACCACCAAAAACATGATCGACCCACGAACCCGGAAAGGAATACAGAAATGCAAAGCATGGCAACGTTTCAAATACACCTGATTGGGCGACGGGCGAATGCAATGCTGAATGTATCGATCTTGATGTCCTGTGCCGAGGGCTGTGCTGTGCTGCGTCGTGCTGCTGAACTGCGATGTGCCATGCCGCGATTGTGCTCTACATATATATATATATATATATATATATATATATATATATATATATATATATATATATATATATATATAGCGTTGTGGATCGAGTCCTCCCTGGCATCCGAGTCCTGACCGAACTGATCTGGATCTCCAGCTCGAGCTGCCTGCACACCACCAAAAAAAAGGGTGCCCGCCGCGACTCTCCCGCGAGGTCCGGGGCCCTCTGGGGCCGTGCGTCGCCGCCGGGCACCCACCTGGGCAGGCGCTGCAGCGCGGCGGGCGGCGCTGCGGGCCCTCCCCGGCGCTGCCTGTCGGTCGGGCATGTCCCCCCAGAGGCGGGCTTTGGACGCAAGATCAAAGAAGACCCCCCACAAAAATGTCAATCAACAGAAAGACCCCCCAAAAAGATCCCCCCAAAAAAGACCCCCCAAAAAGACCCCCCAGAAAGACCCCGCAAGATCAAGAAGACCCCCAAACAAATGTCAATAAACAGGCGAAACAGAATCCAAACATCGTCCCCCGCCGATTTGCTTCTTCTATTTTTGAATATCCCTCCTGCAGGGGGACAGACCCGACTTAAGACTACCTACCAGACCACCCCAACCCAACCCGGAGACCCGAACTTCGGGTGGGCGGGTACCAGCTTTATATACATATATATATATACACACATACATATATATATACACATATATAGACATATATACATAAACATATACATATGTATATATGTTTTTCGATGTCCCCCGACACCCCCCCACGCCGGAAAGGGAGGGCAGATCGGGGCCTCCGGGGTGGGCTGGGGGCGTCTGGTGGGCGGTGGGAGCCCAGACCCCCGACGTCAGGAAGGCTTCACGACGCGGACCCTGGCTGCCCCCCTGTCCGGACCCATTCCCCGGGACCCGTCCTCCATCCCGAACTGTTCTTCCAAGGCCCCGAGGGCGAGCAAGGGACCCCGAGGGCCGAGACCAGCGAAGAGCTCCCCACGATCCTTGTTTCGCAGGCCTGCGACGCCCTGACTTGTTCCACACGCGCGGCCCCCGGAGTCCCGACCGCTTCGCCGGGATCGGTTCTTCATGCTCGATCGGCGCTTGACGGTGCCAGGGCCTGGCGAGGGCCTCTGGAGGCCATTGGCGGCGAGAAAACCTCGATCCTGAGTTCTTCGGCGGTGGACAAACCTCCCTTTGGCAAGCCACCCTTTTGTGAAAAAGGCCTGGGACCGAAACCGACGGACCTGGACCCGCAAAATGACGGCCCCGACGCCCTCTCGCGAAGCGAAAACGGCCAACTCGCTAATCGACGTGTCAGGGTAGGAGGTCGATCCACCTCCGAATTTTTCACGCCGCGATCACGTCGGAATTCATGGCCCGAGGGGGTCCGGGAAGCGAGTGCCCCTGGCAGCAAGAGCGTGAGCTGGGCGCTGCTGCGCTCGGCCGGCGCCGTGAGCCATCGAGGGCCGACGCATCCGAGCCCGGACGGGCCCGGACGGGCCCATCGAGGGGCGACGCCCGCCACTGGCTCGGGCGCACACCCTGAGGGCTGACGTTCCCAGATCTCCGAGGATCTGGTTTTTTTCGATCCGGCCGTTTGTCCTCGATTTCCGCCCCTGGGGACCGTCATCGAGCCCCGGGACCATGGAAAATGGATCCGGAACGACAAACTACCCCCATGGAAGGGGTTGGGTCTTTTGAGATCGCGGACTGAAAAATCATATCAGGGGATGTCTGGATTGCCAAATCATAGCCACACCGCACGAAATCACGACCAGAGCCCCGGACCGCATTTCTGTGCCTCATGTTTCCAAGCCGGATCGATCCATGAGGGCCCCAGCGCCCGAAGCCGAGCGAAAACTCCCGTGGCGGAAAAAGCTACGGCCCCAGACACCCGACGTCATGATTTCGTCATGACGTCGACCCTCGGAAGTCTCGACCCCTTCCCAGGGTCCGGTTATTCCTCCGGAGCCGTTGTTTCACGGTCCCGAGGGCTGGTAAGGGCCCCAACGAAGCCCGAAATAGCGAAAAACCTCCCGTCCTATGGTGTTCCAGCCTACTGTAGCCTTGACCACCAGAAACAATTTCGAGCACCAAGAAAATGCCGAAACTTGAAGGTTTTCACGTGTCTGGCCCTGGGAGGCGATGCTCGCTCGACACTGCTTCGATGCTCCTCTGGCTGCTCGAAGCCACCTCTGGGAGGCCGGCCGCAGATACGCTGGGAGCAGCACACAGCTCCCGCCGCGACCTGCTCCTAACCCGAGGGGCTCTGGGGCGCCAGGCTCTGAGGGCCAGCGCCCGCGGGCGCCTCGCCGGCCCCGCCCGCCGCCCACCGCCCGCCTCCATCAGCGGGCGAAGAAGGGTATCAAATAAACTTGTCCGCCGTCGGGGACGCCTGCCCCTCGGCGGCTGGAAAGCTCATACCCCCTACAGTGCCACCGTGAGGGTACAAACTTTCCAGCCGCCCTGGGGCAGGTGTCCCCGACGGCGAAAGAGTTTATTTTACACCGTTCCCAGACCCCCGACGTCATGAATTTTTCATGACGTCGACCCCCAGCGGTCTGGACCCTTTCCCCGGGACCGGTTCTTCGTCCTGAGTCGTTTTTTGACGGTCCCGAGGGCCGGTAAGGGCCCCCAGAGGCCAAAGATTATGAAAAACCTCCCGTCGTGATTTTTTCATAACTCGAGGGGGTCTGGGTTCTTCGCCCGTTAATCCAGGCGCCGCCGCTGCCGCACGCTAGCGGCTCTGCAGCGGCGGGCGCCCCGCCCGCCGCGGCTGCGGCGCCGCTCGCCCCTCGGCTCAGGCGCGCAGCGCCCGGGCGCTCGGGGGCCCGGCGCCGCCCGCGGCGGCCTCCTTGGCGCCCAGCGCGAGCTGCATGGGCTGCTGCTGCCGGCGCTCCACCACCTGGGCGCCCTGCTCCTCGTCCTCCTCCTCCTCCTCCTCCTCCCCCTCCTCCCCCTCCTCCTCCTCCTCCTCCCCCTCCTCCTCCTCCTCCTCCTCCTCCTCCCACTCCTCCTCCTCCTCCTCCTCCAGACACTATTCCTCGTTGACCCCCAGGAAGGTAGGGGAAAACAGGGGAAGTGGGGGGGGCGGGGGACGAAAAAATCAAGAGAAACATGTTTTCAAAAAGTTGGGGATCGATCGTCGACCCCCAGGACACTTAATGGAAAATACACGTGAAGCGCGGGGGACGACGAAAATCAAGGGAACACTTCAAAACAACAAGAAACAAGAAAACATATTTCAACAAAAAACGAGAAACAAAACAAAAAAAAAATGGGAATCCTGGGATCTATGTGTGTGCGTGTTTATTTGTATGCGTGTCTCTGGGCCCCCCTCCGCAGCGGCGGGGCGCGGGCGGCGGACCGCGGGGGGCCCAGGCCCCCTCTCAGGGGTCGCGACACCGTCCTGTGGCTTCTCTGCGAAGGGTGCTTGGGTCTCTTCTGAGATCGGTCCTGGTTCCCAGACCCCCTCTGAGCGAGCAACGACATATGTACATGTACGCCCTCCGCGATCTTGAGTGCACGAACGTCCTCGTTCAAACGCCCTCAAGGGGAAGCTAACCGCGTACGTGTACATATGTTGCTGGCCTCTGACCCTCGAGTCATGGAAAAATCACGACGGGAGGTGTGTCATTACTTTTGGCCTCCGGGGGCGCTTGCCGGCCCTCGGGACCGTCAAAAAACGACTCGGGACGAAAAAACGATCCCGGGGAGTGGGCCCAGACCTCTGGGGGTCGACGTCATAAAAAAATCATGACGTCGGGGGGTCTGGGTTCCCAGAGATCCGATGTCGTGATTTCTTCAATACGGGGCCCCTGGAAGTCTCGACCCATTCCCCGGGACCGGCTTGTCGTCCGGAGTCGTTTTCTGACGGTCCCGACGCCCGGCGAGAGCCTCTAGGGGCCGAAGACGGCAAAAAACCTCCGTTTTGATTTTTGCAATACGCTGGATCTCTGGGACTCTTTGTGATTAGGGCTGGATTGTTTTAAAAAGCTGTGTCAGGAATGTATTTAATTTTGGTTATTTGGGAGGGGGGGTCGCTGTTTTGGGCCTCTGGGGAGGCCCCGGCCCTCGGGGTTCATTGGACAAAAACGGCCCGGGAGGAAAACCGGGCATGGCGTCGAGTGTCAAGGGAGGGAGAGGGGGGGCGGGGAGGGGAAGGGGGGAGATGATGGATGGATGTTGTTGATGATGATGATGATGATGATGATGATGATGATGATGATGATGATGATGATGATGATGATGATGATGATGATGATGATGATGATGATGATGATGATGATGATGATGATGATGATGATGATGATGATGATGATGATGATGATATGATAATGATAATGATAATGATGATGATGATGATGAGGAGGAGGAGGAGGAGCAAGAACTGCGTATCAATCATCATCATCATCATCATCATCATCATCATCATCATCATCATCATCATCATCATCAGGGGCGAGGGCAAGCTGAGCGCGCTCGCGCCATATCCCGCAAGGGATGGGAACAGGGCTGGAGCTGTGTTGGTGGCCGTGGTGCTATTCATGGCAGTGGTTTCGCACGTGCAGTTCCAGAGGACACGTGCACGATCGATCTCACATCGCATGCAATCTTCTGAATCCAAATCCTGCAGTGCAAGTGTGAGCCCATTTTCTTGTCGGTCGGCCGCCGAGAGCGGCTCACGGCAAGACCAGGAATCAGACCGTGATCTGGTTAGTTTTGCAAAAGCAGGAGCTGATTGGATATGATATCTTGCACCGGCTCCAGGGCAACAGCTCTCGCGAGCAACCCTACCAATGCAAAATGAAACCTGGCATTCTGCCACGAACTTCGGTCACCCTGGCTGCCGAAAATCTTGAACAACGATTGTGCGCATGACATTATCCAGAGGGGCTCCAGACAGGTTGATATGACCTTGTAAACGTGCGTGGTAGTGTCGCGGTGGACTCGGCCTCCCTGGTCCGTAATTCCCATGATGTCAAGACTGCACGGACGGTTGTTCGACGGATCACAAGGTCGTAAGTCCACTCAGCGCCGTGCCCGCAGGATACCGTCGTGCTGCTCAGAAACGCGATCGTGCAGCTCAACGTCGTGCTGTTGGTACCCATCATGGTGTTCTCAAGCGGTTGACAAAGTCTTGCCCTGGCACAGCACGTGGTCGTTATGTTCAGTGATGTGCTGTACTGCAGCCAGCCCCCGTGATACATAGCAACGCGCTCCTGGTACTTGCCCTCGTGTTCGGTGATATGCCTCCGATGTCCGTCATACTGCTCAGCGACACGCTGTTGGTAGCCGCTCAGCGTCGTGCTGCTGGCACCGTCGCATTGCCCGCTGGTGAATGTCAGCGCCGCGCGGTGGCACATCGTCCTGCTGCTAAGCGCGAGGAGACCAACACTCGTCGTGGCACTCAGCACCGTGATGTTGGGACCCGCCGCAGAGCTCAGCGCAGCCTCGTTGGTGCACATCAAGCTGTTCCACGCCGTGCTGATGGCACGAGGCATGCGTTTAAACATCGTGCTGTCAGCGCCCTCCGTGTTGCTCACAAGCAAACGTTACGTCGTGGATCTGGATGGAGCTGCGCTCCATCACGTTGCTCCGCGTCGTGCTCTCGTGGCCCCTAGTATGGTCCATCGCCGCGACGTCATGCTGCTCGACGTCGTGATGTTGGTACCACAGCGGGGCCCCGTGGTAGGTGTACGAGTCGTACCGCTGCTTCCCCGTCGCGTTGCTGGGCATCGAGATGCCCTGCAGCAACGTTGTTTTGACACACTGCTCGTCCGAAGCATATCGTGCAGGTGAGTGTCCAGGTCGTGCTGCAATCTAGCCATGCGGCAGCAATAGTCCACGCTTGGGCCTGTGTACAGAGGGCTCGCATCCACAGTTCGACACCAACGACGTTGAAAGATACGCTAAAGACGACTCCACGAATGTGAAAAGAGGCCCTCCAGCGGCCCGAGTAAACGCGTGGGCCAGTATATAACAACCACGGGCCATGGCCAACAAGTTGACCCCAGTCATGCCTCGGCCGAATGGTCGATATTCAAGCCCAACGTTGGGCAGCATCGCGACGTATGCCATCAAAGGGGCGGCATTCGTCGCAGTGTCCCATTTCATTTGCGGACGCTGCCGCCGAAAGTCGGAGCCGTCACCACGGTGCTGGCCTGAGACGCGCTGCGCAGTGGTGTGGCGAAATCGCCCCGTGCACAAGGATGGCCCCCAGAAGTCCGAATCGCGAGGAAAACGCCTGGCCGGGGCTTCCTCGACAGGCCTATCTGGGCCCTCCTTCCTCAAGACTGAGCTTAGGTCGGGCCTGTCCCCCTGCAGGCGGATTCTGGGCGGAAAATAAAAAATACCCAAAAACTACCCCCAGAGAATAAAAAAATGCTGAACAAAAATCGTCCCCTGACTATTTCCGGACTATTTTTGAACATTCCCCCCTGTAGAAGGACAGGCCCGACTTAAGACTGGGCCCCCAGACCTCTCTCTCCCGGCGCGCGGCCGACCAGGAAGGACTGCGAGCGGGTTTTCGGCCACGGCGACGCGGGCCAGGAAAGACGAGAGCTCGAAATCCATCCTCCCCCCTCCCCCCGCCCCCTCCCGGTTGGCGTCGCTACTTACAGCTGTCGGCGACGGATGCCTCGGCTCAAACAACGCTGAAGAGCGCGGCCAAGTGTGACAAGCATTGCGAAATTGCAAAATTCCGTGAACACGTCGGGACTTGAACGTACGCGGCGTTTCCAGGATGTCCCTGCAGGCATGCCCAATCTCCCCAAACCCTGCGCCCTCCCTCCCTTCTCCCACTCTTGGCGGCGAGCGAGGGGAGAAGTGAGAAGGAGGAGACCCTCTAAGAAGGCGGCGGGACTTCTCAGAAGCCCTCGCGCCTCCTGAGACGTCTTCTGCGTCTTCGGGGAAGGTTTAGAAAACTCCTCGAAGGCTGAGGGACTTCCGAGCCTTCTGAGAAGGCCTTCTCCTTCTCACTTCCCCCCCTCGCTCGCCGCCGGCTTTGGCCTTCGGGTCACGACTCGGGCCTCCGGCGGCCGTCCGGGACGATCAAGGCACCCCCGCCCCTCGGCCAGGCGCAGCCGCGGGCAAGCCTCCCGAGGCCGGAAAACCGCCGAGAGCCGACGAAAAGGCGCGGCAACCTTGACCCTGAAGCCTCGAGCCCGAAACTTCCCCCCCGAACGCTCGCCGCCGACCCTCCTCCGCCGCACCCCTCCCCCGGCTCGAGCTGCGAGGGCGCGCGCGCAGGGAACCCTGCTCCGGCCTCGCGGGGCGAGGGCCTGGGCCCGAGGGGGCACAGGACCTGGAGCCCCAGGAGGCCTCGCTGGAGCGGAAGCCCGCGAGGCCCTCCTCCACAAGGGCGGGGTTCGTCCTGCTCCTCCTCCAGCTCCACCTCCTGTTCCTCCTGCTGCTCCTCCCCCTCCTCAGCCTCCCCCTCCTCCTCCTCCTCCTCCTCCTCGTCCTCCTCCTTCTTCTTCTCCTCCTCCTCCTCCTCCTCCTCCTCCTCCTCGTCTCCTCCTCCTCGTCCTCTCCTCCTCCTTCTCCTCCTCCGACTGCTCTCCTCCTCCTCCTCCTCTTCCTCCTCACCTCCTCCCTCCTCCTCCTCCTCTCCTCCTCCTCCTCATCCTCCTCTCCTCCTCCTCCCTCCTCCTCCTCCTCTCCTCCTCCTCTCCTCCTCCTCCTCCTCCTCCTCCTCCTCCTCCCTCCTCCTCCTCCTCCTCCTCCTCCTCCTCCTCCTCCTCCTCCTCCTCCTCCTCCTCCTCCTCCTCCTCCTCCTCCTCCTCCCTCCTCCTCCTCCTCCTCCTCCTCCTCCTCCTCCATTCCTTTTCCTTATGAATAACTTCCCCCTGTCGCACCCCGAGACCACTTTTTGGGGGCGGGCCGGGCGTTTCGCCTGAGAGGTCCTCACCAGTTATGACCATGAAGCTTCCTTCAATCGTGGCAACAGTTTCACAAACGAAGGGGGCCGTTTCTTTAATGTGACTCTCGCCTTAGCGCCGCGCACATTCGCTCTTAAAACTTACAAGAGATTCACGGATTGAGGGCGAGTCGTTTTCAAAATGTGGCTCTCGCCTTAGCGCCGCGTACACTCGTTTTAAATATACAAGAGTTTCACGGATTGAGGGCGGTCCCTTTTCAAAATGTGGCTCTCGCCTCAGCGTTGCGCACACTCTTTTTTAAATTTGCATGCGTTCGGCGGATTCCCACGATCAGCGTACCAGAAATGCTGTTTTGGAAAGATTCAGGATTGTGCGGGTGCAACAGTTACATTGATTCGCGGTGTTGATGTCCCAGGAATGGCGTTCCGGCACAATTCCAGATCGACAAGACGCAACAGTCAAGTTGATCCATGGCGTTGGAATCCCGAGAACAATGTCTTGGCATGCTTTAAGGTCTTCAAACGGTCGTCTTCCAACGAAGCAGTTCCCTCAGTGGAAATGAACTGTTGTAGGGGCCTATGAAGCGGGAGCTTGGAGGGAGGGTTTGGTTTGGATGTTTTTTTTCAAACCAAAAAAAAAATGAAGATGTTTTAGAATCCTAGGTTCCTGGGCTTCCTAGGTTCTTCGGTCCCTGGGTTTCCAAGGTTCCTGGGTTCCTGGGTTCCTAGCTCCCTAGATGTATACGCTCTCGGGTTCCTAGGTTCCTAGGTTCCTGTTCCTAGGTTCTGGAATCATAGGCTCCTGGGTTTCTGGATTCCTAGTTTCCTGGGTTCCTCGTATCAAGAACCTTCAGAAGCATGTAGACTCTTAGGTATGGAAAAGGGATAGACAAGGGATTGGGAAAGGGAGTGGAAAAGGGAGTGGAAAAGAGAGTTGAAAAGGGAGTTGAAAAGCGAGGGAAAATGAAGCGGAAATGGAGGGGAAAAGGAAGTGGAAAAGGGAATGGAAGATCCTTTAGAATCCCAGGTTCCTGGGTTCCCAGGTTCCTGGGTTGCCTGTGCTCCTAGGTTCTTAGGTTCCTGCGTTCCTGGATTCCTAGGCTCCGAGGTTCCCAGGTTCCTAGGTTCCTAGGTTCCCAGGTTCCCAGGTTCATGGGTTCCTAGGTTCCCAGGTGCTGGACTCCAAGGTCTCTGGGTTCCTGGATTCCTAGCTTCCTGGGTTCCTCGTATCAAGAACCTCCAGAATTAATTGCAAACCTAGGTATGGAGAAGGGATAGACAAGGGATTCGGAAACGGAGTGAAAAGGGAGTTGAAAAGTGAGTTGAAAGGGGAGGGAAAAGGGAGTGGAAAGGGAGGGGAAACGAAGTGAAAAAGAGAATAGAAGATCATTCAGAATTCTAGATTCCTGGGTTCCTGGGTTACTGTGCTTCTAGGCTCCTAGGTTCCTAGGTTCCTAGGTTCCTAGTGCTAGTGTCCTAGGTCCTGGCGTTCATGGGTTCCTAGGCTCCTAATCTAGGATCCTACGTTCCTAGGTTCCTAGGTCTGGATTCATAGGTTCCTGAGTTCCTGGGGTCCTAGTCCCCTGAGATCCTAGTATTAAGAATCTTCAGAAACCTTTACATTCTTAGGGGTGGAAAAGGGGTGGACAAAGGAGCGGGAAAGGGAGTGGGAAAGAGAGTGGGAAAGAAAGTGGACAAGTAGGTTGAAAAGGGAGTGGGCAAGGAATGGAAAGGGAGGGACAAGGAAACGGAAAACGGAATGGAAGGGTTCCTGGGTGTCCCAGGTTCCTAGGTTCCTGGGTTCCTAGGTTTCTGGGTTCCCTGGGTTCTTAGGTTCCTAGGTTCATGGGTTCATATGTTCTCTGGTGCCTAGGTTCCTGGATGTCTTGGGTTCCTAGGTTAGTGGGTTCCTCGGTTCCCAGGTTCCTAAGTGCCTAGGTTCTTGGGTTCCTAGGTTCCTAGGTTCTGGATTCATAGGTTCCTGGGTGTCTGGGTTCCTACGTTCCTGAAGACCTAGTGTCAAGAAACTTCGGAAACCATTAGATCCTTAGGCATGGAAAGGGGATGGAACAGGGAGTGGAAGAGGGAGTGGACAAGGGAGTGGAAAAGGGAGTTGAAAAGGGAAGGGGAAGGAAGTGGAAAGGCAGGGGAAAAGGAAGTGGAAAAGGGAACGAAAGATCCTTCAGAATCCTAAGTTTCCTGGGCTCCTGGAGTTCCTTGGTTCCTAGCTTCGTAGGTGCTTAGGTTCATATGTGCCTGGCTCCCTAGGTTCCTAAGTTCCTGGGTGTCCTGGGTTCCTAGGTCCCTGGGTGTCCTGGGTCCCTTTGTTCCTGGGTTCCTAGGTACTTAGGCTCCTGGGTGGCATGGGTTCATGATTCCTAGGTTCCTAGGTTTCTAGGTTCCTGGGCCTCTGGATGTCCTAGTTTACGGATTCCTAGGTTCCAAAGTCTCTGGATTCCAAGTATCCTGGATTCCGTGTATCCAGAACCTTCAGAAACATTTCCTTGTATCCAGAATTTTGTATTACATAAAAAGGGGAAACAGGGAGTGAAGAAGGGAGTGGGAAATGGAGTTGAAAAAGGAAGGGAAAAGGAGGTGGAAAGGGAGGGGAAAGGAAGTGGGAAGGAAGTGTAAAGGGGAAGCTTTACGAAGCGCATGGACATGAACCCAGCGCGGCCCCAGAGTACTTAGAGCTATTCTTTCTACAAGCAATGCAGAGCAACGCATTGCTTGGCATTGATTAGCAATACTTGGCATTGCTGAGCATTGCTTGGGAGTGCAATGCATTGCTTGGAACCGTTGCTTGGCATTGCTTGTCGTTGCTTGGCATTGCTCTTAATCACTTGTCATCACTTGACGTTACTCGGCAGATACTGGCATTGCTTGACGTTGCTTGGCGTTGCTCGGCGTTGCTTGGCATTGCTTGGAGTCGTTGATTGGCATTGTTTTGAATTGCTTGGAATTTCTCGGCGTTGCTTGGCATTGCTTGGCATCGCATGGCATTCCATGGCATTCCTTCGCATTCCTTGATACTGCTTGGAGTCATTGCTTGGCATTGCTTGGAGTCGTTGCTTGGCATTGCTTTCCACTGCTGTGCATTGCTTGGCAGTGCTCGGCACTGCAAGGACCGGGAAACACACGGAGCGAGGCTGGGAAGCCCGAGGGACGAGACCCGGGAACCCGAGAAAGAACGGCAAGGCCCAAAGAGAGAGACTGGGGAGCCCGAGCGAGGCAGCAAGGAAACCACGACCGCGGAGCCGAGCGAGGCCCAGGGCCACCACGGATAAGCAACGTCCCGCCCCGATCGTCGAACGGACGAGGGCAACTTGGGCAAGTCTGGGTGGAGGAAAATACTAAGCCTCATCGGCAAAACCCGAATCGCTATCATAAGCATAAGCATAATCATAGAAAGACAACATCAACAACAACAGCAGCAACAAAAGCAACAACAACAACAACAACAACAACAACAACAACAACAACAACAACAACAACAACAACAACAACAGCAACAATCAGTTTAAGACTGTTCGCTCCTACCTGCTCACGTGCCAATCAAAACGTATATCCCAAACACTCGGTACCCGCTCTCGTCGTCTTCGATCGTACCCCCTTGGGGGTGTATCTTCCTTACCTGCCACGTGTATTCAGTGCAGCCCCTAAAACAAGGGAAGAGAAGACGGGTGGAAGGGGGAGGGAGAAGAATGGAGCACGAGATAAATTAGCAGGAGGGGGGCAAGGAGCGGAAAACAAGTGGTAGAACCAGACGGGCAGATCGGGCGGGCAGACCCATAGCAAGCAGATCGGAAGGCGGGCCCAGGCGACGAGGTCGAGCATGCGGGTTGCTGAAGCGTGGGTCCCGCATGAATCGCGAGGAAGTCTCGACCGATAGCACGATTCCCAAGTAAATCGTGAGAAAAGCCAGCGTGGGCCACGAAGGGCATAAAATCCGAGGCCAGAAAGGGCAGCGACGGGGCCGCTGAGGGCAGCACCGGGGCCACGAAGGGCAGCGAGGGGGCCACAAAGGGCGACAACTGGGCCACGAAGGGCATGCATATGGGGCCACGACTGGCGCGAGCGAGCGGGGGTCAAGAAGGGCATTCGTATACGGGGCCACAAAGGGCGACAGCGGGGCCACTGAGGGCAGCAAAGGGGCCACGACGGGCAGCGAGGGGGCCACGAAGGGCGACAGCGGGGCTGCAAAAGGGCAGGCGCACATGGGGCCACGGCGGGCGCGCGCAAGCGGGGGCCACGGAGGGCGGGGCCACGGAGGGCAGCGACGGGGCCGCTGAGGGCAGCCACGGGGCCACGGAGGGCAGCGGGCGAAGGCCACCGCGGAACCGGCACGGCCAGCGACGGGGCACCGAGGGCAGGCGGAGGGCGGCGAGCGGCGACGGCAGTCGTGCACGGCCACTGGGGTCGGGCGGCCGGACCCCGGCGGGGCGGGTCGAGCGGGCGGGTCGCTGAAGCGCGAGGCGAGCTCGAGCCGCCAGGCAACGCGCAGCGGGAGCGCGACTCCTGAGCGTCGAGGACTGGCAGCGGGATCAACGGTGGAGAAATACCCAGCGAAGCTGCTCAATATGATGTGCACTGGGCGGTGGGTATTACCAATAATCATTCTTCTGAAGTGAGAGTTCAACAACAACAACAACAACAACAACAACAACAACAACAACAACAACAACAACAACAACAACAACAACAACAACAACAGCAACAGCAACAGCAACAGCAACAGCAACAGCAACAGCAACAACAACAGTAGCAACAACAGTAGCAACAGCAGCAACAACAACAGTAACAGCAATAGCAACAACAACAATTACAACAACGACAACAACAACAATGAAAAGAATAGCAAGTCTACTGAAAATGATACAATGATAAAGATATTGAAATAACCATGCGACTAATACTAATAGTAACAATAATATAAATAGTAGTAATAGAAATATTAATCATATTAAAAAACAAAAATAATAATAGTAATAATTAGAACGATGAGAATGATGAAGATTGAAAATAAGGCAAGAACCACAAACTGACGTCTGCGAGAGGAAAGGGCGATGGCGAGAGACGCCTTAAAGTTGGAAACACGCACACGCGACCAGACGCACCAGCCCCGCGCGATGACCGCACAGCGCGGAGGGCCAGCGCACCCGTCCACAGAGGGCCGCGCGCAGAGACACGCGGCCACGTGAGGATCCAGCCCTCGCCCGGGCCAGCCGCGACCCGTGCATCGAGCTTCCCAGACCCCCGCGGGTCACGAAAAAATCATGACGGGCACCTTTCGCTATTTTCAGCCTCTGGGGGCCCTCACCGGCCCTCGGGACCGTCAAAAAGCAGCTCGGAGCGAAAAACCGGTGCAGAGGAATGGGTCAAGACTTTTGGGGGGCCGACGTCATGAAAAAAATCATGACGTCGGGGGTCTGGGGTGCTGAGGCCTGTTCGGGGCCTCCTGGGCCCGCTTGCAGCCCCTCCGCCCCGCCTCCTTCCAGAGCTCGCGCTCGTGCTTGACGCGCTCCAGCTGCGACTCGATGTGCTGCTGGGAGATCTGCAGCAGCCGCAGGACGCTGTGGTCCGCCTTCTTGGCGACCATGTCCAGCACGTTGCGGAAGCGCTGCGAGCACCTCTGACGCCACGCCTTGTCCACGCGGAAGGACATGTTCTCCGCGCACTCCTCCCAGCCCAGCAGCTCTACGTCCGCCTCGCCCTGGTCGCCGCCCTCGGCGTCGTCGAACTTGGGGCCGGGGAAGACGCCGACGACCTGGGCGAACTTGACCACGCCCTTCGTGAGAGAGGCGGTGCAGTGCTTCAGGTCCTCGAACGGCTTCTCGTTCACCTTGGTGTCGAGGACGTCGTGGACGGCGTCCATCTGGGCCTTCCAGTTCTGCTCGTCCATGTTGCGCTGCTTCTCCATCTTGCGCATGGCGTCGCTGTTCTTCTGGATGTCCACCTCGTGGGACGCGCTCTTCACCGTGAGGCCGTTCACCTCCTCGCGCAGCTTCAGGATGTCGCGCTTGTGCTCGCCGAGGCCGCCCTGCACGCCGCTCATGCGCAGGTCCAGCGCGCCCAGGCGCCGCGAGGCCTCCGCGCTGCGGAGCTCGGCCTGCTGCTCCACCGCCGCGATCTTCTCGAACGCCTCCTGCTGCTTCTGGCGCACGTCGTTCTTGAGGCGGGCCTCGGTGTCAGCCACGTTCCGCTCGAGGTCGCTCCTGACCACGGCCACCTCGTTGAAGCAGTCGCTGAGCGAGTTCTGCGTGGTGTGCAGGCTCTCCTGCGTGGCCGCCAGGTCCTTGTTGGTGAAGTCGATCCTGCCGTTCAGCGCGTTCACGGCCTGGTCGGTGTCGCTCGTGATCTTCGCCTTGGACTCCTCCAGGTTGGTCTCGACGGCAGTGACGTCGTGCCTGATTGTTGCCAGGATCTCGTCCACCTTCCGACGGCGCGCATCCACGTCCAGCCGCAGGGAGGAAACCATGTCCCTCACTGTCTTGACGGCCGCGTCCAGGTCGTCGTTGGCCTCTTTCCAGGCCACGTTGTCCACCTTGGTGTCCAGCTTGGTGTTCATCTCGTTCTTCAGGTTGATGACGTCCTCCGTCAGGTTCTCCTCCTTCTCCTGCATCTGCTGCAGGGTGTTAGAGACATCCTCCATCCACGAGTCGTGATTCTTAAGGGCCTCCTGGATGTCCCCGATGTCGAGCCGCATGGTGGAGATTTCAGCGGTCATCGTGGCCTCCACGCGCTGTCGGCTTGTGATGATGGAGTGCGTGGCGTCTACCCGCGCGCGCATCTCGTCGAGGTCGACGTTGACCGCATCCATTGCAGCGGTGAAGTCCTCCATATCGCGCTCGCATGCAAGCACAATGCGGCGAACGTGATTCACCTCGCCTTTGTTGTTGTTCAGGAGATCCTTGAGCTCACCCACGTCAAACTTGAGCTGGTCCAGGTCCTCCGCCATGGTATCGAGCCCCGCGGACGGCCCAGCAGCGTCCAACGGCTTCATGGAGGATGCTCCGCGGCTCACGTGCGAAAGCTTCTTGTCGAAGTCGCTCTGCATGTTGCTCAGCTGGGCAGTGAGCTGAGCCTCGAAGTCCTGAAGCCTCGTGGACACCTTCTTCAGAATCTGGGCATCGCTGCTGCCTGGAGGGCCCTGCTTCTTCCCGGCGCCGTCGCCATCGCCTGCACTGGCGGACAGCGCCGCCAGCTGCGCCTCCAGATTGGCCAGGCGCTCCTCGGGACTGCGAAGCTCTGGGGGACCGCACTAGAGTCAGGAGCAGACGAAACGATAAGTACGTTCCAGCTGGATTTGCAGGTCGCGTGCAGCACAAAAGAAGGACGTGGCCGAGTGCAGCCAGCCGAGGGCGACAGACTCACCTCAACTACAAGCCCCAAATCAGATGTGTCCATCCCCTGTCTAACAATTGCAAATATTCGGAGAACCCTGCTAGAGGTATGCACTCTGCTAATCGACTGTACCCCTTTGACGTATAGATGTGGGACTCTGCAGGTGTTCCACACTGCGCGGTCACCCCACATTTCTATGGCCTGGCTCCTCCACAGCCGACATGAGCGCTGCGGGACCCCGCCAGGATGGGCCGGATGGACTCGGCTTGACAACGTGCTGGCACGGACTGCTGACTGCATGCGTGAAGATAACATGATGACGCTGCCTTTGTGGACAGTGAGCGTAAATGAGAAGTCAGAGGAAGATAATGCCGATAGCGTTTCCGGTGACGACGATGTTCCTGCCGATGCTGATGGTGTGCAAGCGAAGACAGCAATAACGATGCCCATCATCGTCGTTGCCGTCTTCGCTATCTTTCGTGGCCACGACCACGACAAAAATTATCGCCGTAGATTGGCTGCCATCGTCGCCATCGTTCTGTTCTGCTTCCAGGAGTTGGATGCGGGAGCGCAGCCAATGAGCAGACACATCCAATTGGACCTGCTCTCAGCATTGCTTAAAATGTTTGCGTCGCTCGCGGGCTGCTGCAACTAATGACCCAGCTTCTGATTCTGACTTGGCGTATTACATCCCATCTATGCCACGATGCGACCACATATGTTACACAATTCGCCTACATGATTCATATAATAATATTCCATAATATTGGTCGGCTTCGAACGTACATCTAGCTTCGCAATTTGCACGAATGAGCCACTGCATTCATGTTACTTTTCACATTATACACCTAATTCCTTTGGGTTTGCTGACACGCTAGAACTATCTGAATCATGTGTACGGTCCACCCACACTTACGATATCTCTCTGCAAGCCACACGCGACCACCGAGCCGAGAGACGAGCTCGTGCATTGAAGCGCAGAAATGAAAAAGGGGCAGGAAGGAGATGGTACCGAAGGAAAGGGAAAGGAAGGGGAGCGCTTGCGTGCGCAAGCACATGCGCACATGCGCGCACGTCATTGCCCGAGCGTTGTCCCGCGATGCGGTAATTGATCTGCACCCCATCAAGATCAACGCACAGTCCCGACAAGGATACTGAGACTCATCCCCCAACCAAACCAGCACAACTGGCTAGAGGTTCGCCGAGCGCCTCGAGCCGTGATACAGGTCCACTTGTATTGGTGCCAGCTCCGTTTGACACCGCACTGGGAGAGACACCCTTTTACTGAAGGGGCCCTGGGACACACAACTAGATAGACACAGATAACAGGATTTCCTATATTTTCCTATAGTTTCTGGGTTCTTTTCTTCCCCCCCACTTCCCATATTTTCCCATCTTTTCCTGGGAATCGACGATTAATTGTGTCTGTGGTTTTTTTCCTCCTGACTTCCCAACACCCCCAGGCACTGGCCCCAGGAAAACTCGACGGTCTCCCGCGGACCGCCGGGCAGGCTCCGCAAAGGAGTGCCACCCTCCAACCCCGCCCCCTTCTCGGGATCTTGCCAAGAGGGCCGAAGAGTGTCAAGCTGGAGCAGGGGCTGTGCTGACAGAGACCGTATTCCTGGGACATTGATCCGCGGCGCGCTGAGGGAGTCGGACGAAGGGAGACCTTCGATGAAGGCAGGAGCTCTGTAGAAGCGCTCGAAGGCTAGAAGGTGAAGGATTCTTACAAGGCAGGGCGGGGGTCTGAGAAGCCTTGTGCCTCCCCAGGTCACCACTTGCCCCTCACCCTTGTGCGCACCGCCGAAGGGTGGCCCAAAATCCTCCAGAGCTCAGAGGGCCCTGGAAACGACAGGGCACTTTGTTTTGCCAGATTCGTTTTGCCGCTTGTTTTGCCGGGTCGGGCGCCGTGCTTCTTCCTGTTCCATGGCCGTTCCTGGTTTTCGATTCCGGTCCCAGTTCCAGGCACGGAGCTTAGTTTCCCGTTTCTTGGAACAGCTTATTTCTCACCGTTCTCATGCTCCAGACCACGGTTTTCTCAAAATAGGCTTTCCTATAGAAGTCCTAGCTCGAACCATATAGAACTGACCCACTAATACCTTCCATGCATTTTGCCCCTACATGCGTTGCGTCCTCTGTTGCGCATGGCTGCCTTTGTTGCGCATGGCTGCCTGTGCAATCCGCATGGCTTGCGATGTTGCCCCTACACACGTCCTCTGTCGCGCATAGCTTCCTCTGTCGCGCATGGCGTCCTCTGTTAGTGTCCTCTGTTGCGCATGGCTTAATTTGTTGCGCATGGCTTCCTCTGTTAGTGTCCTGTGTTGCGCATGGCTTCATTTGTTGCGCATAATTTCTTCTGCTATGCACATGGTTCCCTCTGTATCCGCATGGCTTCCCCTGCTATCCGAATAGCTTCCTCTGCTATCCACACGGCCTCCTGTGGGTATTTCGAAGGCGTCCGAACAGCAACAATCGTTCCACAATCATCAAGCTCAGAAGTAGAGAAGAGTAGAGCATAGTAGAGCAGAGCAGAGCAGAGTAGAGAAGAGTGGATGAACAAAGTAGCGCAGAACAGAATGATCTAGAGTGGAATAGAGTAGATGATAGAGAAGATCCGAATAGAGTAGAGCAGAGTGGAGCATTCGGAGATGAGGGGGGAGATCGCAGTGAAAAGGAGAACCCCCCACCAGGAAATCGGTTTCGATTTCGAGTTCGTGTCGCGCGTGCGGGCGAGGCGAAGCTGCGTGGGCGGGCGAAAGGAATGAACCCTCCTCTGGCCAGGGCGCCGCCGGGCCAAGAGATCACCCCCCAAGCTTATCCGGCGGTGGCCGGGGGTGTCTCGTCGGTGTTCCGTCGGTATCCCGTCGGTGCCCCGTCGGTGTCCTGTCGGTGTCCCTTCGCTGCCCCGTCGGTGTCCCATCGGTGTCCCGTCGGTGTCCCGTTGGTGTCCCGTCGGTGTCCCGTCGGTGCCCCGTCGGTGACCCATCGGTGTCCGGTCGGTGTCCTATTGGTGTCCCGCTTGTGTCCCGTAGTGAGATCGATAGTGAGATCGATCGTGAGTCCGATAGCAAGATCGATCATGAGATCGATAGTGAGATCGACAGTAAGATCCACAGTGAAATCGACAGTAAGATAGATGGTGAGGTCGAGAGTGATATCAATAGTAAGATCGATCGTGGGATTGAAAGTGAAAAGAATAGTGAGATCGATTGCGGGATCGATTGTGGGATCGATAATGAAATCGATAGTGAGATCGATAATGAGAACGACAGTGAGATCGAAAGGAAGATCGATAGTGAGACCGATAATGAGACAAATACTGAAATCGATAATACAATCGATAGTGAGATCGATAGTGGGATCGATTGAGTGAGACGTTGGTCCCCCCCCCCGCCCCGAGCCTCCTTATCACCCGAAGGGTGGTCGTATAGAATAGTGCACGGTAGAGCAGGGTAAAGTAGGTTAGGTAGGTAGGGCAGGGTAGCGTAGGGTAGGGAGATAGGGTAGAGACGTGGGGTAGAGAGGTTGGGTAGAGTAAAGCAGAGCACTTTAGAGTAGGGTAGACGATAGGATAAGGGTCGGGTGGTGTAGAGCACATGAGACTTGAATAGAATAAGGCAGAGTAAGCTAGAGTAGAGCAGATTAGAATGGAGCTCGGGTGTGGTAGGGTAGGGTAAAGTACAGTACGGTGGGGTAGGGTAGAGCAGAGTCGAATAGGGTAGATGGTAGGGTATAACAGGGGAGGGTAGAGGCAGAGTAGGGCAGGTGGTAAAGTAGGGCCAGGTATCATTGAAGAGGGGAGAGGAGAGGAGAGCAGAGGAGAGGAGAGGAGACGAGACGAGAGGCGAGGAGAGGAGAGGAGAGTATATCAGATGAGAGTAGATAGAGCATAATATGGTTGGAGCGGATCAGAGAAAGTGTAGTAGGAGTAGATGAGAGAAGAGCCAAGTAGGAGTAGACTACATTACATGACCAGTGTCAGGTAGGGTAGAGGAGGGCAGGGAAGAGTAGGCAAGAGTATAGTAGAATAGTACAGATGGTATATCAGAGTCGGGGAGAATATACTAAAGCATGAGGAAACAAAAAAATAGAATCGATGAGAAGAGAAGGAAGGAGAGGAGGGGACTTTGGAGCATAATACAACATGAGTAGGCTGGAGCAGAATAGAGCACACATTGGAAAGGGATAGGAGCAGGAGTCATCTCAGCCAGGTCGGACGAGGCAGAGGCCCCCGCCTACTCCCGCCCCCCCCCCAACCACAGCATAAAAATCAGATGTGGCACAACTTGGTCCTATGATTGGCACGCGCTCCCTCCTCGCCAGCAGAAGGCGTCCGCGCGCGGCCCCGCTGCCGACGAGCGGGCGAAGAGAAGACTGCACGGGCCGCGCAGGGGCGGGAGCGGCAAAACTTCTGGCGGACGCCGCGGCGACAGAGCATGGGCCGCGCTGACTCGGCATTGCCACTTTCACTCGCAGGCTGCGATCCGCCTGGGCGAGGTCGTCATTGCGCCCGCTCTCGCGCGGGCCCGTTGCCGCCATCGCTGATCGTGCGCTCCGGCGAATTTGAGCGCTGCGCCGCGCCCGCGCTGGAACGCCACTCCGAGGTCAGATGCGCACGGAACCTGTGCGAGGGCGACACGTCGCCGACCCGCGCGGGCCCCAAACATTCAGCGAGCCACAAACAATGCGAAGCGTCGAGGAGGGAGCGCCACTTTCGGGCGAACAACCTGCGCGGCGCCAGGGCGAGGGCGACGCCTCGGCCTCTCTCGCGCGGGCTGTGCGCCCCGTCCCGCCTCTGCCACGCATTTCGCAACATGGAGGACACAGTGTCCATGTTGAGACGAGAAAAAAATCGATCGTGTCTTGTGTTTCTGATGGTTGGGATCGGACCACCCGGATTGGGCGGCAATCCGCCGGCTAAGTGGCAGAGTGGAAACAGTGGGCGAATTGAGGGGCGGAGTTGAACGGATTACCGTAGAGTAGCGAAGAATAGAATAGGGATGGAGTACCATAGAGTAGAGTAGAGTGGCGAAGAATAGAATAGAGCACATAAGACTACAATATATTGGGAATATAATAGAAGAGAATACAATAGAGTAGCGACGAGTACAATACTAGTCCGCCGACCCCTGCTTACCGGGGGTGGGAAGGCCTGTGAGAAGTTTGGCCTTCCCCCCCCCCCCCGCGGCCAAGAAACGCACTAGAGGGGGGGGGACGGAGGAGAGGGGGGGGGGGGGACAAGCTCGTCAACGCACCCCAGGAGCTCCCTGGGGCCTCCACAGAGCTCCCAGACAGCCCAATGATCGCCGAGACTATCCAAGCGAGCGTCGAGTCCGCCCAGGGTGGCCCCACGACGGTCCAGGACGGCCTACCCCCCAGACGACCTCAGAGCAATCCCAGAGGGCCACCAAGAGCGGCCCAAGAGGCAAAAACAAGTATACTCCCTTTGGAAAATACACATCTTCGGCATACACGTTTTTGTTCGTCTTGGCAGCGTCCATTACGGCCCAAGGAGCCCAAAAGATCCTCCTGAGACGGCCCCTGAGGCCCTCAAGACGGCCCCAAGACGGCCTAATCGAGCCCCAAGA
>CAUYUJ010018235.1:102942-115442 GCA_963575745.1 Prorocentrum cordatum | reverse complement strand
CCTGTATACATTGTGAGGAAATGCCCCACGAGAGCGCGACGTCTGGGAATAAACTGCGAAAAATAATTAAACTCATTGGGCCAAGAAGGCATGCTGAACCTCAAGAATTATTTCCTTTGCAAAAACCAGGGTGCAAACCCCGAGGGAAACACTTGAATTGGACAAAACACAATGGCTACCGGCTGATCGAATTCAACTGCAACAACAACAACAACAACGACGACAACAACAACAGCAACAACAGTAACAATCATTTAAGACTGGGGACACTCCGTTCTCACCAGTGCCAGGGTTTTCATAGGAGGCGGGCAATACCCCCACTTTGTGGGGGGGCCGGTTCAAGCTCTACCAAATTTCCAAACGACTCTTCGCCACCACCCACACCCAGCTTCCCGCCCTATGACGTTCGGACACTTCACTTCGTGGCATGCGGACGACCGTGGCTACTATTCAGGGCCCCGCGGCCGACGACGACGGCGTGCGCGCGCGAAGAAAAAACGAATGTGTCCAATATGGTATTATTTGACAGGGATGATGGCCCTGGCATGCGCGCAACCGTTGTTGCAGAAGTTCGAAGCACGTGAAAAAGTTGCTCGCAAGAGCCCGTTTGACAGAAATGTTGAAAAAATATTGGGTTTCCTCAGAAATCCGCAAGAGCGCGCAAGATGAATTTTTGAAACTTTTTTTTGAAAAACCATTGGGTTTTTCATGTTTTTATGTTAAAATCGCTACGAAAACTAAGGTTTTGGAAGGATTTCATCTTGCGCGCGCGAGTGTGCACTTCGTGTCATTTTTTCAAAGGATTCTTGAAGTTTGGTTATGTTAGAACAAGAAATTTCATTTTATAGTGTTTTTTGCAAGGGAAAGCGGGCGTCAACAAAACAACCGGATCCGGACACCCACGTTTTGCCTGAGACTTCCTCACGAAAATGATGAAAATGTGGCTGCGGCCTAGGCGCGGCGAGGGGGCCGCACACCAGGGGTCCCAACAATAATTATTATTTCGAATAAATAATGTTCAACAACAACAATGTGGAGTCCTACACTGGGACCCCGTGAGCCATGGCCCCGGTTCCCGACTCCGCCACAGGGTGGGGTCCTGCATTGGGGCCCCGTCACCCCAGCAGCACCCCTCCCCCCCCCCAACACCCACAACAGCAACAGCACTACTACCAGGAGACAGAGACAGGAGAAGGTGGGTGCGCACTTCAGACTACACCACTCGTTCTCCGAAAACTAAGCCACGTGAGTTTCCCCGAGGCGACCTCTGCTACGGTTCGACTTGGTAAGGATCCACCTGTATAATCCGATTAGAGATGGATGGGATCAGTTCTGACAGAATGCTATTAGAAATGGGTTCAGTCCGGATAGATCCTATCCGGCATGGTTCCAGCTCTACTACAATCCGATTCGAAATTGAATCAACTGTACTTGAATCCAACTAGACATGGGTTCCGCTCTAAAAGAATATAATGAGCGATGGGTACAGCTCTGCTACAATCCGAGAAGATCCATCTCTAGTACGATCCTACTATACATGGTCTTTCATAAAATCCACTGAAGATGGAGCCATTTCCCCTACGATCTCATTGGGCATGGATTCAGCTCCAATGGAGTCATATTAGAAAAATAAATCAACTCTACTACGATGGCCTAAGAGATTGATCCAGCTCTAATAGAGTCCTACTAAAAATGGATCCAGCTCTACTACGATCCAATGAGACATGGTTCCAGTCCAAATAGAACCCTTTCTAGACATGGATTCGGCTCTGATAGCACCCTATTAGAGGTGGACCCTGCTCCACTATGGCAGCTCTATTAAAGTCCGATGAGGAAATGGATTCAGTTCTAATAGAACCCTATTAAGGATGGATTCAGCTCTAACGGCACCCAATCAGAAATGGATTCGGTTTTAATAGGATCCTACCAAAAATGGACCCAGCTCTACTACGATCATCTGAAACATGGATCTAGCCCCAAAAGAGTCCGATTCGACTTGGATTCGGCTCTCATAAGACCCTTTTTAGAGGTGCACCCCGCTCTACCACGATCTTAGTAGAGATGGATTCAGTTCTCATAGAACACGATCAGACATTGATTCGGCCCGAATACAACCCTATTAAGGATGGATTCAGCTCTAATAGAACCCACTCCGACATGGATTCAATGTTAATGGAACCCTATGTAAAAATGGATCCAGCTCAACTACGACTCCGTAAAGGATGGATTCAGCTCGAAAAAACATATTCGAGGCGGGTCCAGCTCCAGTAGTTCCTCTACGAGATGGAATCAGCACTACTAGAACCCGAATAGAGATGGACCCCCACTGAACCCTATCAGAAATGGATCCAGCTCTCTAGGATCCGATTAGACATGCATCCCGCTCTAATGGAATCCGATTAAGCATGGATCCAGCTATCCATATTAGAGATGGATCCGTTTCTACTTCGATTCCATGTAACATGGATTCTGATCATACAGAATTTCTTTCAGGCATGGATTCAGCTCTAATAGAAGCCTATTAGACATGGATTCAAACCCAATACAATCCAGTAGACATGCATTCATATATGGTGCGACCCTACTAGATATAGATCCACTTATACTAGGACCTTCTAGAAGACGGAGTCAGCTCCAAGTGAGTCCTATTAGGCATGAACCCAGCTCGACTACGATCCTCTAGGATGTGTATGCAGGTCTATGAGAATTCTAGTAGACATTGATACAACTCTGAGAGGAGCCTATTAGAGGTGGATCCACCTGCAATAAACAGGAACACATTAGGGACGGATTCAGCTTTGATCGAATTCTGTTAATGGTGGATCCACATGTAATGGAATCCTATGAGACTTGGTTCCTTTGTACTGGATAGATTCCTTGTAGACATGGCTCCACCTGTAATAGAGTCCGATTAGATGTGGATCCACCTGTAAAGGGCTCTAATCTAATATTATAAGACATAGGTCCACCTGAAGTGGAATCCGAATAGACGTGGATCCACCTGTAATAGAAACCTATTAGACATGGATTCAGCTTTCATTCAATCATCTTCGACATGGGATTTGCTCCAATAGAATCCCACTAGATGGATCCAGCTCTATTACAATCATATTACAAGTGGATCCATCTCTAGCAGGACCCTACTGCAAGTGGATCTCCACTATGATTATATTACAGATGAGTCCACCTCTAATAAGATCCTATCAGAGCTGGATCCCATGAGATACATACGGCCGGTGCGGGACCCGATACAATCCCCATACGGCCCGTACGGAATGATATAGAGATCCCAGTATGAGTGTTGTTGCTGTTGTGGGTGTGGGGGGGACCGGAGACCCAGTGTAGGACTCCATCAACAACGACAACAGCAGCAGCGACAACAGCGACGACGACGACAACAACAACAACAAAAGCAGCAGCAGCAACAACAACAATAGCAACAACATCAACTGCAACAACAACAAAACAAAAACAAAAATATCGTAAGGTTGTTCGCTCTTACTTGCTCGAGTGCCATTCAACACGTACATTCCACACCCTCGATACTGCGCTCTTCGTCTTTGATCGTACCCCCTTAGGGGTATATCTTTCTTACCTGCAGCGTGTATTTCGTGCAGCCACTAAGGCAGGGGAAGAGAGGACAGATGGAAGGAAGGGACAAAGGGCAGGCAGGTTGCTGAAGTGTGCGTCCGGCATGAATCGCGGGGAAGTCTCGAGCGATAATGCGATTCCAACATAAATCGCGCGGAATTCCACAACGAGAGCGTTACTCCAGAGTGTCGAAGGCGCGGCGTCTGAATAAATTGCGAGGAAGTCCCACGCGAGAGCGCGATTGTCTCAATCGTCAGGAAGTCCCGCGCGTCAGCGCGCCTTGGAAATAAATTGTGAGGAAATATCAAGAGGGAACCGTTGCTGTTGTAAGTCGGGACAAGGGGCACAGTTTGGTGACACCTCACTTCCCACGTAAAAAACAGGGTGCGAACCCCGGGTAAAGCACTTCAATTGAAAAATAGAATGGTTACCGGGCATGGGGGATCAACAATAATTATTCGTTCGACTTGGGAAATCAAAAACAACAACAACCACAACAACAACGATAACGACAACAACATCAACAACAACAACCAAGAACAACAACAATAACAAACAGCAACAACTACCACCATCAACGACAACAACAACAACAGCAGCAGCAACAACAACAGCAACAACAACAACAACAACAATCAATGTAAGACTGATCGTTCCAAACTGCTTACGTGCCATTCGCCACATATGTCCCAACCCTTCGGTACCCGCCCTCTTCGTCTACGTTCGTATCCCCTTGGGGTATATCTTCTTCACCTGCCATGTGCAAGTCGCGCAGGCCCTAAAACAGGAGGGGAGAGGACGGATGGAAGGGAGAGGGAGAAGGATGGAGTACGAGAGAACGGGCCACGACGAGTAACGTCGGCGCAAGCGCCGCGCTGGGCCCACAAGGGCAGCGAAGGGGCCAGTCGGAGGATGTTGGCAACGGAGGACACAGTGGGGCACGAAGGGCAACGGCGGGGCCACTGAGGGCAACAAGGGGGCCACGAAGGGCAGCAAAGGGGCCACGAAGGGCGACAGCGGGGCCACAAAGAGCAGCAAGGAGGCCACGAGGGGCGCGGGCGAGCGAGGGTCACGAAGGGCATACGTATATGGGGCCGCACAGTGCAGCAACGAGGCCACGAAGGGCAGCGAGGAGGCCACGAAGGGCGACAGCGGGGCCACGAAGAGCAGCGAGGGAAGCACGAAGGGCGCGGGCGAGCGGGGGCCACAGAGGGCATACGTATACAGGGCCACAAAGGGCAACGACTGGGCCGCTGACGGCAGCGACAGGGCCACGAAGGGCGCGAGCGAGCGGGGGCCACGAAAAGGGCACACGCATATGGGGCCACGAAGGGCAGCAAAAGGGCTGCTGCTGAGGACAGCAACGGGGCCACGAAGGGCAGCAGCGGGGTCACAAAGGGCGACATCGGGGCCACGAAGGGCACGGGCGAGCAGAGGCCACGAATGGCACACGCATCTGGGGCCACACTGGGCAGCAAAGGGGCCACTGAGGACAACAACGGGGCCACGAAGGACAGCAGCGGGGCCACAAAGGGCAGCAGCGGGGCCACGAAGGGCAGCAAGGGGGCCACGAAGGGCGCGGGCGAGCGGGGGCCACGGAGGGCACACGTATATGCGGCCACAAAGGGCAGCAAAGGGGCCACCGAGGGCAGCAACGGGCAGATTGGGCGGGTAGACCCTAACGAGCGGGTCGGGAAAGCGGGCCAAGGCGGCCAGGTCGAGCAGGCGGGTTGCTCAAGCATGCGTCCTGCATTAATCGCGGGGAGGTCTCGAGCGATAGCGCGATTCCCGAGTAAACCGGCAGGAAATCCACAGCGAGAGCGTGATTCCTGAGTGTCGAAGGCGCGGCGTCTGAATAAATTGCGGGGGCGTCTGAATGAATGGCGGGGAAGTCCCACACGAGAGCGCGATTCCTGCATACATTGGGAAGACGTCCTGCGCGAGAGCTTGATTTCAGAATAACTTGTGAGGGAGTATCAAGCGGGAGCCGTTGTTGATGTAACTCGTGGGCCAGCCGGGGGCGCAGTTTGAGTCTCCAGGCTTCCCCTGATAGAAGATAAGGTGCGAACCCCAGGAGAAACACCTCACTTAAAAAACTACAATGATTACCAGGCAGGGGGGATCAACAACACTTATTCTTCAGAAATGACAATCCAAGAAAAAACAGCAGCAACAACAACTTTAATAATAAGGTTAAGGCTGTTCGCTCCGATCTGCTCACGTGCCATCCAATACGCATATCCCGAACCCTCGGCACCCGCCCTCTTCGTCTTCGGTCGTACTCCCTTGGGGGTATATCTTCCTTACCTGCCACGAGCACTTATTGCAGCCCCTGAAACAGGGGAAGAGATGACGGGTGGAAAGGGGAGGGAGAAGGATGTAGCACGAGAGAAATTAGCAGGATGGGGGCAAGGTGCAGACAACAAATAGTATAACCAGACGGGCAGATCGGGTGGGCAGACCCATAGCGGGCGGGTCGGGAAGGCGGGCCCAGGCGACCAGGTCGAGCAGGCGGGTTGCTGAGGTGTGAGGTCCTGCATGAATCGATCGATAGCGCGATTCCCAAGTAAATCGTGAAAAAAGGCCAAAGCGAGAGCGTGATTCCTGAGCGCCGAGGGCGCATCGTCTGAACAAATTGCGAGGAAGCCCCACGCGAGAGCGCGATTCGTACTTAAATTGTGAAGAATTTCCGCGCGAAAGCGCGATTCCTCGAGAAGCTGTGAGGACGTATCAGGCGGGAGCCGCTGTTGCTGTAAACCAAGGGCCAACAACCCAATTCTGAGACCCAAGACTCTCCCTGATAAAAAACTGGGTGCGAGTCCCAGGAAGGGCACTTCAATTGAGAAACACCGTGTGCCCCGGAGGGGGGGAAATGAGGCATCAACAGCAACAACAACAACAACAACAACAATCAGTTGAAAACTGTTCGCTCTTATTTGCTCGCCTGCCACTCGACCCGTATATCCCAAACACTCGATACCCGCCCCCTCGTCTTGCATCGTATTCCACTGGGGGTACATCTGTCTTACCTGCAACGTGTATTTCGTGCAGCCTCTAAGGCAGGGGAAGACAGGACGGATGGAAGGAAGGGACAAGGGGCAGGCGGGTTGCTGAAGCGTGCGTCCTGCATGAAACGCGAGGCAGTCTCAAGCGATAACGCCATTCCCACATAAGTCATGCGAAATCCACGGCGAGAGCGTGATTCCTGAGTGTCGAAGGCGCGGCGTCTCACGCGAGAGCGCGATTCCGTCATAACTTGTGAGGAAGTCCCGCGCGAGAGCGCGATTTTGGAGTAAACTGCGAGGAAGTACAAGGCGGGAGCCGCTCTTGTTTTCAACCGGGGGTCAGGGGCCCAGGTTGGTGACACCTCCATTTCCCTTGTAAGAAAGGGTGCGAGCCCTGGGAAGGGTACATCAAGTGAAAAAAAACAACAACCACAACAGCAACCATCATTTTTAGACTGATCGTTCTTATCTGCTCGCGTGCCATTCAACACGTATACCCCATACCCTCACTACATCGTGCCCCCTTAGGGGTGTATCTTTCTTACCTGCAAGGTGTATTTCGTGCAGCCCCTGAGGGAGGAGAATAAAAAACAGATGTAAGGAAGGGACAAGGGGCAGGCGGGTTGCTGAAGCGTGCGTCCTGCATGAATCGCGAGGAATTCTCGAGGGATGCAACAATTTCCACATGAATCGTAAGGAAATCCACAGCGAGAGCGTCAGTATTGAGTGTCGAAGGCGCGGCGTCTGGATAAATTACGAAGACTTCCCTGTACAAATCGTAAGGAAGTCCCGCGCGAGAGCGCGATTTGGGAATAAATTGTAAGGACTTATCAAGCGGGATCCTTTGTTGGTGTAAATCGGGAGCAAGGGGCCCAGTTTGGTGACACCCCAATTGCGCTTGTATACAACAGGGTGCGAGCCCCAGGAGAAGCACTCTACTTGAAAAATATAATGGTGACCATAGCGGGGTATCAACAGCAATTGTCCTTCAGGCCTGAGAATCTAACGACAAGAATCAGAATACGAATAACAACAACTACAACTACTACGACAACGACAACGACAGCGACAACGACAACGACAACAACAACGACAACGACAACGACAACGACAATGACAACGACAACGAACAAACAAAAAAACAAACAAACAAACAAACAAACAAACAAACAAAGAAACCAACAGACAAACAAACATACTACAACGAAACAAGCACAACAACAACCACAAAACCATAAAACTGACAAATAAAGCTGGCAACCGAAGGAAAGCACGCAAAACACTCAAACACACACACACAAGACTGACACGGCAACAAACACTGAATGAAAAAAACTACAACAACGAAACGATCAGTAACAACAACAACTAGAACAACAACAAAAGACCACACACACACCAAAAAACGATCACATGACAAAACCCGAATGACATCGAAATCACAGTAGCTATGCAAACAAAATATGAGGAAACTGGAAAGCAACAATCTAGAACCATCCCACAACAACAGGCAACTAAAACAACAACCAAAACAGCAATAGCAATAATAATAATGATATTAATAATACTAACAACAACATAAAGTAGCGATAATAACAACAGCAACAAACACAACAACCGCAGCAACAACAACAACAACAACGACAACAACAACAACAGTAACAACAATGGCAACAACCACAAACAACAGACATGATGTATATATGTGTGCGAACATGGAAAAAACACCGACACAACCAAACACACCAAAACCAAAAACGCCCACAAAGACATAAAAAAACAGGTTCACAGAAAAAAACGCTATGATGTTCACGACGCGAGGGGTCCTCGATCCTCCTCATCCTCCTCATCCGCCTCCTCCTCTTCCTCATCCTCCTCCTCCTCCTCGATCCTCCTCGATCCTCCTCCAGAGCAGCCCTTTCTGGGGGAGCTGCCGCTTGCTGCCCCGCCTTCGGGCAGGGCACCGACCGCGATCCGCCCCCTCGGCCTGCACCAGGGGCCGACGGCGGCACATTGACCCACCGCCCGCGGCCTCGTCGGCCGCGGGCGGCGATGAAGCGACCGCCGGCATCCGGCCAGCTTTCGGCCGGATCCCGAGCGGACCAAGGAAAGGACGGCGGCGGCGGCCGCCCGCGACGGGCGCGCGGGCGGCGCCGAGCCCGCCGCCGCTCGGGGCGCCCCCGTGGGCGCTGGGGCGACGGGCCGCCTCTTGCGCCCGCCGCCCGCCCCTGGCGCCCGCCGCCGCCCGCCGCGGCTCAGGCGCGCAGCGCTCGGGCGCTCGGGGGCCCGGCGCCGCCCGCTGCGGCCTCCTTGGCGCCCAGCGCGAGCTGCATCGGCTGCTGCTGCCGGCGCTCCACCACCTGGGCGCCCTCCTCCTCCTCCTCCTCCTCCTCCTCCTCCTCCTCCTCCCTCCTCCCCCTCCTCCTCCTCCTCCTCCTCCTCCTCCTCCTCCTCCTCCTCCTCCTCCTCCTCCTCCTCCTCCTCCTCCTCTCCCTCCTCCTCCTCCTCCTCCTCCTCCAGACACTATTCATCGTCGACCCCCAGGAAGGTAGGGGAGCGGCGGGCGGGCAGCGAGAGCGGGGGAGGGCTGGGGTGGGATGCGCTTCGATGGAGCCGATCGCGGTCAGACTTCCACCGTGGGGCGCAAGTGGGGCCTGGGCCACACACGAAGAACATGTTGAAAACAAGCATGCAGGTCGGAAGCAGCTCGACTGTTTCCTCCACAACCTTCCTCACATCAGGAAGAGGGGGGGAGGGGCAGGGGGACAGGGAAGGAGCGGCGGCAAGAGAGAGGGGGAGCAGGAAGGAAGGGGGAAGGCAGGAAGAGGTGAGCAAGGAGGGAGCCCCCCTTTCTTCCGCTCACCCTCCCGCCCATCATCCCTCTCCTGGGCCGTCTTTGGGCCCGCTTGCGGCCCCTCCGCCCCGCCTCCTTCCAGAGCTCGCGCTCGTGCTTGACGCGCTCCAGCTGCGATTCGATGTGCTGCTGGGAGATCTGCAACAGCCGCAGGACGCTGTGGTCCGCCTTCTTGGCAACCATGTCCAGCACGTTGCGGAAGCGCTGCGAGCACCTCTGACGCCACGCCTTGTCCACGCGGAAGGACATGTTCTCCGCGCACTCCTCCCAGCCCAGCAGTTCTACGTCCGCCTCGCCCTGGTCGCCGCCCTCGGCGTCGTCGAACTTGGGGCCGGGGAAGACGCCGACGACCTGGGCGAACTTGACCACGCCCTTCGTGAGAGAGGCGGTGCAGTGCTTCAGGTCCTCGAACGGCTTCTCGTTCACCTTGGTGTCGAGGACGTCGTGGACGGCGTCCATCTGGGCCTTCCAGTTCTGCTCGTCCATGTTGCGCTGCTTCTCCATCTTGCGCATGGCGTCGCTGTTCTTCTGGATGTCCACCTCGTGGGACGCGCTCTTCACCGTGAGGCCGTTCACCTCCTCGCGCAGCTTCAGGATGTCGCGCTTGTGCTCGCCGAGGCCGCCCTGCACGCCGCTCATGCGCAGGTCCAGCGCGCCCAGGCGCCGCGAGGCCTCCGCGCTGCGGAGCTCGGCCTGCTGCTCCACCGCCGCGATCTTCTCGAACGCCTCCTGCTGCTTCTGGCGCACGTCGTTCTTGAGGCGGGCCTCGGTGTCGGCCACGTTCCGCTCGAGGTCGCTCCTGACCACGGCCACCTCGTTGAAGCAGTCGCTGAGCGAGTTCTGCGTGGTGTGCAGGCTCTCCTGCGTGGCCGCCAGGTCCTTGTTGGTGAAGTCGATCCTGCCGTTCAGCGCGTTCACGGCCTGGTCGGTGTCGCTCGTGATCTTCGCCTTGGACTCCTCCAGGTTGGTCTCGACGGCAGTGACGTCGTGCCTGATTGTTGCCAGGATCTCGTCCACCTTCCGACGGCGCGCATCCACGTCCAGCCGCAGGGAGGAAACCATGTCCCTCACTGTCTTGACGGCCGCGTCCAGGTCGTCGTTGGCCTCTTTCCAGGCCACGTTGTCCACCTTGGTGTCCAGCTTGGTGTTCATCTCGTTCTTCAGGTTGATGATGTCCTCCGTCAGGTTCTCCTCCTTCTCCTGCATCTGCTGCAGGGTGTTAGAGACATCCTCCATCCACGAGTCGTGATTCTTAAGGGCCTCCTGGATGTCCCCGATGTCGAGCCGCATGGTGGAGATTTCAGCGGTCATCGTGGCCTCCACGCGCTGTCGGCTTGTGATGATGGAGTGCGTGGCGTCCACCCGCGCACGCATCTCGTCGAGGTCGACGTTGACCGCGTCCATTGCAGCGGTGAAGTCCTCCATATCGCGCTCGCATGCAAGCACAATGCGGCGAACGTGATTCACCTCGCCTTTGTTGTTGTTCAGGAGATCCTTGAGCTCACCCACGTCAAATTTGAGCTGGTCCAGGTCCTCCGCCATGGTATCGAGCCCCGCGGACGGCCCAGCAGCGTCCAACGGCTTCATGGAGGATGCTCCGCGGCTCACGTGCGAAAGCTTCTTGTCGAAGTCGCTCTGCATGTTGCTCAGCTGGGCAGTGAGCTGAGCCTCGAAGTCCTGAAGCCTCGTGGACACCTTCTTCAGAATCTGGGCATCGCTGCTGCCTGGAGGACCCTGCTTCTTCCCGGCGCCGTCGCCATCGCCTGCACTGGCGGACAGCGCCGCCAGCTGCGCCTCCAGATTGGCCAGGCGCTCCTCGGGACTGCGAAGCTCTGGGGGACTGCAACCGGATCAAGGACAAATGAAACTACAGTCAGCCGAATTTGGATTCGCGGGTGAACCCAGACTTCCGACGCCGCATTTCGATACACGACGCAGGACCCTAGAGCTCTCGACCCCATCCCCGAGGACTGACTTTGCGTCGCGGGAAGACCTGGGATAGCCCAAGGTGCCAGATGAAGACCCCTGGAGACCCGAGCTGAGCAGAGCCCGCTCGCCACGACCTCTGCGACGCTCTGGTCCGCACGAAACTTCGGCGTCCCACAAGGGAACGCCAACTCTACCCTTACACCGATCCTGACCAGGCCCCGCCTGGGGCCAGCATCGATACATATGCCCCTATGGCCTGGCCAGGCAGGCTTGAACACCGGCCCTAGGCACAGGATCGGAATGGCCAGGATCAGTTCACGCTGAATTGGGTGTACAGCTAGCGTCCCCCGGGTCCTGCAATTCCTCCTCCTCCTCCTCCGCCTCATCCTGCACCTCTTCCTCCTCATCTACCTCTGACGACTAGTACTACTACTACTATTACTATTACTACTACTACTACTACTACTACTACTACTACTACTACTACTACTACTACTACTACTACTACTACTACTACTACTACTACTACTACTACTACTACTACTACTACTACTACTACTACTACTACTACTACTACTACTACTACTACTACTACTACTACTACTACTACGACTACTACTACTACTACTACTACTACTACTACTACTACTACTACTACTACTACTACTACTACTACTACTACTACTACTACTACTACTACTACTACTACTACTACTACTACTACTACTACTACTACTACTAACTACTTCTACCACTACTACCACGACTACTCCTACTACTACTACTACTACTACTACTACTACTACTGCTACTACTACGACTACTAACTACGACTACTATTACTACTATTACTCCTGCTAATATAACTACTACTACTACTACTACTACTACTACTACTACTACTACTACTACTACTACTACTACTACGACTACTCCTACGAACACAATACAGCGACTACCACCACCAATACTGCTCCTACTACGACTACTTCTAGTATTATTACTACTAGTAGTATTACTAATACTACTACTACTACTACTACAACTACTACTACTACTGCTACTGCTACTGCTACTCCTCCTACTACTACTACTACTAATACTACTACTACTACTACTAC
>CAUYUJ010018235.1:77942-97942 GCA_963575745.1 Prorocentrum cordatum | reverse complement strand
TACTACTACTACTAGCTACTTACTACACTACTACGACTACTACTACTACTTACTACTACTACTTCTATTATCTACTACTACTACTACTACTACTACTACTACTACTACTACTACGACTAATAACGACTATACTACTTACTACTACTACTACTACTCTACTACTACTACTACTACTATATACTACTGCCTGCTGCTGCTGCTGCTGCTGCTGCGGTTGCTGCTGCTGCTGCTGCTGCTGATGCTGCTGTTGCTGCTGATGCTGGCCTGCACTTATACTACTACTACTACTACTACTACTTACTTACTACTACTACTACTGACTACTACTACTACTACTACTTACTACCACTACTACCACTACTACCACTACTACTACTACTACTACTACACGATACACCTACGACTACTACTACTACGACTTACTACTACTACTGACTACTACGACTACGACTACGACTACGACGACTAATGACTACTACTACTACTTACTACTACTACTAACTACTAGACTACCACACACTTACTCACTACTTACTACTACTACTACACTACTGACACGTACGACTACTACTAACTATACTATACTATACTTACACTACTACTACTCGTATACTCGTACTACTCCGACACTACTACTACTACTACTACATAATACTACTTACTACATACTACTACTACTCACTACTACTACTGATACTAATACTATACTACTACTACTACTACTACTACTAATACTAATACTGCTACTGCCTACGCTACGCTACTGCTACTTTTTTTTTGCGTACTGCTACTACTACCACCACCAATACTACGACTACTACTACTACTCCTACTATCTACTACTACTAACTACTACTACTAATACTACTAGTACTATACTACTACTACTACTACCACACATGCACTCCACCCCTCAAACCCCTCCTTCCCTCCACACATTACCCATCCTCCCCCTCCTCCTCCTCCTCCTCCTTCTCCTCCTCCTCCTCCTTTTCCTCCTCCTCCTCATCCTCCTCCTCCTCCTGCTTCTATTCCTTCTCCTCATGTCCTCCACGGTCGCCATGCGGGCTTCACTCGACGCAGCCGCTGTCTGCCGGGCGTGAGCTCGGAACCCGGATCGGAGCGCTGGCTGGGGCGCGGCCTGCCCGAGCCAACGGGGCGGCATGAGAGGGAGCGATTCGTCTTGAGGATAGGGGCGAGAGAACCCATCGAGGCTAGAGTTACAGTCAAAACTGAAAGTAGGGATGCGCGATAAGGATGCCAGGCTCTTTGGACGCCCATGCGCACGCTTCTCGAGAGGGGCTGGCTATCGAGAGGGGTTCATGGTGGACCGAGGGGGCAAGGATGCAAGGGTACACGCGGGAAGGTTACCCATCCCTACCATCAGTTTCGACTGTAGGGATGAGGAAACACGCCACCTCCAACACCTGGAGGGTAGTGGTCAAAGGTGGTGGTGTCGTATATCGTTTCGGGCACTCCCGCGGTACATCATGCACACCTACATTCCCGCACTTCAGCTCGTCCTGAATCCCCCCAGATGGTGGTGGTGGTGGTGGGCACCCTGCTCCCAACAAAATGACATCAACGAGCACACCGCCAGTGGGACGTGCATCCGCCAGGTGGGGCGAGCGCCAGGGGCCCTGGTGGGGCCCGGGAGCTCTCGTGGTCCCCGCTCTGAAGCCTGCGAATGCCGCCGACGTATGGCACGTGTTCCCTCACACCTATGCGCGCGGGAAGGGCTGCGGAGGGCGGCGTTCGGGCAGTCGAGGGAGCGGAACCCGAAGGCAGCATCCCCGCAAATATGGATTCGGCCAAAACCACTAGCAGCGCCCATCCGATGACGAAGACATGATGATTACAATCAGCTTCTGCACAACAACAAGCAAAAAAGACACAGACATATACGAAAACACGACAAACAGCCATGTTATATGTTTGCTAGCGCGCCCCGCCCCAAAAAAAGTGAGCGATTGCACTGTGGAGGTGGACAACAAGCTGTGCAATTGATGCGGTGTCAGAAAATTATGTATATACAGACATCTATATATATATATATATATATATATATATATATATACACACACAACAAAAAATTGTGCGTATTGAGTTGTGTGGGATAAGCTGTTCTATGTTGTGCAAATGATGGTCTGTAAGCTTTGCCGTGTGAGCTACGTTGTACAAGCACTGCGGTGTAAGCTATGTTATACAAGATCTGGTGTGTAAACCATGCGGTAAAAGCTATGTTGTGTACGCTATGTGGTGTGAGCTGCGCCGCCAAAACTTACTTCTACAATACACGCAAGAAAGTACACCTACATACGTGTAGATAACGTGTCGTGTAAGCTATGTGGTGCGAGTCACACGTTGCAGGCGATATGGCGCAAGCCATGTAGTACAAGCTGTGTTGGGCAAGCTCTGCAGCATCAAACACACGGGGCGCCCACGGGGCACGAATGATCGGGCAAGGGTGCAAACGCGGCGAAATCTCAAGAGAATCGATTCACAAGGCGCACACGAGGCGCCCACGATCGGGCACGGGCACCAACATGCACGGAGCGCGCAACATGCGCCACCGAGCGGGCACGGGCGCCAACGAGGCGAAACCCGTCCGGCGCACGAGGCGCCCACGAGGCGCCCACGAGCGGGCACGGGCGCCAACGTGGCGAACACACCACAAACGCATTTTTCAGAGCAAACACTGTTTCCGAAGTGAACCCTTTTCCAAATCGTCGTCACTGTATGTTTGGACGTATGCATACACATACTGATGTGTGTGCTACGTCGCGTGCACCCCAAGTAATGTTTCTAGCAACCCATGTGGCGCAACCCATGTGTTGCAGTTGGTTTCTACAGACGAGCTGACACAACCCATGCGTGTATCAACATCCCACCAACCCGCACGCAAGTTGGTTTGCAAAAGCTATGCGGCGGCGATTGCGATGAATGCTTGACGTTGGCTGGTGCATCTCTGCGGCCGCGCCAGCCCGAGCATGCTCGCGCGCACAACGGCCAGCGAGTTTGGCGCGACCGACGCCGCCGCGGTGACGCTGACCGCTGGGCGCTTCGTAGCGGGCACTTCAGTGCGAGTCGATGACTTGGGCGGGCGAGGTATCATGGCGACGCCGACAACGGTACACACGATCATGAGAGTAGCGATGATGATGACGATGATGACGACGACGACGGCAAGGCCAGTGGCGGCGCCAATGAGGGAACAGCTTGGAGCAGGCCTTGGTCTTTGCAGTCGAGAAAGTAGCTGGCAAGGGCCGCAACAGCGCCACGAACATGACAACAGACGCAACGAACACCTGGAAGGCCGCGCAAGTGCGAAACAACCCTGGACCAAGAGCACCCCAGAGCTGGGCGCGGTCCAACATCTTGGCGAGCGGCGCCGCCCATGAATCGCCCCCGGCGCTGGGCCCCAAAATCAATCCCAAATACTTGGCCTGGTCCTTGATGGCCATGGCCCCCCACTCCATGGCTTCGCGGGCTATAGCAGCCCGCAGCGCCGGCTCGTCGCAAGCGAACAAGGGAACGAATACCGTCTTCCGGAAGTTCAGGCGCAGGCCAGAAATCCGCGCGCAGTCGTCGAACATGCGGCGGAGCGTCGGCAACTGGGCGAGGGCGCGCCCAACAAGGATCACCAGGTCGTCGGCGCAGGCCCGGACGAGCGGGGCCGGCAAGAGGCGTTGAATACGACAAAGTACTAGATCAGAGGCAACTGCGAAAAGGAGCGGCGACGACGGACACCCCTGTCGCACACCCCGCGTGAGTCGAAAGCCCGTGCAGCGCGCGCCCTGCACGACATCTCGCACACGTTGTCTTGGTAGAGCGCACCCGCGAAGCGGAGCAGCCAAGTAGGCCAGCCAAAATGCAGAAATAGGGGCATCATGAAGCCGTGCTCGATGGACGGGAACGCGGCTTCGAAGTCGAGATAAAAGGCGGCGGACTCCGAGCCGGCGATGCAATGCTCAGCGAGCCCCTCGTCTAGGTCCACCAGGTTGGCAAGCATTGATCGCCCCGGCAAGAACCTTCTCAGAGTCTTGGAGATCTGGCTCGCAACAGCGTCCTCAATCAACATCCGCACAGCATTGGCCAGCAGGCGGTTGTCGGCATTGATCACGTTCAGAGGGCGGACCTTGTCGACCGCGCGGTAGAGCTCGTCCTCGGCGGTGCGCTCTGGGGCGCCTTTCGGGATGAAAAACAATAAGCTGGCGTTGAAGTCCTCGCCGTATTCATGGAGCCGGCGGAGGCCGTCTTCACTGCAGATATCGCCGAAAACCTCAAACAGCACCTCCACGGCAAGCGGTTCCACTCGCCGCCAAGCAAGGAAAAGGGAAGCCATCTGGGCCTGGCGAGGAAGTCCGCGAGCATCGAATCGCGTCCCGCATGTGTTTCTTCTTGGGGCGGAACTGGCTGGCCAGGAAAGGGCGCCGGTGCTCTGGAGGGCGGCGGGCCGCATCTTGCGCAAGCCACTCTTCCAGCTTCGCCTCGTCGAAGCCGCGACGCTGGAATGCCTGCTCCCAGTGTTGCTCTAGAGCCTCTGCCCTATCTCCAAGCACGGTCCGCTGCCGGCCGTTCCTGCCCATGATGGAATGGATGGTTTCGAAGCGGCCTGGCCGGAGACGAAAGATCAGGCGCGCGTTGCGAGCCCTGGCCCGAGCCGCCTGGAGCTCATTGGACCCCCTGAGGTCGGCGTGAGACTTGCCCAGTTCGTCCAAGGCATGGCCCCTCGCAAGCTCGACATCGTGGATGCGCACCTGCTGGAGTTTGGCAGTCACGCTGCCCACGAAGTCGCACGGGTTGGCCATCAGATCGCGAAGGCGGGGGGGCATCGACGCAGGCAGGTCGAGACCTCCCCAGCAAGCCCGCGCTCGAAGGCACGGATGAAACGAAGAGTGGCCCCCAATCGATCTTCCAAGGTATCAGCCGCCGGGCAGCCGGACCACTCCCTCTCCAGGTCCAGGCCGACCTGGCGCATCGCAGCCTTGAGGTGCCCAAGCTTCTGGATTCCCTGGTCGTCGGGGTGGCCCCGCAGCCGCTGCCCGCACTCCATGTACACGCGGCGTTCGTAATCCTCGCGCCGGAGAACGTGGTCTGGAAGGGGGCGAAGATGCGGTGTAAGACGCTGCGGAGCCTGCCGGGAGAAGATCACCGCCTGGCGCGCCGACAGAGACGGTTTCCAAGCCAATGCACGGCATGACATGTGTCTATCAAGCTGCTCCGAAGCGTGCTGGTTAAGGTAGACCCTGTCGAGGCGCGAGCGTGCGCTTGCGGGCGCATGCGCGGGCACATCCTGGGACATCTCGCAAAGGCCGAAAGGCGAACCCAACACTGATTGGAAGCGTCGTTCCTCGCCCATGTCCCGGGCCCCAGAGACCCGCGTAGTAGACAAGGCCTGGCGCCCCGCCTCCTCCGCAACGTAATTGAAGTCGCCTCCGAAGACTGACAGTGCATTCCGCGGCGGGGTCAGACGCCCGGCCGGCGACCCGCGACTTCAGGCAGGCCCGAAGCCCGGGGAAGCATGAAGCGCGCGTCCGCTCCTGCGGACGGATATCGTAGAAGTCCATGTCTGTCAAGGCTGACCACCCTGTATGAAAATATGCGACCAGCACGTCCAGGGCGCCCAAAGCACATCGCAAGGAGAGCTTGAAAGCCCGTCCTTGCCATATGACCGTCTTGACTGGGTTCGGATCGAAGTTCTCCAAAAAAGAATTGCGGATGACCACCCCGACGCCTGCGTGGCCGGTAGATGGCCCAAGGGACCACCAGCCAGAGCAGCCTACCGGAGGGTGCCAAATCGCGTGGTCACCGGCCGTGCCGTGCGCATCCGTGACCAGTAACACGTCCACGTGCTTCATGAGCTTTTGGAGGTACTGCATCTTCTGGGACCGCCTGATCGCGTCGACAGCAAAGAGCGCCTGGGCGTCCCACGCGCCGACCCGGAGGTCGCCTCTGAACTGCCCCAGCCGGCGATCTGGAGAGGCCGCAGACGGCGCAGGGGTGGTTATGCGGCCCGACGGGATCGAACCGTTCGCCCTTATATGCTCGAGTGTCCAATAACACGGATTTCCCAAACCCTCGATACCCGCCCTCTTCGTTTTCGATCGAACCCCTTCTGGGGGATCGACCTTTCTTCCCTGCAGGCCGGGCCCCGGCCAGCGGCTGGGCGGCCGCGGACCGTCGGCCTGGCCAGCGGCAGCGCTGATCGGCGGGGCGGCCGCGGACCGTCGACCCGACCCCAAGAGGGACGGACAGGGGACCGACCACGACGACGACGACGACGACGACGACGACGTCGAAGACGACGGCGACGACGACGACGGCGACGACGAGCGAAAGCGAGAGCGAGAGAGAACGACAGCAGGGCCACGAAAGGCACGAAGTAGGCCACGAAGGGCGACAGCGGGGACACGAAGGGAATGCGTATGGGGCCACGAAGAGCGCGAACGAGCGGGGGCCACGAAGTGCAGATAATGCGGGGCCACAGAAGGCAACTATTGGGCCACTGAGGGTAGCAACTGGGCCACGTAGGACAATGAGGGGGACACAAATGGCGACAGCGGGGCCACGAAGGGCATGCACATGGGGCCACAACGGGCGCGACTCCTAGGTGCCTGGGTGTCGGGAGCGCGGCGCTTGGGCAAATTGCAAGAAATTCCAACGCAAGGCTATTCTTCAGTAAGTTGCAAGCAAGTCTCCAGCGAGAGCGCGACTCCAGAGCTCCAGGAGAGCGATTCCTGAATAAATTGTAAGGAAGTCCCAAGCGAGAGCGCGATTCCTGAATAAAATGCGAGGAAGTCTCGGGCGGGAGCGGGGGTCCTGCCTAAATTGTAAGGAAGTCTCAGGCGGGAGCCGTTGTTGTTGTAACCCGGGGGCCAGGGGCCCAGTTTGAGCAGGAAGACTTTCCCTGTCAAAAAACAAGGTGCGAGCGTCGAGGGGCACACTTTGATCGAGAAAAAACAGTATGCACCGGTGGGGGGATCAACAACAAGTATTCTTCAGAAGTGAAAATTCAACAACAACAACAACAACAACAACCAAAAAAAAAAAAAAAAAAAAAAAAAATAACAAAAAAAAGAAAAAACAAAAAAAAAACAAAAAAAAAGACAAAAAAAAACAAAAAAAAAAAGAAAAAAAAAAAAAAAAAAAAAAAAAAAAAAAAACAAAAAAAAAAAAAAAAAAAAAAAAAAAAAAAAAAAAAAACCAAACAAAAAAAACCAAAAAAAATAAAAAAAAAAAAAAAAAAAAAAAAAAAAAAAAAAACAACAGCAGCAGCAACAACAACAACAACAACAACAACAACCACAACAAAAAAAAAAAAAAAAAAAAAAAATATATTTGAAAAAAAAAATGTTTAACATTAGATTAAAAAAAAAAAAATAAACAACAACAACAAGTACAACAACAACAACAACAACAACAATCACAACAACAACAACAACAACAACAACAACAACAACAACAACAACAACAACAACAACAACAACAACAACAACAACAACAACAACAACAGCAACGACAACAACAACAACAATCATTCTAAGACTGCTCGCTCCTATCTGTCCGCGTGTCATTCACTATGCAGATCCCAAACCCTGGATACCCGCCCTCTTCGTCTTCGATCGTACCCCTCTTGGGTGGTTATATTTCTTCCCGGCCACGCGTAATTGGAGAAGCGCGGGAGGCGAACCCGCAATCAGAGGCAGCGAGCTCTGGCACTTGGCGGTGAGACCCCATTTCACTTGTCGCAAGCAGATATCAGCGGCAATCCACACTGAGGCCCCATTGCATTAGCCATAACGCAGGGGTCACTGCGTGCAGGAAAGCAAATTACGACAGTGGACAGTGTTGTTGCCCAGCGACCCCGCGGGAGGTGAAGTCGGAGCCCGATGTCATCAATCACATTGCTGGGGTTCGCGCGTGCGGGAATGTGATCAGCTATATACAATAACGAAGCGCCATTACTACAGCGCCAGGATCTGCTTGTGCGAAAAGGGTAAGCCTCAGCAGTAGGCACTGGCGACGCTGCTCAGCGTGATGTGGAAGGCAACGCTCAAGGAGACGTGGGAGGTGAACTGGGGCCCGCCGTCGCCCGCCACGTTGGGGTGAGAGCTTTGGCAACGTTCGGGGGCACATGGGGGACGATACCCAAGCCGAACGTCACCAGCTGCAGCGCTGGTACCGGCGCGTGCGCGGCAGGCCGGTTGCCCCAATGGGCTCTGGCGCTGCCAAGCGGGATGTTCAGGGCGAAGTTGGAACCCGATGGCAACGCCGAAGCCCGCTATCATCAGCTACAGTGCTGGATCCGCACGTGTGGGGAAGTCCTCAGATACAGCGATGGTGTGATAAAGATGGTTAGCGCATGTGAAAGACAGCGGCTGGTGGTTCGGGTGTTCGTCGGCAGGATGTGAACGAGGCCGGAGCCCAACGTTATCTCAGCTACAGTGGTGGAGCCAGGCACTCCCGCCTTGTGGGTGTTGGGCGGCATCGCTAGCGCATGCACTTGCTGGCACCCATGGGTTGAAGTGTGCGCTTGGAGAAGCGATATCAATTCGCCAGCCCAACGGGCCAGAGGCGTGCTAAGATCTCTGGTAACTGATTAATCGTATTTCTAATTCGCGCGCGCGGGGCGGCCCCTGGGGGTCCCCGGACGACAAATACCCCGGTCAAGTCCCGGTCAGGTCCCGGTCGACTCCCCCAAAGCGCTCCAGGAGCGCACCAACAGGGCTCCGAGACGTCCCCGAGAGCCGCAAAAAGGGCCACGAGGCCCCTGAGAAGGCCCCCGAGATGGTACACGAGGGCTCCGAGATGCCACTAGGCCCGCTATGAGAATTCAACGTAGCTCATTTGTGCGGGAAGTCCCACGCGGGAGCGCCGTTCCTTGAGTAAGTTGTGTGGAAGTCTCAGGCGGGAGCGGGGGTCCTGAGTAAATTGCGAGGACGTCTCAAGCGGGAGCGCCGATCCTGAGTAAATTGTAAGGAAGTCTCAGGCGGGAGCGGGGGTCACGAGTAAATTGCGAGGAAGTCTCAAGCGGGAGCCGTTGTTGTTGTAATCCGGGGGGGCAATAACGCAGTTTGAGGATCAAAGCTTTCCCCCTCAAAAAACATGGTGCCAGCGTCGGGGGGCGCACTTTGACTGAGAAAAAACAATGTGCACCGGTGGGGGGGGATCAACAATAATTATTCTTCAAAAATGAGATTTCAGAAACAATCACAACAACAACAACAACAACAACAACAACAACAACAACAACAACAACAACAACAACAACGGCAGCAGCAGCAACAACAACAACAGCAACAACAACAACAATCATTTTAAGCCTGCTCGCCCTTATATGCTCGAGTGTCCCATAACGCGTATGTCCCAAACATTCGATACCCGCCCTCTTCGTCTTCGATCGAGCCCCTTTTGGGGGGTATACCTTTCTTCCCTGCTGGCGGGGCACCGGCAAGCGGCGGGGCGGCCGCGGACCGTCGGCCTGGCAAGTGGCAGCGCTGATCGGCGGGTCGGCCGCGGACCGTCGACCCGACACCAAGAGGGACGGACAGGGGAGCGACGACGACGACGACGACGACGACGACGACGACGACGACGACGGCGACGACGACGGCGACGACGAGCAAAAGCGAGAGCGAGAGAGATCGACAGCAGGGCCACGAAGGACACGAAGTAGGCCACGAAGGGCGACAGCGGGGACACGAAGGGAATGCGTATGGGGCCACGAAGAGTGCGAACGAGCGGGGGCCACGAAGGGCAGATTATGCGGTGCCACAGAAGGGGCAACGATGGGGCCACTGTGGGTAGCAACTGGGCCACGCAGGACAGCGAGGGGGCCACAAACGGCGACAACGGGGCCACAAAGGGCATGCACATGGAGCCACAACGGGCGCGACTCCTGGGTGCCTGGGTGTCGGGAGAGCGCCGCTTGAGCAAATGGCAAAAAAATCCAACGCAAGGGCGCTAGCTATTCTTCAATAAGTTGCAAGCAAGTCTCCAGCGAGAGCGCGACTCCAGAACGCCGGGAGAACGATTCCTGAATAAATTGTAACGAAGTCCCAAGCGAGAGCGCGATTTCTCAGTAAAATGCGAGGAAGTCTCGGGCGGGAGCGGGGGTCCTGCCTAAATTGTGGGGAAGTCTCAAGCGGGAGCCGTTGTTGTTGTAACCCGGGGACCAAGGGCCCAGTTTGAGCCAGAAGACTTCCCTTGTCAAAGATCAGGGTGCGAGCGTCGAGGGGCACACTTTGAATGAGAAAAAACAATACGCACCGGTGGGGGGATCAACAATAATTATTCTTCAGAAATGAGAGTTCAACAACAACAACAACAACAACAACAACAACAACAACAACAACAACAACAACAACAACAACCACGACGACGACGACGACGACGACGACGACGACGACGACAACAACAACAACAACAACAACAACAACAACAATAATTTTAAGCCTGTTCGCCCTCATCTGTTCGAGTGTCCCATAACGCGTATTTCCCAAACCCTCGATACCCGCCCTCTTCGTCTTCGATCGAACCCCTTTTGGGGGGTATACCTTTCTTCCCTGCAGGCGGGGAACCGGCAAGCGGCGGGGCGGCCGCGGACCGTCGGCCTGCCCAGCGGCAGCGCTGATCGGCGGGGCGGCCGCGGACCGTCGACCCGACCCCAAGAGGGACGAGACAGGGGACCGACCACGACGACGACGACGACGACGACGTCGAAGACGACGGCGACGACGACGACGGCGACGACGAGCGAAAGCGAGAGCGAGAGAGAACGACAGCAGGGCCACGAAGGGCACGAAGTAAGCCACGAAGGGCGACAGCGGGGACACGAAGGGAATGCGTATGGGGCCACGAAGAGTGCGAACGAGCGGGGGCCACGAAGTGCAGATAATGCGGGGCCACAGAAGGCAACTATGGGGGCCCCTGAGGGTAGCAACTGGGCCACGTAGGACACTGAAAAGGACACAAATGGCGACAGCGGGGCCACGAAAGGCATGCACATGGGGCCACAGCGGGCACGACTCCTGGGTGCCTGGGTGTCGGGAGCGCGGCGCTTGGGCAAATCGCAAGAAATCCCAACGCAAGGCTACTCTTCAGTAAGTTGCGAGCAAATCTCCAGCGAGAGCGCGACTCCAGAGCCCCGGGGGAGCGATTCCTGAATAAATTGTACGGAAGTCCCCAGCGAGAGCGCGATTCCTGAATAAAATGTGAGGAAGTCTCGGGCGGGAGCGGGGGTCCTGCCTAAATTGTGGGGAAGTCTCAGGCGGGAGCCGTTGTTGTTGTAACCCGGGGGCCAGGGGCCCAGTTTGAGCAGGAAGATTTTCCCTGTCAAAGAACAGGGTGCGAGCGTCGAGGGGCACCTTTTGATTTAGAAAAAACAATATGCACCGGTGGATGGGGATCAACAATAATTATTCAGAAATGAGAATCAAACAACAACAACAACAACAACAACAACAACAACAACAACAACAACAACAACAACAACAACAACAACAACAACAACAACAACAATAGTAATAATAAACTTAAGACTGATCGCCCTTATCTGTTCGAGTGTCCAATAACGCGTATTTCCCAAACCCTCGATACCCGCCCTCTTCGTCTTCAATCGAACCCCTTTTGGGGGGTATACCTTTCTTCCCTGCAGGCCGGGCCCCAGCAAGCGGCGGGGCGGCCGCGGACCGTCGGCCTGCCCAGCAGCAGCGCTGATCGGCGGGGCGGCAGCGGACCGTCGACCCGACCCCAAGAGGGACGGACAGGGGAGCGACCACGACGACGACGACGACGACGACGACGACGACGACGACGTCGAAGACGACGGCGACGACGACGACGACGGCGACGACGAGCGAAAGCGAGAGCGAGAGAGAACGACAGCAGGGCTACGAAGGGCACAAAGTAGGCCACGAAGGGCGACGGCGGGGACACGAAGGGAATGCGTATGGGGTCACGAAGAGCGCGAACGAGCGGGGACCACGAAGTGCAGATAATGCGGGGCCACAGAAGGCAACTATGGGGGCACTGAGGGTAGCAACTGGGCCACGTAGGACAATGAGGGGGACACAAATGGCGACAGCGGGGCCACGAAGGGCATGCACATGGGGCCACAACGAACGCGACTCCTGGGTGCCTGGGTGTCGGGAGCGCGGCGCTTGGGCAAATTGCAAGAAATTCCAACGCAGGGCCCTTCTTCAGTAAGTTGCAAGCAAGTCTCCAGCGAGAGCGCGACTCCAGAGCGCCAGGAGAGCGATTCCTGAATAAATTGTAAGGAAGTCCCAAGCGAAAGCGCAATTCCTGAATAAAATGAAAGGAAGTCTTGGGCGGGAGCGGGGGTCCTGGCTAAATTGTAAGGAAGTCTGAAGCGGGAGCCGTTGTTGTTGTAACCTGGGGGCCAGGGGTCCAGGCCCAAAACTGGACCCCTGGCCCCCAGGTTACAACAACAACGGCTCCCGCTTCAGACTTCCTTACAATTTAGCCAGGACCCCCGCTCCCGCCCAAGACTTCCTTTCATTTTATTCAGGAATTGCGCTTTCGCTTGGGACTTCCTTACAATTTATTCAGGAATCGCTCTCCCGGAACTCTGGAGTCGCGCTCTGGCTGGAGACTCTCTTGCAACTTACTGAAGAATAGCCTTGCGTTGGAATTTCCTGCAATTTGCCCAAGCCCCGCGCTCCCGACACCCAGGCACCCAGGAGTCGCGCCCGTTGTGGCCCCATGTGCATGCCCTTCGTGGCCCCGCTGTCGCCATTTGTGTCCCCATCATTGTCCTACGTGGCCCAATTGCTACCCTCAGTGGCCCCATAGTTGCCTTCTGTGGCCCCGCAGTATCTGCACTTCGTGGCCCCCGCTCGTTCGCACTCTTCGTGGCCCCATACGCATTCCCTTCGTGTCCCCGCTGTCGCCCTTTGTGGCCTACTTCGTGCCCTTCGTAGCCCTGCTGTCGTTCTCTCTCGCTCTCGCTTTCGCTCGTCGTCGTCGTCGTCGCCGTCGTCTTCGACGTCGTCGTCGTCGTCGTCGTCGTCGTCGTCGTGGTCGGTCCCCTGTCCGTCCCTCTTGGGGTCGGGTCGACAGTCCGCGGCCGCCCCGCCGATCAGCGCTGCCGCTGGGCAGGCCGACGGTCCGCGGCCGCCCCGCCGCTTGCTGGGGCCCGACCTGCAGGGAAGAAAGGTATACCCCCCAAAAGGGGTTCGATTGAAGACGAAGAGGCCAGGTATCGAGGGTTTGGGAAATACGCGATATTGGACACTCGAACATATAAGGGCGAACCGACTTAAAAGGAATGTTGATGTTGTTGTTGTTGTTGTTGTTGCTGTTGCTGTTGCTGTTGCTGTTGCTGTTGCTGTTGCTGTTGCTGTTGTTGTTGCTGTTGCTGTTGCTGTTGCTGCTGTTGTTGTTCTCCACTTTCAAAGTGGGGGTCTTGTTTTCTCTGCACACGCCACGCAGGATCTCACCCCCCTGTTCCCCTCTCTTTCTCTCTCTCTCTCTCTTTCTCTCTCTCTCTCTCTCTCTCTCTCTCTCTCTCTCTCTCTCTTTCACACATACACACACACACTCAACATCATCACCATCATCATCACCATCAACCACAATCATCGTCATCACACGCACACAGTCATCGTCATTACCATCATCATCACCATCAACTACCATCACCGTCATCAAGACTCATCATGATAGTCCTTCATCATTACTCATCATCATCATCCTCACCATCATCATCGTCACCATCATCACCACTCGATCACCAACTCACTCACTCAATTACTCACTCATCCTCAGTAGGCTTCGGAGGCAGTGGTCCTCCGACGGTAGGACCGCCGCCACTCTCAACATCATCGACACCACCCACTCAGTGGCCATCATGATCATCATCAGCATCATCATCACTCAGTCATCACACACTCCTCATCATCATCATCATCATCATCATCATCATCATCATCATCACTCACTCACTCACTCACTCATCATTTCGTCATCACTCACTCCTTGGCTTGACTTTGGAGGACGTATCAGGCGGAAGCCTCGTCTGTGAGTGAATCGTGAAGAATTTTCAAGCGGGAGCCCCTCCCTATGGAGCCCGCACTTCATGTTTCTAATCCGAGGCGGGTCATTCGAAACGTGTAACTGTCGTCACTTGTGGGCCCCTGTGGCGAGAATCTGGAGGTAGTATCAGGCGGGGGCCTCGTCTGTGAGTGAATTGTGCGGAAGTCTCAAGCAGGAACCCTTCCCTATGGGGCCCGCACCTCATGTTTTAATCCGAGGCGGGTCATTCGAAACGTGTAACTGTCGCCACTTTTGGGCCCCTGTGGCGACAATCTGGAGGACGTATCAAGCGGGAGCCTCGTCTGTGAGTGAATTGCCACGAAGTCTCAGGCGGGAAGCCTCTCCCTATGGGGCCTGCACCTCATGTTTTTAATCGGAAGCGGGTCACTCGAAACGTGTAACTGTCGTCACTTTTGGGCCCCTGCGGCGTGAATGTGGAGAAAATATCAAGCGGGAGCCTCGTCTGTGAGTGAATTGCGACGAAGTCTCAAGCGGGAAGCCTCTCCCTATGGGGCCCGCACCTCACGTTTTTAATCCGAGGCGGGTCATCCGAAACGTGTAACTGTCGTCACTTTTGGCCTCCGGAGGGCTTGAATCAGGAGGATGTATCAGGCGGGAGCCTCGTCTGTGAGTGATTCGCGAGGAAGTCACACGCGGGAGCCCGCCGGTGTGTCCCCGCGGGAGTCCCCGCGCTGAGCCAGCTCGAAGCATGCGAGCTGGAGCTGAGGCGCAGAAGGAGGAAGAGGAGGAGGAGGAGGAGGAGGACGAGGAACAGGAATTGAGGAGGACGACGGCGGCCGGGCGCAGGGGGAAACCCTTGCGTCCGGGCCGGGGGTGGTAACCCATCCTTGGCCGAAGCGGCGGCCGGGCGCAGGGCTCGTGCAGGAGCAACGGGCCACCATCGTGTCCTTCGAGTTTCACGCAGACGACGAATGGGACTACGAGGAGTGCGCGCCGGGCCAGCTCTTCCGCCCCCGCTACCTACCGCAGGGAATCTGGCTGCAGGTGCACGGTTTCCAGGAGTCCCCGATCTACAAGGAGGTCGCCGAGGTGCTGCAGCAGGGCGCCGACGGCGGTGCCGACGACGCCGAGGCCGAAGCGCGGGCGAGGAGCTTGCTCATGTTCAAGCCCATCGAGCAGGAGCTCACGTGGCAAAGCTCGGGGGCGCACACTGTGCGCCGCTCGGGGTTCACCCTGACGCATGCGTCCTACCTGACCTCCACGCTGTCGCAGGGCCAGACGCTGCGCAAGGGCGTCACCATCGACTGCGCCAGGGATGAGGACGCTGGCCGCACGTGCATGTCGGACGAGATGTGGTGGCTGCACCTCTACGTCATGTTCTCCCGCGCCACGTGCATGCGGAACATGCTGATCCTGCGGCCGCCCGCGCGAGAATTCCTGGAGCGCGGGCCGCCGGCGTCACTGCGGAAGGCGCTCCAGGAGTTCGACAAGAGAGCGGTGGACTCCAGGGCTGAGGCGGAGCAGCTCTTGGCAGAGCTGGGTTTCGTGCTGCCGCCCGCCTGAGCGCCGCGGCGCGCACCTGGAGGCCCGCGGGGTTGTCCCAACGGCTGGCTCCCGCGCCCCTGCGGCCTGCGAGGTTGTCCCAGCGGCCTGGCCCGAAGGGTTGTCCCGACGGTTTCGCGATGTAGCCGTCGGCAAACGCGCGCGTGCTGGCCGACGCGGCGACGGCGCCGAGGAAAATCGAGTTGCTTGCCACGACCAGGGGGAACGGGAGGTGCACCTGGAGAAGAGGCAAGAGGATGAGGAGGGAAGGGGCATGGGGGAGGGCGACAACGAGGAGGAGATGGCGCGAGAAGAGGAGGAGGAGGAGGAGGAGGAGGAGGAGGAGGAGGAGGAGGAGGAGGAGGAGAAGGAGGAAGAGAAATAGAAGGAGGAAGAGAGGGCAGTGCAGAGGGCGAGAGGAGAGGATGTCCGCCAGGGGGAGGAGGAAAGGGCAAAGGGTAAGCTAAACAGGTTTTCGTGTGGGGTCCTACCGTCGGAATAATTGTTGCTGTTGTTGTTGCGTTCTCACTTCTGTAAAATAATTATCGTTGATTCCCCCCCACCGGTGCTTACTGCTTTTTCTCAATCAAAGTGTGCCCCTCGACGCTCGCACCCAGTTTTTTTACATGGAAAGTCTTCATGCTCAAACTGGCCCCCTGGCCCCCGGGTTACAACAACAACAACGGCTCCCGCCTGAGACTTCCTGACAATCTAGCCTGAACCCCCGCTCTCGCCCGAGACATCCTCGCATTTTAGCCAGGAGTCGCGCTCTCGCTTGGGACTTCCTACCAATATATTCAGGAATCGCTCTCACGGCGCTCTGGAATCGCGCTCTCGGTGGAGACTTGCTTGCAGCTGACTGAAGAATGGTCTTGCGTTGGGATTTCCTACAATTTGCCCAAGCGCCGCGCTCCCGACACCCAGGCACCCAGGAGTCGCGCCCGTTGTGGCCCCATGTGCATGCCCTTCGTGGCCCTGCTGTCGCCATTCGTGTCCCCCTCACTGTCCTACGTGGCCCAGTTGCTACCCTCAGTGGCCCCATAGTTGCCTTCTGTGGCCCCGCATTATCTGCACTTCGTGGCCTCCTGTCGTTCGCGCTCTTCGTGGCCCCATACGTATTCCCTTCGTGTCCCCGCTGTCGCCCTTCGTGCCCTACTTCGTGTCCTTGTGGCCCTGCTGTCGTTCTCTCTCGCTCTCGTTTTCGCTCGTCGTCGCCGTCGTCGTCGTCGTCGTCGTCGTCATGGTTGGTCCCCTGTCCGTCCCTCTTGGGGTCGGGTCGACGGTCCGCGGCCGCCCCGCCGATCAGCGCTGCCGCTGGCCTGGCCGACGGTCCGCGGCCGCCCCGCCGTTTGCCGGGGCCCGGCCTGCAGGGAAGAAAGGTATACCCCCCAAAAGGGTTTCGATCGAAGACGAAGAGGGCGGGTATCGAGGGTTTGGGAAATACGCGTTATTGGACACTCGAACATATAAGGGCGAACAGTCTCAAAATGATTGTTGATGTTGTTGTCGTTGTCGTTGTCGTTGTCGTTGTCGTTGTCGTTGTCGTTGTCGTTGTTGAACATTATTAATTCTAAAGAATAATTATTGTTGGGACCCCTGGTGCGCGCCCCCCCCGCCGCGCCTAGGCCGCAGCCACATTTTCATCATTTTCGTGAGGAAGTCTCAGGCAAAACGGGGTATACCAGATCCGGTTGTGTTGTTACGATCGGTTTTCCCTTGCAAAAAAATAAGGCAAAGTGGACATTTCTTGTTCTAACATGACCAAACTTCAAGAATCCCTTGCAAAAAATGACACGAAGTGCACATTCGCGCGCGCAAGACGAAATCCTTCCAAAACCGTAGTCTTCGTAGCGATTTTCACATAAAAACATGAAAAACCCAATGGTTTTTCAAAAAAAGGGTTTCAAAAATTCACCCCGCGCGCTCTTGCGGATTTCTTAGGAAACCCAATACTTTTTCAACATTTCTGTCAAACGGGCTCTTGCGAGCAACTTTTTCACGTGCTTCGAACTTCTGCAACAAAGGTTGCGCGCCTGCCAGGGCCATCATCCCTGTCAAATAATACCATGTGGGACACATTCGTTTTTTCTTCGCGCGCGCACGCCGAAATCTTCAAAAATCATTGGGTTTCTTAGAATTTTAGCACCGCGCAACATAAAATCATACGAATCGCACCGTAGGTTCTCGAAAAACATCTGTACGAATTTTCAAAATTTCTACCCGCGCGCGCTGTCCGAATCCTTAAAAACCAATGGCTTTTCAACATTTATGTTATAGAGCTCGCGCGAGCTGTTTTCGCAAGCTCTTTCAACGGCGTTCGCGCGCCTGCCAGGGGCCACAATCCCTTGCAAAAAATATCATGCGGGACACATGCGCGCGTCGTCGCGTCGTCGTTGTCGGCATGGTACCACAACAAGTCAGTGTGTCACCACGTCATCGAACAAAATCACTGATCACTGTCACATCCGTAGCCATCTCGGATCAAGGTATCGCCTGTGTTCTTGGATGGGTCATGGCTTTGTCGGCGAAAGCCCTTGACGAGCAGTATGGCCCAGAGCTGTCGCGGCCTCCCTTGGCCGACTGCGGCAGCCCGTTTTATTTGCATCAGGCGCTCGTTGCAAAGGGTATCCAGGTCAGTCACCAGGCGTGCAAGGTTTGGTGGGTCAAGTATCGGGTTGTGCCTGGCAAGGTCAGTATTTCTAGCGCCAAGGAGCTGGAGGAGCAGCACGGCTCTGCCATCCGCCATCTGGGCATCGAGTATAATACAGCTTTCAAATTATGTGGGGCGCTCCGACGGTTGGATCCACCACTCCATGTGTCAAATCCGGTCGCAACGGCGCGGCTACTGCAATATTCTTCCAAAGAGACGCTTGTCATAGTGCAGAACGCTGGCCATTTGGAGACCTGGTATGGAGAACGTATTCGCACAGACATGCCCGAGGGGACTACTGACGGGGCCGTCTTGAAGCAGTGGCTCCTGGGACATTTATCTGTATCTGCTGACGCCAGGGCATGCCAGAAGTGGCTCAGCACTGAGTGGGGCGCCAAGGGAGCATTCAATACTGCCCAAGCTGTGGAGGAATGTATAGGCCAGCGTCTTCGACTCAATCAGTATCGGGAGAGCTTCGCCGACGAGGCCGCCGCGGAGGTCCTCTCGCAGCTTCTCTCGGAGAGCGATCCTCCCGTCGCTGTCAGCGGTATGGTTTTGAAGCAATGGTACGTGAAGTATCACCCTGACTCTGGACCTTTGCAGCATGACACGGCTGATAAGCTCGACGCGGCACTTGGTGACCACATGCGCGCGGTATGTCCAGGGCTGAAGTACCACACGTTGCATACCGTGTTGCGTATGCGACGGAAAGCTGTCTTGGTGTCCCGAGGAGTGTTGAGACAGCGGTGCGATGTGTATGCGTCGGTGAGCTCCTCAGTGCAGGCGGCGGCTTCATCCGCCCAGGCCGTCACCAAGCGTGCATTGAAGCGCCCGGCGGCACAGGTCGCAGGCGGGGTATTGAAACGGCCAGCCGCCACCGGATCTGTCCGCGTGGGCAAACGGCCTGCCGCGGTCGACTGGGAGGAGCCCGTATCGAAGCAGCAGGCCACGGCAGCTTCTTCCTCCACAGGTGTGGTTTGTATACAGCTGCTGACGGGGGATGCTGTAGAGGCGGCATGCGGCAAGCGGTATCGAGAGCAGGTCTCCGACTTGGGCCTTGGCCTCACTTACCAGAATATGCAGGTGCGTCTGAAGGCCTGGGGGTATGAGGCGGGGGGCGTGAGGATCCGGCATCGCTGACAACCATCGGGACAACCATCGGGACCACCATCGGAACAACCATCGGGACAACCATGGGGACACCCATCGGGACAACGATCGGGACAACCACAACCATCAGGACAACCATCGGGACAACCATCGGGACAACCATCGGGACAACGATCGGGACAACCATCGGGACAACCATCGGGAGAACCATCGGAACAACAATCGGGACAATCATCGGGACAATCATCGCGACAACCATCGGGACAACCACAACCATCAGGACCTCCAACCAGAGAGAGCTAGTCACGTGTATTTCGTAGACGAATGAGCCAGTATTGCACATTGAGGCCGGAACGACAACCACAGAACAAGAATGAGCATGTATCGTCTCACAACAACGGAAACAAGTCCTGTGGTATGCTGGCGCCACGCACGTGGTACCACTCAAAATAAGTGTCTTCGCTTGTGTGGTACAGAAACGGAAAAACGTCGGAAAACGGTGCAGGTGTCCAGTGTTGGAACAGGGGGAAAAGTCGTATACTAAGCTAGCTTCCACAAAATGTTACCACAACAAGTCACTGTACCCATGCGCCAGTGTAGTAGCCAAGGTCGTCCGCAGGCCACGAAGTGAAGTGTCCGAACGTCATAGGGCGGGAAGCTGGGTGTGGGTGGTGGCGAA
>CAUYUJ010018235.1:42630-67630 GCA_963575745.1 Prorocentrum cordatum | reverse complement strand
CCAGATCCGGTTGTTTTGTTGTAATCCGTTTTCCCTTGCAAAAAACACTATAAAATGACATTTCTTGTTCTAATATAATCAAATTTCAAGAATCCCTTGCAAAAAATAAGGTAAAGTGGACATTCGCGCGCGCAAGACGAAATCCTTCCAAAAGCTTAGTGTTCGGAGCGATTTTAACATAAAAACATCAAAAAACCAATGGTTTTTCAACAAAAAATGTCAAAATCTCATCCCGCGCGCTCTTGCGGATTCGTAGGAAACCCAACACTTTTTAAACATTTCTGTCAAACGGGCTTTTGCGAGCAACTTTTTCGAACTTCTGCGACAACGGTTGCGCACCTGCCAGGGCCATCATCCCTGTCAAATAATACCATGCGGGACACATTCGTTTTTTCTTCGCGCGCGCACGCCGTCGTCGTCGGCCGCGGGGCCCTGAATAGTAGCCACGGTCGTCCGCATGCCACGAAGTGAAGTGTCCGAACGTCATAGGGCGGGAAGCTGGGTGTGGGTGGTGGCGAAGAGTCGTTTGGAAATTTGGTAGAGCTTGAACCGGCCCCCCCACAAAGATGGAGGGGGCGCCCGTCTTCCCACCCCCTTGTCGCACTTGCGCACGGCCGAAGCTGGGAAGATGGCGGGGGCGGTCGTCTTCCCACCCCCTCTCGGGTGTGCCCCCCGCGCACGGTCGCAACCGGGAAGATGGCGGGGGCGGCCGTCTTCCCACCCCCCTCCGGGGTCCCCTCTCGGCGCCCGGGTGGGGGAGACCAAAGTGTCCGATGTGGGACAAGCGGCTGGTGGGAAGACGAGGGGGGCGCCCATCTTCCCACCCCCCCCTGGCGTCGCCGTCGCCTCCCCCCCCGTGCTGCCCCCCCCTCCCTCCTCCCTTGCCTGTCCCTCCCCTCTCCCCTCCCTCCCTCCCTTCCCTCCTCCCTGGCCTGCCCCCCCCCCCCGGCCGCCAAGGGAGATCTTCCCTTTTTCCGCTGGCCACCAGCGCGCCAGGCCGCAGGTGGGAAGATCGCGGGGGCGGCCGTCTTCCCACCCCCGGCCGCCGGTCGTCCCCCCCTCCTTCCTTGCTGCGCGCCAGCACCCCGCATCGCCGGCAGGGTGCTGTAGGGGCAGGGCTGTCCCGCTCTCCAGGCGCGGGTGGGAAGACGAGGGGGGGCGCCGTCTTCCCACCCCCTGGCTGGCCTCCCCGACAGCCGCCCGTCTGGGGGGGTGTCGCCCTCCCCCGCTTCGCAGGCCACCAGCGCGCCGGGCCGCAGGTGGGAAGATCATGGGGGCGGCCGTCTTCCCACCCCCCCTCCTCCGAAGCTTGCGCCCGTCCCCGCAAGCGTATCCAAGTCATGTTTGTCGTCGTGATAACGGAGGTTCGGATTCCACGGAGCCCTGCAATCCGTACGCTGTGCGTTCCTGCCGCCGCCCTCCCCCCTCCCCCGCCGTGCTGTGCGTGTGCCGTGTGTTTGTTCTGGCCGTGTCGTGTTGTGCCGTGGGGTTGCCGTGTCGTGTTGGTGCCGTGGGGTTGCCGTGTGGGTGCCGCGGGGTTGCCGTGTCGTGTTGGTGCCTCGCCTCGGCCTTCTCTGGCCGTGCTTCCCCGGGCTCGCTGGTTCGTCGCCGGCCGTGCCGAGCCCGGGGTGCCCCTGCTGGGCTGTGTCGCTTTGGCCTGATCGCAGTCGCTATGTGACTTCTTAAGTTGCCGGCCGTCTGTCGGGCAGCCTTCGGTTGACCCGGGAGGGGGTGGGAGCTCGTCCGCGTTTCCAGGCCTCGTCTTCGCCTCTCTCGCCCTCCCCCCTCTTCCTCCGTATTGCCCCAACAAAGGATTGTCGCGTTTCTCACATATGCAGGACCGGACCTCCGTCTTTATTTTTCCCGGTGGAACGTGTGCTCAAGGGCTTGCCACGCCACGCGCCGCCCGGTCCCTGCCCGCGCCCCGGAGCCCGCAACCCGGCCCCTCGGCCCCGCCGCGATGCCGGTGAAGCGCAACAGGAACCGGGACCGGGAGCGGAGCCGTAGTCGTGATCGGGACCGGGACCGCGACCGGGATCGCGACCGGGACCGCGACCGGGACCGGGACCGGGACCGGGACCGTGGCCGCCGGGACCGTCGGCGCCGCTGCAGCTCAAGGTCTTCTGAGCAGCCGGCCCCTGAGCAGACGTGTAGCCCGACAGAAGTGGCTGACTCGCCAGAGCGTGGCTTGTCGGCTGAGCTGAGTGCCATGCTGCCGTCTCAGCCAGTTACCCCGCGCCCGATTGAGGCCCCCCCCGGGGACTTCAGCGCTTTCCCCGGGGCGGCGCCGAAGGCTCGTGCAGTGCTCTCCCCGGCGCCCCCGGCGCGCGGCTTGGCGGTCTCTCCGCCGGAGGGGTGGGTCGGCGCGGCGCCTTTGTCGCCGCTGCCACCGCCCCCGCCGCCGCCGCCGCCGCCTGTCGCAGCGAATTCACCGGTGAGGCGGCAGCCCGCCCCCGAGGCGAAGTCCCCGGGCCCTCCGGACTTGTCGCCGCCGCCGCTGCCGGCGGGATGGGAGTCTCGCCGTGCGCCGTCTGGGGCTTTGTTCTTCCAGAACAGGCGTACAGGGGAAAGCCGGTGGGACCACCCGGGCACGGGCCCTGCTCTCCCAGTTCCGGCCCCTGCCCGCGCCACCGCAGACGCATCTGCTGCTCCGGAGGGGGCGCCGCCGGGGGGCGCGGCGACCCCGCCGATGGCAGCGTGGGCGAGGGCCGCGTTGCAGCTCACAGCGCCTGTGGTGGTGGCACCCGTGGCGGCTTCACCTGAAGCGATCCGTTCGCTGCGCCTGGAGCTGGAGGCCCTTCAGGCAGCGCGTCCGGATTGGGAGGAGTTTCGCGACCCCACTGGGGGCCAGATTTTGTGGTTCCAGAGGTCTACCCAGCAGGTGGTGATGCACCGGCCACCTGAAGTTGCAGCGTGGATCTCCCGCACCGCCGCCTTGAATGAGGAGATCAGCGAGCTATCGCGGTCCCGCGACCGCTCGCCTGCCGGGGTCCCGGCCGGCCCCGCTTCGCAGGCTCCCCCCCTGCAGGACGCGGCGGCTGGTGGCGCTGTGCCAAATGACGCCGCGCTTGCGACCCCCGCCCAGTCGCTCGCGCGTTTCACCAGGGCATCTGAGCTAGATGGGGCCGTGGGTGCCTGGCACAGCAGGCTCCACACTGCGGTGGGGGGGTCGACGGACGGTCGCGTTGCCATGGAGGCGACGTTCCACACGCGGTGCTTGTCCCAGGGCGACCTGCATGCAATCGTCAGGGCGATGGGCGTCCACATCGAGGCTGCGGCTCCGAAGGGGCGCGGGGCACGGCCCGCCCTGGCCCCGCCTTTTGGCTTTGCCACGGGCGATTTTCATCAGCCCGCCGTCGAAGTCACTTGGAGGACGGGGCCGTTACTGAAGCTCACGATACAGCTCGTGAACAAGCGGCAGGGGCGCATTGTCGTCAAGGGCAAGAGGGCGGCTTTCGACGCCAATTTGGAAGAGCTCTTAATGTTTCTGGGGCCTGTCGCCGAGATTAGGACGGCTACGGCCCCGGCCCCGGCAGTGCACGGCGCCCCGGCCCCCCCGCGCGTGCGGGCGCGGGACATGTTGGGCCCTGGCTAGTCTCGCCGCCCCACCCCCGCTTGCCTCGCCAGCAAGCGCTCGCGGCCCGGTTGGAGACCGGTGTCCTCGTTGAAGCCTCCTAGTGAGTCGTGTGCCCCACTCCAGCGCCCCCCTCTAATGTCGGCGTCGCCAGCGGGGGAGGGGGTGGGCGTGCCCCCGTCGCCCCCGCTGTCGGGGCGGACAGCCGAAGCTCCTGTCCAGTTTGCCTGTCGCACTTGTTCTTTCCTCGATCTCCTTATGCCCTGTCATTGCCCGGGCTACGACGTTGTTTTTTTTTCTCTTCGGCCCCGAGAAGCCTAGATGCGCGATGCCGCATGAGCTCGCGCAGATCTGCACGCGCTTGCCCGACTTGCAGGCTAGGGCCCCAGCGCTAATTCGTCCTGCATAAAGAGTGTCTTTGGACGTGGCGCTTGGGGAGCGGCAAGGCCCGGGCGCGTTGTGCAAAGGAAAAGGCGCCTCGCGCGGGAAGCCGTCCCACTTACATTGTCTTCTGCTCGCGCTGTCTCGAGCTCATTGCGTGCAACGTCCGGCTTCGCAGCGATGTCCCCCGCGCTTATCTTGCATGCAGCGCGTGCTCACATGGCGCAGTCACCTTGTCCTTTCTCTGTTCGCGGTAGCACGCGCGTGCGGGGTCATGCTTCACTGCGTCTTTGTTCAGCTTCCACGTCAGCCCGTTGCTTTGCTTCTCTGCTCGTCTGCGTGAGTCGGCTCCTCGAGGGAGCGTGCCGGCAACACGGCGGCAGCTGGGAAGATGGCGGGGGGGGCCATCTTCCCACCCCTCCTGGGGGTGCCCACCCCGGCGTTCGGCCGGGGGGGCCGGGGGGACGTGGGGCTTGCGGCAGGTGGGACGCAATGCGTGCGGCTGGGAAGCAGGGGGGAGGCTGTCGACCACCCACCTGCCCACGGCCGCTGCCGGGAAGACGGTGGGGGCGGCCATCTTCCCACCCCACCTCCTGGCAAGCCCCCCCCCTCTCGGCGTCCCGCTGGGGGTGACCAGCGTGTCTGACGAGGTCAGGCAGCAGGTGGGAAGATGGAGGGGGCGCCCGTCTTCCCACCCCCTTGTCGCACTTGCATGTCGCCGTGTGGTCGTGTCTTCCCCAGGCCACAGTGTTGCGCGCACGCAAGTCCCCACGTGCTTACATTCTATTGTCCCGTTGTCCCCTTCTCACGCCGTGTTGTGCTTGCATGCAAAATCCTGCCTTGCAGCGGCGATGCGGCCCCCGCCCCTTGATTGCTTGCTGCGCTGTCGTCGTCGTCTCGCATTTCCCCTACCCCGTGCCACCCCTGCTCCGATAGGGCTCGAGCTAACGCCCTCTGGAGCGCCGAAGCGATGGATCGCCGACGCGCCCCCTGGGAGGAGGAGGCGGCGACGCGCTCGCGGATGCGAGCGGAGGCCGCGCAGTCCCAGGCCCCGCTTCGTGAGAAGGCCATGCGGTGGTTAGGTGCGCCCCAGAGCCGCGCGGAGTTGGCGGCCGCCTCCAGGGACTTCCTAGCCCTGCTGCACCTGGCTCCGGCGTGGCCAGATGGGGTGACTCGCCATGCGGGCACCGAAGCTGGCCCCCTATGGGCCTTCGCAGTGGAGCTGCAACATTTTCTCGCGCGCGCGCTGCTCCCGTCGCTGATGGCGCTTCCCGGGATCTCTCGCATTGTGGGGGGGCCCTACGTTGGGGGAGTTCCCCAGGCTGCTGCCGCAGAAGCGGCTGGGCGCGTCCTGGGGCCTGTCCCGCCCGCGCGCCCACTCTTCCGCATTGCCACGCTGAACCCGGGCCGCACGGGTTTTCTGCACCTTGGTACGGACTTAATTCTTGAGTGGCGCCTGGAGGCAGTCGCACACGCTCTTGTCGAGCATGGCGTTGATGTCTGTATCCTGCCTGGCTCGCGGTTCCCGCCGGGCGCGTGGTTACCGCCAGGCTTTCCTTTTGTTTGGATTGGCCCGACGTCCACGGAGTGGGACACCGTGGGCCTCTTCGTGAGGCCCGAGTTGGAGCAGGCTGTCAGATTCGTTCCGGAGGCGTCGTCGGCGCGTGAGCAGTGGTTTGAAGTTTGGCCCTCCGCGTCGGCGCGCTCTCCGTGCCTCGTTCTCTGTGCCATGTACCCTGTCCATGGAGGAGACAGGGACACGTGGTCCTCTATCGTTGCCCATGCCGCGGAGTTTCAGGCCAAGTACCCGCTTGCCCGGCTTTTAATTGGGGGTGACGGGAACGTGCACCTCACATACGTCGTCTCGCATGCGGTGACCTGCCGCTGCCTGCACTGCTCCCAACGCGGCCCTGACAGAGATATCCAAGCACTGCTGGACAGGGCTAACCTCAGGGCGTTCAACCCCCCCAAGCCGACCCACTCCTCCGGCACGTGCATTGACATTTTTATAGGTTTGCGCGGCGACCCCCTACCTGTCCAGGTGGTGGAAGATTTCATAGCCCTTTCGGATCACAAGCTCGTCCTACTGGATGCGCCCTGTCTGGTCGAGCCGCACTTGGCCGCTGGCTTTGGTCGAGTAGCGTGGACCTCAGGTGCTGAATGGGAGGCCAGCCTCAGTGAGGTTGCGCCAACTTTGGCCGCGCTCGCCCACGCGGTTGAGCTTCTCCTGGAGTCCCAGTGGTTGCGCCCGGCCTGGCACGGAGGCTCGGCCACGAGGCTCCATCGCCGCGCAGTCCTAAATGTGGCTGCATGGTGCCGCGATGCAGTGTACACTATTGTTGGCCATGGCTCAGGAGCTGTCCGCCTTGTCGGGGGACCCGCGAGAGCGAGGGCACCAGCTGCGGTGCCGTTAGCCCCCTCCGCTTTTTCTAGCTTTGCTGACTTTAAACGGGCGACTGAAGAAGCAGCCTGGCAACAGCGTCGGAAGTCGGTGCACCGTTACCTACGCCTCCGGGAAATTAATAAAGGCGCCGCGGAGCGCTTCTTGTCTGGATTTTTCAAGGACGCGGACAGATTTGATATCCAGCTCGTCAGCCCAGTGACAGGGCGCACCCAGTCCACGAGCGAGATGCTCGATGCAATTCAGGCGGACCTGTTGGGGCGCGCTCAGAACGATTTCCCCCAATGCCCTGTGGAGAGGGACCGCATGTCTCGCGTGGTCTCAGGGATCCGGCGCGCAGGAGCCGCGTCCGGGCCCGAGCGCGCGCAGCCACTGTACAGCGAGACCGAAGTCGAAGAGGCCATTGCCTTGTTGAAGCTTGGTAAACGGACTGTGCATTTGTGCAACGCAGCGGTGAAGGCGCCAGTTCAAGAGGGTTTCCGCCTAACGCGGGCGCTGTTGAACTTGGGCCGCCGCCTTTGTGTCACGTCTCGCTTCTGGTCTCTCCGGCAGTTTTCACCTCTTCGGAAATCAGGCCCTCCCGTGGTCAGAAAGGTCTCTGCCCTTCGACCCGTGTCCTTCGCCAGCGACATGGCGTCTGTGCAAGACGCTTTGTGGATAGCGCGGAATGGGGCCCTCATTGAGGCATATTGCGGTGCAGCCCAACAGGGCGGGGTTGGAGACCCTGTATCCCAGGTTCTTGCCCTTGTCCTCAATGCGCAGCTACGACGCGCGTTTGACTGCCCAACCTGGTGGGCCATAGCTGACAATAAATGGGCTTTCGATGTCGCCTCGATCGACGGCATGCTCCTCGGTGCATACAGCGCCGGGGTCGAGGGGGCCGATTGGCTCCTCTTGGACGACATCCTGGCCCAAGACCAACAGACAGTGGGGCTCCACGGCCTGCTCTCTCCGGTCTTTTTCTTGAAATGTGGAACTGCCCAAGGTCGTCGCTTCTCCGTGCATATTTGTAACGCGCAGCTACGCGCGCTGCGTGACGAAATCTCGGAAGCACTACCCGGTGGATGCGCTTCCTGCATCCCGCTGCTGATCAGAAGCGCCCTTTTGGATGCGGCCATTGCTACGCCCCCCGCATGTAGGGAAAGCATGCCCTGGCGAGACCTGCCGGTTCAGGAGTTTAAGTCGAGTGTTGCGGGCATCTTAGAGCAGGCGGCCCCCCTTGCGGCGTCTGCTGAAGAGCGGCTCCGTGGCGTCTTCCAACGCCTCCCGGTGGAGGCGGACCGAGTGGCGCTTGCCGAGGCTACAGGGTCTTTCCATTTGCCTCCGGTTCAATTTGTCGACGATATCACCACGCCGTGCCCGTCTGAGGGCGCCGTGCGGGCAGTGATCTCCGATGAGAGCACCTCGGCATGTAGTCGCTATGCGTTCCGCATGAAGTCCTTGTTCACGTATGAGCGTGACAAGACATGCGTTTTGCCCTTGCTTGGTGCCCCGATCCCAGGCCGACCAGGTTGCCCAGTCGTATCTCAGAAACACCTCCTCGGTGTTCTTGTCGATTCAGGGCTGACTTTTGGCCCGCTGCTGAACGAGCTCTGTGCTATCGGCGACTCCTGTTTCAAGAAGTTGCTTTTCGCGGCGGAGAGCGGAGGTTTTTCTGTGCCGGTGGCGGCCGCGCAGGTGCCGCCTCGTGTTGAGGCAGCTGTTCTTTTTGCGTGTCCGCTCCTTGCAGGAGTCCCTGGCGCCGAGGCTCGTTTCAACAAGCTTCAGGTGGGGTGGGGCCGCCGACTGCTGGGATGCCACGGCGGGCCGCCCATCAAGCACGTCGTGGTGGTCGCGCAATGCGGCTGGCGCATGCGAATGGGCACCCGGTTCATCGAGCGTGCGCTCATGGCTCGGGCTCGGCTAACCGTGCTCCCGCCCGACCATCCTGGCGCAATCATGTACCGTGCTTCGCGCGCCCTCTGCGTCCCCACCTGGCTCTCGGACGCAGCGGCGCTGGCTTCCCGCCTGCCAGACCCGCCTCCTGACCTGGATTCTCACCCTTTGTTTCCCCCGGAGGCCCTCCGCGCTGCCCAGCTCGACCCAGCCCGAAGGAAGGTCCTCCTGCGGGAGTATCGGCGCTTTGCCTTGCGCCCGGCACTCCTCAGATACGACCAGCAGGCCTTCGCAGCGGGGGCCTCGCGGGTTTTGCCGAGCCTCAATCGGTCCTTTGCAGCGCTGTGCCCTGGTCCAGCACTCCCCGATGAGGGCATGCTGACCTGGGAGCCGGGGCCCTCCTTTTGGAGGTACTACCGTCTTTGGGCAGTCGCCCGGATGACGGGGGCATGGCCGCTGCCTGTGTTAGGCGAGGTGGAACTCCCAGAAACCATCCCAGTGTGCCGTGCATGCCGCAGGCGCGGTGTCTCGCTCCGGCATGTCCTCGTTCGCTGTCCGGCCTTAGACCGGGCGCGCAAGGCACTGCCAGGCGTGGGGGAGGGCCGCGTTGGGCCGTCCGTCACTCCTGACTTGCTCTTGCAGATGCTTTTTTGTGAGGGCGCGGAACCTGTGGCCCGTGCCAGCCACATTGTTTTCGTGGGCCGCGCAATCCTGCGCGCGGCCCCCAGGCCGGCCTCCTCCTCCTCCTCCTTTTCCTCCTCCTCCTCCTCCTCCTCCGCCTGCCATTCTTAGCTTGCTGCGTTAGGGCGCGCCGCGCGCCCTTCCATCGCTGCCCCCCTCGCGTGGCTGGTCCGGGGGGCACTGTCCGCCTCTGGCGGGGAGGGCGCCGTGGTCGCCAGGGGGCCTGAGAGGGCCGGGGGCCTTCACGCGCGGTGGCTGTATCAGCAGTGGGATCGCGAAGGGGCGGGCCGCCAAAATGCTTTCATTTCGCTTGTTTGCCCATGTCCCCCCTTGCCCGTCCTCCCGTGGTCTTGCGATCTTGCCCTCTCTCTGTCTCCCTGTCTCTTGCTCTCTCGGTCTCTCTCTCTCTCTCTCTCCGCTGGTCTAGGTAAGTGTCGCTTCCTGTTGATTGATCTGATCTCACGATTGTGTTTCCCCGTCCGTCTCCCTGCTGCTCCCGCCTCCCTTGCTCGTCTGTCTTATTGCTTCCCATAGCGTGTCTTGACACCTCAATGGCCCCTTCAATTGTTGCTTGCGCTCCTTTCTCTTGCATGTCTGACTTGCCTGCCCCCCGTCGACGTCGTCCGCCGCCTGCGTTCTGCGGGCGGGGGGGGAACGTTGGACCCCCCGCGCCACTCGTCACGCACCAGCCGGGGGAGGAAGGGGTGTGAGAGACCACCGCCTTGCCTCCGTCGGCTGGATGGCTCAGACCTGCACCCCTGTGGCAGTCCTGAGTCGCAGCGGCCGCGGGGCCGGGCGCCGGGCGACCGGCGCGCGGACCCGTGGACGGCTGTGTATAAGCGAAATGTGAAATATTGAACCCGCCTCACTATTGTTGTTGTTGTTGTTGTTGTTGTTGTTGTTGTTGTTGTTGTTGTTGTTGTTGTTGTTGTTGTTGTTGTTGTTGTTGTTGTTGTTGTTGTTGTTGTTGTTGTTGTTGTTGTTGTTGTTGTTGTTGTTGTTGTTGTTGTTGTTGTTGTTGTTGTTGTTGTTGTTGTTGTTGTTGTTGTTGTTGTTGTTGTTGTTGTTGTTGTTGTTGTTGTTGTTGTTGTTGTTGTTGTTGTTGTTGTTGTTGTTGTTGTTGTTGTTGTTGTTGTTGTTGTTGTTGTTGTTGTTGTTGTTGTTGTTGTTGTTGTTGTTGTTGCTGTTGTTGCTGCTGCTGCTGTTGTTGTTGTTGTTGTTGTTACCCAGGGGCCCGGGGCCCCGTTTGAGCATCAAGACCTCTCCTGTGAAAAAAACAAGGTGCGAGCGTCGAGGGGCAAACTTTGATGGAGAAAATCAAAATGCACCGGTGGGGGGATCAACGCCTCCAGCACGGCGACCAGCACCACCACCACCACGACAGCGACCAGCATCGCCACCACCACGACAGCAGCCAGCAGCACCACCAGCGGCCCAACCACCACCACCACGGCGGAAGAGGGCAGCTGCTGGCGGGGCCCCCAGCGCTCTGGCGAGCCGCCGCAGCAGGCAGGCGGGCGGGGGCCCGCCGGCACCTCAAGGCGAGAAGGAGAGGAGGGCCGCGGAGACTGGGCCGCCGCCGCCGCGCGCTGCCGCGCGGGCGCAGCCGCGAGCAGGGAGCCCACGCGGACGCCGGCGCAGCGGGAGGCGGCGGTGGCCGCCAGCGGCTGGCGGCGGCGGACCGGCGGCAGCGGCTCAGCCCGCGACGGAAGTGGCAGCCCGCGGCGGCGGTGACAAGCTGGCGATATGTTCAGGGGTTGGCCTGGCTTAGACCGGAAACCCCCGGCTCCCTCGCGGCGTGCCCCCGCCACGCACTCACCGTGGGCCCACAAACCGCCCCTGTAACAAAGTTCAGATGGTCCTGATCCCTGGCTGTGCGGCCGTCCACGGTGGCCTCCTGGATGGATAAGCGTCCCCCCGCCTGCATGAACAGCACCCGTAGCTGGTCCATGCGGGCCCGCCTTTCTTCGGTACACGGCCACTGCGACCCCGGCTGCGTCCATGCCCTTCCCCTTGACTGGTTTGGCTGGCCAGTTGTACCACCAAGACCGAAGAGCGGGTGCAACCGTCAAGAGTGGGATGGCACAATGCTCGCGGTCACGGCCCCTCCCCTGCTGCACAACACACAGTGTCCCACCCACTCCGCCTCCTGCCTGCGCCTCGGGCGCCTGGGTCGGCGGGCTGGAAGACCTCCTGGCCGAAACTCGCTCTTCGTCCTGCGAGGGAGGTCAAAGCGGGCCCCGAGTGAGGGTGGGCAAAAAACGCCCGCGACTCTCGGCGCGGCTGGGGGGGTGCCCGCAGCGCCGACGCGCCAGGCGCGAGAGGAAGCGCGGCCCGCGGCCGGCGGAGCCCCGCGGCGAGGGAGCAGAGGCAGAGGCGGCGGGCTGCGGCTGGCTGGGGCCCGCCTGGAACCGGCCGAGGCGCGCGGCAAGCGGCGCGCTGGCTGGCAGAGGCGTGGGGGCGCCGAGACGGGACCCGGCTCGGCCGCCCGCCGGCAGGCGGCGCGGACGGCAGCGTGGGGTGGCATTCCAGATGCCTAGGCTGGCGGCGGCGAGCGGCGAGCCACGGGTGCCGCCGGCCGCAGGCGCCGCCGGCCAAAAAGCAGACTTCGGCGGAACTCTTGCTGCAGATCCCGCTCTGGTAACTACTCTAAGTTCAGACTGCTCTCGTTCACCCCCACCACCTGGACGTACCCCCTCTGATCAGTACGCTGCTGGTTCAGCCCCGCTTTCCCTGGCGGGCACACTGCGCCGAGCGGAGATAGCAGAGGCGAACTCTTCCCACACTTCCTCGGGAGGTCTCTTCCAGCGTCATTTGTCCCAGACACAGATTATCCCCAATCTCGGGCGGATCCGAAGAGCGCTTTGGCAGGGAAGCTGCCCTGTGGCCGTGGTGCGGGCGCTGGCTAAAGCCAGTCGATCTGAGCCCCACACAGGACCTTAAAAATTAAACAACCTGCTTCCTTTTCTGTGAGCGCGGTCGCCATCCAGGCTACCGCTGTCTTACGTGCTCATGTCTCCTGCTGGGTGGCTTAATACGTCCAGCATCCGGTACAACTCTTACGTCTAGTACCATACTTTTTTGGGGCAGTACATTTTCTGAGTGGTGTTTTGCTTTCCTCTTCGGCGTCGTCTCCCAAATGCGACCTACTCTTTGGTAGTGTTTGGTTGCTACAGGCGTCAACTTGCCTCACTCGTTTATTTGTTTTTTTTTCCTGAAGTCAGGCAGCCCCTGACTACAGCCACGCATTTTCTCCAGCTCGGGTGGCCCGCTGCTGCGCCCAGGACACTCCGAAGTTCCCCCTGCGACTCGCCGCCCTGCCCGCCCACGCTCAGGGCCTACAGGGGGGCGAGTAGAGTCCATCGCTTCCTGCCCGAGGACGCACACGTTCCCTTGAACTGCTGGCGAACGCTGGCCAGCACCGGCTCCAAGTAGCCACGACGCTCTCCGATTTACACAAAACGCTTCAAGGAGCGCCCGGGAGGCCAGGAGGCCCGCAAGACGCTGGGAATGCTTCGAGAGACCTCCACTTTGGAACCCTCCCTGTGTGCTGGCCACTCCCCTGACCACCAAAACACTTCCTCCCTGATGGGCCTCGTGTACGCAAAACTTCTAGAATATCCCACCTTCGCCGCAGGACCCTCACACAGGCAAGCCTCTGCTGAGCTTTCCTCGCTCCCGGCTGGCTCGCCCCCTGGGTGGCGCGATCGCTCGTTCCCCGACACGCTCCCCTTGCCTGCGGCCGAGCTGAGTTTCTTTCTCCCCCGCTTACTGCCAGCAGCTGTCGCGTTTTTTGTTTGTCCCCCCCCCGTGGCGGGCGCGGGCGCGGGCGCACAGTTCCAAATTCGATCTGGAGCGGCCCACATCTAAGAAAGCAAATTTCGCACATTACCAGCAGGTCTGTATTCCGATCTAGATCTGGACAGAAGTGGCGCGGAAGAGGGTGGAGAAGCGCCCGCCGAACAAGCGACCCGGGAGGCGGCCTCCGCGTCGAGGGAGCCCTTCCTCCCCCAGCGTGGGCCGGCAGGTGGGTGCGAGGGCAGTGCACCAGAGCGAACTCCTCAAAGCAAGCGCGGACGCGGCCGACGCAACGCCCCACCCCACCCTAATCAGGGGAAGCCAAGGGGCTCACAAAGTCGAAGCGGGAGCGCGTCCTTGTTCTGCCTCGTAACCTGTCGCGCTGCCCCAGTACTAGACCTTGCCGAAAAATACCCGATACGTTCCCACAAGGCCGGGGAACCCACCTCCGCCGGGCTCCCCGAGACACCCTGCGGATCTGCGCGGCCCTGGGCGAAGAACAAGCGAGGCGACTCCTCTCTATATCTTTTTGCCTTGGCTCCCCGCCCTTCGGTCCTTGATTGTCTCGGGCTCCACGCCCCCGCGCCCGTCACCCGGCAAGTTTTCTTGGGAGGCCCCACGCCCGAGCCCCTCACCCCTGCTCAGGCCAAGAGGGGCCTCTGACCTCCTGTCTCAGCTGCACCGGAAACCCTTGCCCTGACAAGACAGGTGCCCCTCAACTACACCTCGTGGTGAGGGCTCTATGTAGTCTCCCACCTTGGGCCCCCGGTCCACAACTAACATCCTCAGCCCCGCTCCCGCCTAGCACCACGTGCTGTCGTCATCAGGGAGTGGGCGCCCCGATACATCATCACGCTCTGGGACCTGTGAGCCCCCGACAGGGAAGCCGCAGACGCCCAGGGACTGCAAATCACTCGCCAGGTAAATCCACGGGAGGACGACGCCGCAGTCTCTTTGAGCGGGCGCCCCAAAATGAGCGGAAGCCTCTCGCTCACAGCTCGCTCTGCCACAAGGTGGCCAGCAAGACTCGTCCACCGGCGGCCACCTGGAGTCTTCCCGCGCCGCGGTTGGCGGATGGCCGACGGCGCACCAGACGCACAGGGTACAGTCGGTCCTTGTCCAGGTGGGTAAGTTGCACAACCCCCCCCCCCAGGCTGCCGCGTCCGCTCGCGGCCAGTGCTGACCACCCCCAAAGGAGCGGGAGGTTTACAGCCGAAGCCAGGGCAACCCCGAACCTCCCGCCAGCTAGCCGCCTTGCCGCCGCGGGCGGGCCGTTCCCGCCGCTTGGGGCCGCCCGCTCAGCTGTCGCTCGCCCCGCGGCGCTCCAGGAGCGCCCGGGCGGGTTAGGCCAGCCGCCGCGCCAGCCGCCGCCGCCGCCGCCGCCGCCAGCCTGCGCCTCGCGCCGCGGCGCCCGGCCCGTCGCCCCCAGTCGCCGGCCCGGCCGCTCGTCGCAGCGTCGCACCGCCGCCACAATCAGTCCTTGGCGGGGCCTGCAAGAAGGTACTCCACAGGACTCTTGGCCGAAACCAGCCGAGGAACTCCTGGAGGAGCTCCAGTCTCCGCCTGCCGGGGTCCGACCCGGCGCGCCCCCCCCGTTCAAGACGAAGTCGCCCCAGTCCGTCAATTTCTGCCTCGACCGCTCTAGGGCGGGCGCTCGCCACGGGCCGCGCGCTGCGCGCGCCCGGTCCGCAGACCACCACCGCAGCGCCCCTGTGCGCCCCCCGGAGAGAAGTGGGCGAGGCGGAGGGTGGGCGCCCGCCAAGGGACGGCTGCAAGGTGGAAGCAAGCTCGAGACCAACGCAAGAACCCGCGCGTCCCAGTGCACCACCGCTCCACGACGCCAGCCCACAGCAGAGACGGCACCCCCAGCCCACTGGACACTCGCGGGCGACAGTCACATGTGCGCGGCGAGCCAAAACAAACGAAGAAGGGCAAAGCAAGGCACGAGAAGTCATTTAGACAGGGCACCACAACCGTCAAAAGGCAACGCGATAGAAACAAGGCTCAAGTGATGGATCCAGACAGGCATGGGGCGCGTGGACCAAATCTCTCTGGCACACACTGCCTCAACGACACGTGGAGGGCACCACACAAGAGCACGAGGCCACCTCACGAGTGCACACCACACCGAGGCACAACAGCAGCAGCAGCAGCAGCAGCAGCAGCAGCAGCAGCAGCAGCAGCAGCAGCAGCAGCAGCAGCACAGGCGGCGGCGGCGGCGGCGGCGGCGGCGGCAGCAGCAGCAGCAGCAGCAGCAGCGGACGTTGACGAGCCAGACACCGGAGACCGAGGGGGGCGCAGCACCGCTCTGGCAGGATCCACACAAGGGCATCGACAAGCGAATCAGCCAGGCAGGCAAGACAAAGCACGAATCAACATTTCCCCAAAGCTATCCCGTACAGGCCCTTGACATGAACAGGGCCGCCTCACCCCTAGGAAGTCAGAAGCAAGCGAACACGCACAAAGGATACACCAAGCATGATGCGGAGACAGGACTGTGCAGGAGTGCGCAGCAGGTATCATCGCCAGACCACGGGGAGCAGGGGAAGGGGGCGACGGAAGGGGAGGGAAGGGAGGAAGGGGAGGGGAAGGGAAAGGTGACGGAAAGAAGGGGAAACGAGAAATGTCTAGCGGCGGCAGCAAGGCATGCGGTCAGCCAGGCCGCTTCAACCAACCCTGGGGGGCATGCCACGACGGCGCCAGCCATCACTGACAACCCCCCCTACCACGCTCCACCCACGGGAACACGCCAGGCACGCCGCATGACAGCAGTCAGCTCCCAGCGCGGAGGTCGGGCACTAAAATTGCGCAGCGCCTCCCCTGGCCAGACGCAGAGCCGCGGCGACAAAATGCACACGCTCCCGCCGCTCCGTCGCCCGACATCCGCACGACTGCCCACGAGCGAAAGCGAAGCCAAGAGCCAGGGCCCAGTGCCAAGTCCAACAAATGCCACTGGAGCCCAGGCGGCCCACATGCCAAAAACGGTGGGCGGAACACCGGCAGGGATACAACGGCCGCCTGCTGGAACGCAGGGGGGCCACAGCTGCTGCGGGGCTGGGCGGGCAGCGTAAAATTTGCAGCTGCGAAAGAGCACACGAGCCGTGGGATCGGCGCGAGCCTTGGCGAAAGTTTGCGGCCCAGCGACGGTCCGCTCAACCACGTCGGGGATGTGAAAGTCCAGGGACTCCATCCACGCCCAAAAGCCACCCACGGGAGACGAGCACAAAAAAAACTGTGCGTGGGCTGCTGGCTGTGTCTACTCTATAGCACTGCCAAGAGGCAGCCTTAGCAACCTGTCGGCTGCAACCGGGCTCGTCTCTAGGTGTGGATTCTTCGGGCTGGGTTCAATCTATTTCCACATGCGCCTGGGGGCTCAGGGCGGCCCCACCGAGCACAGTGAAGGCGCCATAAACGCTGCCACTGGGAAACGCTTTTGGTGGATATCACAAGTCCCGGGGGAGGGACTGCGTGGATCTTTGCGAGTGCACGCCCGCAGGCACGCCGACAAGTCATCGGGCGGCCCGCGGGAAAGGATGGCAAGGTCAATCTGAGTCTGCGAGGGACGTCAGCGTGCTGAACCCCCAGCAGCCATCCGAAGTAGCGACGGTTTCGCAAATCGCAACCACCCGGGAATGGTGATGTATTTCCGCGTAGGGCGGCATTCCGCTGGACCCCCCAGAGGCCAACGAAAGTGGCGGCGATTTCGCAGATCGCAGCCTCCCAAGGATGACAGTTAGGTCCGGTATGACGTCGCTCCGCTGGACCCCCCAGCAGCCCTAGCGCATGGCGACAGTTTCGCAGATCGCAGCCCCCCAGAGATGGCGAGGTCTGATGGAGGCCCGCGTATGACGTCACTCCGCTGGACCCTCCAGCAGCCATCGAAAGTGGCGACAATTTCGCAGATAGCAACCCTCCAAAGATGGCGAGGTCTAATTCAAGTCCACGTGTGACGTCAGTCTGCTAGACCCCCAGAAGCCCTCACACGTGGCGAGCGTTTCGCAGATCGTAACCCCCCTAGGATGGCGAGGTCTACTGTAGGCCTGCGCATGACGTCACTCCGCTGGACCCCCAGCAGCCCTCGCAAGTGACGAAAGCTTCGCAGATCGCAGCCCCCAAAGGATGGCGAGGTCGAATGTGGGTCCGCGTATGAAGCCATTCCGCTGGACCCCCCAGCAGCCCTCGAAAGTGGAGACCCTCTCGCTCGGCTACACGCAAGAGTGACCCTGGGTAAGAGTGACCTTTGGTGCGCGGCTTTCTGGGGGCCGAGGGGGGACCAAACCTGGGCGCGCAAGCCGCTGCTCCTGAACCGTTTTGAGCCATCTGGGGACCCATCTGTGCCCGCACCAAAGGTCACTCCGGCGAAAGGTCACTCTTAGGTCTAGCCGACTCGCGGATCGCAGCCCCTCCACCCGGGATGGCGGGGTCTGAGTTGGATCCGCGTACGACGGCACCCCGCTGGACCCCGGCCTCGAGAGCGGCGACGGTCTCGCAGACCGCAGCCCCCCCTCAGAGCTGGCGAGAAGGCAAGGCGGCAGGCAGGCGTCCAGGAGGCATGGCAGCAGGCAGACGGGCGGCAGGGTGCAGCAGGCAGGCCAGAGGGGCGGTGAGTCTGAGCGAGCAGGCGCCTCTCTGACAGGCCACGCCGAGCCGTCGCGGCTACGGGTGGCACCTTTTCACACGCATGTGTCGCCCAGTCGTACTGGCTAACTTTCCTTGATGCATCTCTGGCTCCAGACGCTCCCCTGAAGCAGTGCAAACGAAACGAAGGGGGGCGAAGAGGAGGTGCAGAACGAGGCGGTGCGACCGCAGTGCTCTTCTCAAAAATCCGGGCCTGTCCTCATGCAGGGGGATTTGGGACGAAAAATCCGCCGACCCTGTCGGCGTGTGTGAGGGGCTTGTCCGTTCAAGTCGTCATCTCCGTCATCCGTTGGTCGTCATCTCTGTCGTCCCCTTTCCCTGCCTCCCCCCTTTCCCTGGGCTCGTCGAAGCTCCCCCTTTTCCCAGGGACATCTTCAGCGTGCCAGCCAAAGCGAAGTTGAGCAACGTCGTAATTGACTCGAAGGGAAGCCCCTTCCCTTGGATTCCTCCCCCGCCGGGGAGGGGCGGTGGGGGGAGGGGTCCCGGGGGATGGAGCAGGTCAGACGCCCCACCCGGGAGTCCCGGAGCCCAAATTATAGCCGGAGTGCAGTATCCCCAAACAGGGTTTTTAGACCCACTGCAATTTCCAAGGTCAATTGCGTGCCCGTCCAGTGCGGGCTGGCATGACATGTTAAAACATGCCTCCTCCTCCTCCTCCTCCTCCTCCTCCTCCTCCTCCTCCTCCTCCTCCTCCTCCTCGTCCACCTCCTCTTCATCCCGAAAGGCATCTCGGAGCCCAGAGTTGCGAGGATGTCTCCAGCGTAACGGGCTGGACCACCTCGCGCGCGGCATTTCGGACCCCAGAGTTGCGACGATGTCTCGGGCGAAACGTGCTGCGAGGAAGTCTCAGGCGAAACGGGCCGGACCACCTCGAGCGCGGCGTCTCAGAGCTCCGAGTTGCGGGGGCCTCCTGGTGCCTCCTGGGGCCTCCTGGGGACCTCCTGGGGCTTCCTCCTGGGCCTCCTGTGGCCTCCTGAACTCCACCTGGGGTTTCCTGAAGCGTCTTGGGGCTCCCAGGGGGGATATCTAACCTGTGGCCGCTTGGGCCCCTCAAAATACAGGGTGGGCCACAAGAGCAGGAAAAATCAACGAATCGACACCGGATGTGAATTAACTTGACACGTTCTGATAGGGGGCCTCCTGGGGCCTCCTGGGAGCCTCCTGGGAATCTCCTGCGGACCCCTTGGGGCCTGTCCTGGGCGTCCTGCGGCCTCCTGAAGCTCTCTGGGGCCTCCCCCTCCTCCTGCCTGCTCCCTCATGCACATCATCCGCCTCCTCCTTCTCCCTTCCATCTCCTCCTCCTCCTCCTCCTCCTCCTCCTCCTCCTCCTCCTCCTCCTCCTCCTCCTCCTCCCCCTCCTCCTCGCTCCTCTCCTCCTCCTCCTCCCTCCTCTCTCCTCCTCCTCCTCCTCCTCCTCCTCTCCTCCTCCTCCTCCTCCTCCTCCTCCTCCTCCTCCTCCTCCTCCCCTCCTCCTCCTCCTCCTCCTCCTCCTCCTCCTCCTCCTCCTCCTCCTCCTCCTCCTCCTCCTCCCCTCCTCCTCCTCCTCCTCATCCTCCTCTCCTCCTCCTCCTCCTCTCTCCTCCTCCTCCTCCTCCTCCTCCTCCTCCTCCTCCTCCTCCTCCTCCTCCTCCTCCTCCTCCTCCTCCTCCTCCTCCTCCTCCTCCTCCTACTCCTCCTCCTCCTCCTCCTCCTCCTCCTCCGCCTCCTCCTCCTCCTCCTCCTCCTCCTCCTCCTCCTCCTCCTCCTCCTCCTCCTCCTCCTCCTCCTCCTCCTCCTCCACCTCCTCTTCATCCCGAACGGCATCTCGGAGCCCAGAGTTGCGAGGATGTCTCCAGCGTAACGGGCTGGACCACCTCGCGCGCGGCATTCGGACCCCAGAGTTGCGACGATGTCTCGGGCGAAACGTGGTGCGAGGAAGTCTCAGGCGAAACGGGCCGGACCACCTCGAGCGCGGCGTCTCAGAGCTCCGAGTTGCGGGGGCCTCCTGGGGCCTCCTGGGGCCTCCTGGTGACCTCCTGGGGCTTCCTCCTGGGCCTCCTGTGGCCTCCTGGACCCCACCTGGGGCTTCCTGAAGCCTCTTGGGGCTCCCAGGGGGGATATCTAACCTGTGGCCGTTTGGGCCTCTCCAAATGGAGGGGGGGGCACAAGAGCAGGAAAAATCAACGAATCGACACTGGATGTGAATCAACTTGACACGTTCTGATGGGCGGCCTCCTAGGGCCTCCTGGGAGCCTCCTGGGAATCTCCTGGAGACCCCTGGGGCCTCCTGCGGCCTCCTGGTGCCTCCTGGGGCCTCCTGGGGACCTCCTGGAGCTTCCTCCTGGGCCTCCTGTGGCCTCCTGAACTCCACCTGAAGTTTCCTGAAGCCTCTTAGGGCTCCCAGGGGGGATATCTAACCTGTGGCCGCTTGGGCCCCTCAAAATGGGGCAGAAGAGCAGGAAAAATCAACGAATCGACAGCGGATGTGTATTAACTTGACACGTTCTGATAGGGGGCCTCCTGGGGCCTCCTGGGAGCCTCCTGGGAATCTCCTGGGGACCCCTGGGGCATGTCCTGGGCGTGCTGCGGCCTCCTGGACCTCTCTGGGGCCTCCTGAGGCTCGCAGGGTCCGATGGAGGATATGTAACATGTGGTCTTCTGGGCGCCCAGGCTGGACCACCTCTTGCGCAGCATCTGAGAGCTCAGAGTTGCGAGAATGTCGTGTGCGAAACAGGCCGGACCACCTTGCTCACGGCATCTCAGAGCTCAGAGTTGCAAGGATGTCTCAGGCGAGACGGGCCGGACCACCTCGCGCAGGGCATCTCAGAGCTCAGAAATTCGAGGATGTCTCAGGCGAAACGGGCCAGACCACCTCTGCCGCGGCATCTCCGAAATCAGAGTTTCGAGGATGTCTCAGGCGAAACGGGCCGGACCACCTCGCGCAAGGCATCGCAGAGCTCAGAGTTTCGAGGATGTCTCAGGCGAAACAGCCCGGACCACCTCTCGCACGGCACCTCGGGGCTCAGAGTTTCGAGGATGTCTCAAGCGAAACGGCCCGGACCACCTCTCGCGCGGCGTCCTGGAGCGCAACTTTTCGATGATGTCTCAGGCGAAACGGCCAATCCCGGCCAACTCAGAAACGAGAGTTGTGAGGATGTCTCACGCGAAACGGCCAAAACCATAAAATTTGGTGTGAGGATGTTTCTGCTCCGCCTTCCCTGGGCCGGAGTTAGTTTCTGTCACAACAGCACCCCATTCAGCAAGCTGTTTCGGGAAAATCGTGACGTCGGATGTCTGGGGAGGGCTGAAGGCAGTGCGCGCATGACGGATGCTGAGGCGGCAGAAACGACGACGGCGGGGACGGGGAGGCGGAGGCAGAGGCGCAGCAGCGGGAGGCGGGAGGCGGGAGGAGGGAGGAGGGAAGAGGAACCAGGCGGGAAGTGGGAAGAGGGAGGCGGGAGAAGGAATGAGAGAGGTTGTGATTGGAGCTCTTGTGCTACGAAACGTCTCAGGCAGAATGGGCCAGACCATCTCGCGCGCAACATCTTCGAGCCTCGCATTGCGAGGATGGCTCAATCGAAACGGGCGGGACCACCTCGCGAGCGACATCTTGGAGCTCAGTATTGGAAGGATGTCTCAAACGAAACGGGCCGGACAATCTTTCGCACACGTTTTGACAAGTCCACATCGCACTCGCTTCCCGTTAGGTCCTCTCCTGCAACTCCCTTCCTTCTCCCTCCTCCTCCTCCTCCTCCCCCTCCTCCTGCTTGCTCCCTCATGCACATCATCCGCCTCCTCCTTCTCCCTTCCATCTCCTTCTCCTCCTCCTCCTCCTCCTCCTCCTCCTCCTCCTCCTCCTCCTCCTCCTCCTCCTCCTCCACCTCCTCTTCATCCCGAACGGCATCTCGGAGCCTAGAGTTGCGAGGATGTCTCCAGCGAAACGGGCTGGACCACCTCGCGCGAGGCATCTCGGACCCCAGAGTTGCGACGATTTCTCGGGCAAACGTGCTGCGAGGAAGTCTCAGGCGAAACGGGCCAGACCACCTCGAGCGCGGCGTCTCAGAGCTCCGAGTTGCGGGAGCCTCCTGGTGCCTCCTGGGGCCTCCTGGGGACCTCCTGGGGCTTCCTCCTGGGCCTCCTGTGGCCTCCTGAACTCCACCTGGGGTTTCCTGAAGCCTCTTGGGGCTTCCAGGGTGGATGTCAAACCTGTGGCCGTTTGGGCCTCTCCAAATGGAGGGGGGGGCACAAGAGCAGGAAGAATCAACGAATCGACACCGGATGTGCATTAACTTGACACGTTCTGATAGGCGGCCTCCTGGGGCCTCCTGGGAGCCTCCTAGGAATCTCCTGGGGACCCCTGGGGCCTGTCCTGGGCGTCCTGCGGCCTCCTGGAGCTCTCTGGGGCCTCCCCCTCCTCCTGCCTGCTCCCTCATGCACATCATCCGCCTCCTCCTTCTCCCTTCCATCTCCTCCTCCTCCTCCTCCTCCTCCTCCTCCTCCTCCTCCTCCTCCTCCTCCTCCTCCTCCTCCTCCTCCTCCTCCTCCTCCACCTCTTCTTCATCCCGAACGGCATCTCGGAGCCTAGAGTTGCGAGGATGTCTCCAGCGTAACGGGCTGGACCACCTCGCGCGCGGCATCTCGGACCCCCGAGTTGCGACGATGTCTCTGGCGAAACGTGCTGCGAGGAAGTCTCAGGCGAAACGGGCCGGACCACCTCGAGCGCGGCGTCTCAGAGCTCCGAGATGCGGGGGCCTCCTGGGACCTCCTGGTGACCTCCTGGGGCTTCCTCCTGGGCCTCCTGTGGCCTCCTGAACTCCACTTGAGGTTTCCTGAAGCCTCTTGGGGCTCCCAGGGGGAATGTCTAACCTATGGCCGTTTGGGCCTCTCCAAATGGAGGGGGGGCACAAGAGCAGGAAAAATCAACGAATCGGCACCGGATGTGTATTAACTTGACACGTTCTGATAGAGGGCCTCCTGGGGCCTCCTGGGGCCTCCTGGGAATCTCCTGGGGGCCCCTGGGGCCTGTCCTGGGCGTGCTGCGGCCTCCTGGACCTCTCTGGGGCCTCCTGAGGCTCGCAGGGTCCCATGGAGGATATGTAACATGTGGTCTTCTGGGCGCCCAGGCTGGACCACCTCTCGCGCAGCATCTGAGAGCTCAGAGTTGCGAGAATGTCTTGTGCGAAACAGGCCGGACCACCTTGCGCACGGCATCTCAGAGCTCAGAGTTGCAAGGATGTCTCAGGCGAGACGGGCCGGACCACCTCGCGCAGGGCATCTCAGAGCTCAGAAGTTCGAGGATGTCTCAGGCGAAACGGGCCGGACCACCTCTCGCGCGGCATCTCCGAAGTCAGAGTTTCGAGGATGTCTCAGGCGAAACGGGCCGGACCACCTCGCGCAAGGCATCGCAGAGCTCGGAGTTTCGAGGATGTCTCAGGCGAAACAGCCCGGACCACCTCTCGCACGGCACCTCGGGGCTCAGAGTTTCGAGGATGTCTCAAGCGAAACAGCCCAGACCACCTCTCGCGCGGCGTCCCGGAGCGCAACTTTTCGAGGATGTCTCAGGCGAAACGGCCAATCCCAGCCAACTCAGAAACGAGAGTTGTGAGGATGTCTTAAGCGAAACGGCCAAAACCGGAAAATTGTTGTGAGGATGTCTCTGCTCCGCGTTCCCTCGGCCGGAGTTAGTTTCTATCACAACAGCACCCCGTTCAGCAAGCTGTTTGAGGAAAAAGCACCAAGACGGGCCAAGAGTGCCCCAAGAGGCCCCAAAGACAGTCCAAGAGAACCCCGAATCGCCGAACGACCTGTCCAAGACGCCTTGACGGCCTCCAGACGGCCCAAGAGGCCTGCAAAGCGCCCCAAGAGGCCTCCAGGAGATTTCCCACGAGAGCCCCAAGAGGCAGAATTCATGGATTTCCCATATGTTTTTGAATTTTCGCGTGCTTGCCTCTTCCGCTTCCCGACGCTTCCCGACGCGCCAAGACTGCCCAAGAGGCCCCCAAGATCGCCCCGAGACGGCCCAAGAGGCCCCCAAGAGGGTCCCCTAACGGCCGAAGAGGGCCCCAAGACGGCCCAAGACGCCTCCAAGACGGCCCAAGAGGCCCCCAAGACGGCTCCAGGAGAGTGCCCAGACGGGGGACCCGAACGGACATTTCGAGCTCTCAGCCTCAAGAGGCCCTCAAGAGGCCCCGAAGAAGCCCCAAGAGGCCCCCAGAGGCTCCCAAGGGGCCCCCAAACTGCCCCAAGACAGCCCAGGAGATCCCCAAATTGTCCAGGAGGCCTCCAAGAGTGCCTCGAGACGGCGCAAGAGGAGCCCTGGACGGCCCAAGACGGCCTCAAGAGACAACCAGGCTGTCCCAAGAAAGCCTCTGACCTCCTCCTCCTCCTCCTCCTGCTCCTCCTCCTCCTCCTCCTCCTCCTCCTCCTCCTCCTTCTCCTCCCCCCCTCTCTGCTCCCCCTCCTCCTGCTCTCCTCTGCCTCCTTCCCCTTCACATCCTTCTCCCCCCTCCTCCCATCCACCTCCTCCACCCTTCCTCCACCTCCCACCCATCCTACTCCCCCTGCCCCCCCCTCGTTTTCATCGTCCTCGTTCACAGGGTCGGCGGCACCGGCCGTAAGGCCTTCGCAATAATCTGTGAGGGAGTCCTAAGCGTGAGCGCGACACCTGGGTGCCTGTGTGTCGAGCGCGCGGCGCTCGAGTAAATGGCAGGAAATTCCAACGCAAGGGCGCTTCTCTCTAGTAAAGTGCAAGCAAATCTCCAGCGAGAGCACGACTGCAGAGCGCCGAGAAAGCGATTCCATAATTATAGCCGGAGTGCAGTATCCCCAAACAGGGTTTTTAGACCCACTGCGGTTTCCAAGGTCGGTTGCGTGTCCGTCCAGTGCGGGCTGGCATGGCATGTTAAAACATGCCTCCTCCTCCTCCTCCTCCTCCTCCTCCTCCTCCACCTCCTCTTCATCCCGAACGGCATCTCGGAGCCCAGAGTTGCGAGGATGTCTCAGGCGAAACGGGCTGGACCACCTCGCGCGCGGCATTTCGGACCCCAGAGTTGCGACGATGTCTCGGGCGAAACGTGCTGCGAGGGAGTCTCAGGCGAAACGGGCCGGACCACCTCGAGCGCGGCGTCTCAGAGCTCCGAGTTGCGGGGGCCTCCTGGTGCCTCCTGGGGCCTCCTGGGGACCTCCTGGGGCTTCCTCCTGGGCCTCCTGTGGCCTCCTGAACTCCACCTGGGGTTTCCTGAAGCCTCTTGGGGCTCCCAGGGGGGATATCAAACCTGCGGCCGTTTGGGCCTCTCCAAATGGAGGGGGAGGCACAAGAGCAGGAAGAATCAACGAATCGACACCGGATGTGCATTAACTTGACACGTTCTGATAGGCGGCCTCCTGGGGCCTCCTGGGAGCCTCTTAGGAAACTCCTGGGGACCCCTGGGGCCTGTCCTGGGCGTCCTGCGGCCTCCTGGAGCTCTCTGGGGCCTCCCCCTCCTCCTGCCTGCTACCTCATGCACATCATCCGCCTCCTCCTTTTCCCTTCCATCTCCTCCTCCTCCTCCTCCTCCTCCTCCTCCTCCTCCTCCTCCTCCACCTCCTCTTCATCCCGAACGGCATCTCGGAGCCTAGAGTTGCGAGGATGTCTCCAGCGTAACGGGCTGGACCACCTCGCGCGCGGCATCTCG
>CAUYUJ010018235.1:0-42530 GCA_963575745.1 Prorocentrum cordatum | reverse complement strand
CAGGGTCCCATGGAGGATATGTAACATGTGGTCTTCTGGGCCCCCAGGCCGGACCACCTCTTGCGCAGCATCTGAGAGCTCAGAGTTGCGAGAATGTCGTGTGCGAAACAGGCCGGACCACCTTGCGCACGGCATCTCAGAGCTTTGAGTTGCAAGGATGTCTCAGGCGAGACGGGCCGGACCACCTCGCGCAGGGCATCTCAGAGCTCAAAAGTTCGAGGATGTCTCAGGCGAAACGGGCCGGACCACCTCTCGCGCGGCATCTCCGAAGTCAGAAATTCGAGGATGTCTCAAGCGAAACGGGCCGGACCACCTCGCGCAAGGCATCGCAGAGCTCAGAGTTTCGAGGATGTCTCAGGCGAAACGGCCGGACCACCTCTCGCGCGGCACTCACAGAGTTCGAGGATGTCTCAAGCGAAACGGCCGGACCACCTCGCGCGGCTCAGAGCTTTTCGAGGATGTCTCAGGCGAAACGGCCCCGACCACCTCTCGCACGGCACCTCGGGGCTCAGAGTTTCGAGGATGTCTCAAGCGAAACGGCCCAGACCACCTCTCGCGCGGCGTCCCGGAGCGCAACTTTTCGAGGATGTCTCAGGCGAAACGGCCAATCCGGGCCAACTCAGAAACGAGAGTTGTGAGGATGTCTCAAGCGAAACGGCCCGGACCATTAAATCTTTGTGAGGATGTCTCTGCTCCGCCTTCCCTCGGCCGGAGTTAGTTTCTATCACAACAGCACCCTGTTCAGCAAGCTGTTTGGGGAATAACTTAAAAAGAAATCCCAGGCGAGAGCGCGATTCCTGAATAAAATGCGAGGAAGTCTCAGGCGGGAGCGGGGGTCCTGGCTAAATTGTGAGGAAGTCTCAAGCGGGAGCCGTTGTTGGTGTAACCCGGAGGCCAGGGGCAAAATTGAGGAGGAAGACTTTCTCTGACACACAACAAAAATGCGAGCGCCGGGAGGGGCACTTCAATTGAAATTATAGCCGGAGTGCAGTATCCCCAAACAGGGTTTTTAGACCCACTGCGGTTTCCAAGGTCGATTTCGTGCCCGTCCAGTGCGGGCTGGCATGGCATGTTAAAACATGCCTCCTCCTCCTCCTCCTCCTCCTCCTCCTCCTCCTCCTCCTCCTCCTCCTCGTCCACCTCCTCTTCATCCCGAAAGGCATCTCGGAGCCTAGAGTTACGAGGATGTCTCCAGCGTAACGGGCTGGACCACCTCGCGCGCGGCATCTCGGACCCCAGAGTTGCGACGATGTCTCGGGCGAAACGTGGTGCGAGGAAGTCTCAGGCGAAACGGGCCGGACCACCTCGAGCGCGGCGTCTCAGAGCTCCGAGTTGCGGGGACCTCCTGGGGCTTCCTCCTGGGCCTCCTGTGGCCTCCTGAACTCCACCTGAGGTTTCCTGAAGCCTCTTGGGGCTCCCAGGGGGGATATCTAACCTGTGGCCGCTTGGGCCCCTCAAAATACAGGTGGGGCCACAAGAGCAGGAAGAATCAACGAATCGACACTGGATGTGTATTAACTTGACACGTTCTGATAGGCGGCCTCCTGGGGCCTCCTGGGAGCCTCCTGGAAATCTCCTGCGGACCCCTTGGGGCCTGTCCTGGGCGTCCTGCGGCCTCCTGAAGCTCTCTGGGGCCTCCCCCTCCTCCTGCCTGCTCCCTCATGCACATCATCCGCCTCCTCCTCCTCCCCTCCATCTCCTCCTCCTCCTCCTCCTCCTCCTCCTCCTCCTCCTCCTCCTCCTCCTCATCCTCTCCTCTCCTCCTCCACCTCTTCCTCTTCCTCCCGAACGGCATATCGGAGCCTAGAGTTGCGAGGATGTCTCCAGCGTAACGGGCTGGACCACCTCGCGCGCGGCATCTCGGACCCCAGAGTTGCGACGATTTCTCGGGCAAACGTGCTGCGAGGAAATATCAGGCGAAACGGGCCGGACCACCTCGAGCGCGGCGTCTCAGAGCTCCGAGTTGCGGGGGCCTCCTGGTGCCTCCTGGGGCCTCCTGGGGACCTCCTGGGGCTTCCTCCTGGGCCTCCTGTGGCCTCGTGAACTCCACCTGGGGTTTCCTGAAGCCTCTTGGGGCTCCCAGGAGGGATATCTAACCTGTGGCCGTTTGGGCCTCTCCAAATGGAGGGGGGGGGCACAAGAGCAGGACAAATCAACGAATCGGCACCGGATGTGTATTAACTTGACACGTTCTGATAGGCGGCCTCCTGGGGCCGCCTGGGAGCCTCCTGGGAATCTCCTGGATTCCCCTGGGGCCTGTCCTGGGCGTCCTGCGGCCTCCTGGTGTCTCCTGGGGCCTCCTGGGGACCTCTGGAGCTCCTCTGGGTCCTGTGGCCTCCTGAACTCCACCTGGGGTTTCCTGAAGCCTCTTGGGGCTCCCAGGGGGGATATCTAACATGTGGCCGCTTGGGCCCCTCAAAATACAGGTGGGGGGGGCACAAGAGCAGGACAAATCAACGAATCGACACCGGATGTGTATTAACTTGACACGTTCTGATAGAGGGCCTCCTGGGGCCTCCTGGGAGCCTCCTGGGAATTTCCTGGGGGCCCCTGGGGCCTGTCCTGGGCGTCATGCGGCCTGCTGGTGCCTCCTGGGGCCTCCTGGGGACCTCCTAGGGCTTCCTCCAGGGCCTCCTGTGGCCTCCTGAACTCCACCTGAGGTTTCCTGAAGCCTCTTGGGGCTCCCAGGGGGGATATCTAACCTGTGGCCGCTTGGGCCCTTCAAAATGGAGGGGGGGACACAAGAGCAGGAAAAATCAACGAATCGACACTGGATGTGTATTAACTTGACACGTTCTGATAGAGGGCCTCCTGGGGCCTCCTGGGAGCCTCCTGGGAATCTCCTGGGGCCCCATGGGGCCTGTCCTGGGCGTCCTGCGGCCTCCTGGACCTCTCTGGGGCCTCCTGAGGCTCGCAGGGTCCCATGGAGGATATGTAACATGTGGTCTTCTGGGCCCCCAGGCTGGACCACCTCTTGCGCAGCATCTGAGAGCTCAGAGTTGCGAGAATGTCTTGTGCGAAACAGGCCAGACCACCTTGCGCACGGCATCTCAGAGCTCAGAGTTGCGAGGATGTCTCAAGCGAAACGGGCCGGACCACCTCGCGCAGGGCATCTCAGAGCTCAGAGTTTCGAGGATGTCTCAGGCGAAACGGGCGGGACCACCTCTCGCGCGGCATCTCCGAGGTCAGAGTTTCGAGGATGTCTCAGGCGAAACGGGCCGGACACCTCGCGCAAGGCAACTCAGAGCTCAGAGTCCGAGGATGTCTCAGCGAAACGGCCGGACCACCTCTCGCACGGCACCTCGGGGCTCAGAGTTTCGAGGATGTCTCAAGCGAAACGGCCCGGACCACCTCTCGCGCGGCGTCCCGGAGCGCAACTTTTCGAGGATGTCTCAGGCGAAACGGCCAATCCCGGCCAACTCAGAAACGAGAGTTGTGAGGATGTCTCAAGCGAAACGGCCAAAACCATAAAATTTGTGTGAGGATGTCTCTGCTCCGCCTTCCCTCGGCCGGAGTTAGCTATCACAACAGCACCCCGTTCAGCAAGCTGTTTGGGGAAAAATCGTGACGTCGGATGTCTGGGGAGGGCGGAAGGCAGTGCGCGCATGACGGATGCTGAGGCGGCAGAAACGACGACGGCGGGGACGGGGAGGCGGAGGCAGAGGCGCAGCAGCGGGAGGCGGGAGGGGGAGGAGGGAGGAGGGAAGAGGAACCAGGCGGGAAGTGGGAAGAGGGAGGCGGGAGAAGGAATGAGAGAGGTTATGATTGGAGTTCCTGTGCTACGAAACGTCTCAGGCAGAATGGGCCAGACCATCTCGCGCGCAACATCTTCGAGCCTCGCATTGCGAGGATGGCTGAATCGAAACGGGCCGGACCACCTCGCGAGCGACATCTTGGAGCTCAGTATTGGAAGGATGTCTCAAACGAAACGGGCCGGACAATCTTTCGCACACGTTTTGACAAGTCCACATCGCACTCGCTTCCCGTTAAGTCCTCTCCTGCAACTCCCTTCCTTCTCCCCCCTCCTCCTGATCCTCCCCCTCCTCCTGCTTGCTCCCTCATACACATCATCCGCCTCCTCCTTCTCCCTTTCCATCTCCTTCTCTTCTCCTCCTCCTCCTCCTCCTCCTCCTCCTCCTCCTCCTCCTCGACCTCCTCTTCATCCCGAACGGCATCTCGGAGCCTAGAGTTGCGAGGACGTCTCCAGAGTAACGGGCTGGACCACCTCGCGCGCGGCATCTCGGACCCCAGAGTTGCGACGATATCTCTGGCGAAACGTGGTGCTAGGAAGTCTCAGGCGAAACGGGCCGGACCACCTCGAGCGCGGCGTCTCAGAGCTCCGAGTTGCGGTGGCCTCCTGGTGCCTCCTGGGGCCTCCTGGGGACCTCCTGGGGCTTCCTCCTGGGCCTCCTGTGGCCTCCTGAACTCCACCTGGGGTTTCCTGAAGCCTCTTGGGGCTCCCAGGGGGGATATCAAACCTGTGGCCGTTTGGGCCTCTCCAAATGGAGGGGGGGGCACAAGAGCAGGAAGAATCAACGAATCGACACTGGATGTGTATTAACTTGACACGTTCTGATAGGCGGCCTCCTGGGGCCTCCTGGGAGCCTCCTGGGAATTTCCTGGGGGCCCCTGGGGCCTGTCCTGGGCGTCATGCGGCCTCCTGGAGCTCTCTGGGACCTCCCCCTCCTCCTGCCTGCTCCCTCATGCACATCATCCGCCTCCTCCTTCTCCCTTCCATCTCCTCCTCCTCCTCCTCCTCCTCCTCTCCTCCTCCTCCTCCTCCTCCTCCTCCTCCCTCCCTCCTCCTCCTCCTCCTCCTCCTCCTCCACCTCCTCTTCATCCCGAACGACATCTCGGAGCCTAGAGTTGCGAGGATGTCTCCAGCGTAACGGGCTGGACCACCTCGCGCGCGGCATCCGGACCCCAGAGTTGCGACGATGTCTCTGGCGAAACGTGGTGCGAGGAAGTCTCAGGCGAAACGGCCGGACCACCTCGAGCGCGGCGTCTCAGAGCTCCGAGTTGCGGGGGCCTCCTGGGGCCTCCTGGGACCTCCTGGTGACCTCCTGGGGCTTCCTCCTGGGCCTCCTGTGGCCTCCTGGACCCCACCTGGGGCTTCCTGAAGCCTCTTGGGGCTCCCAGGGGGGATGTCTAACCTGTAGCCGTTTGGGCCTCTCCAAATGGAGGGGGGGGGCACAAGAGCAGGACAAATCAACGAATCGGAACCGGATGTGTATTAACTTGACACGTTCTGATAGGCGGCTTCCTGGGGCCTCCTGGGAGCCTCCTGGGAATCTCCTGGACACCCCTGGGGCCTGTCCTGGGCGGGCCTCCTGGGGACCTCCTGGGGTTTCCTCCTGGGCCTCCTGTGGCCTCCTGAACTCCACCTGAGGTTTCCTGAAGCCCCCAGGGGGGATATCTAACCTGTGGCCGCTTGGGCCCCTCAAAATGGAGGGGGGGGCACAAGAGCAGGAAAAATCAACGAATCGACACCGGATGTTTATTAACTTGACACGTTCTGATAGAGGGCCTCCTGGGGCCTCCTGGGAGCCTCCTGGGAATCTCCTGGGGGCCCCTGGGGCCTGTCCTGGGCGTCCTGCGGCCTCCTGGACCTCTCTGGGGCCTCCTGAGGCTCGCAGGGTCCCATGGAGGATATGTAACATGTGGTCTTCTGGGCCCCCAGGCTGGACCACCTCTCGCGCAGCATCTGAGAGCTCAGAGTTGCGAGAATGTCTTGTGCGAAACAGGCCGGACCACCTTGCGCACGGCATCTCAGAGCTCAGAGTTGCAAGGATGTCTCAGGCGAGACGGGCCGGACCACCTCGCGCAGGGCATCTCAGAGCTCAGAAGTTCGAGGATGTCTCAGGCGAAACGGGCCGGACCACCTCTCGCGCGGCGTCTCCGAAGTCAGAGTGTCGAGGATGTCTCAGGCGAAACGGGCCGGACTACCTCGCGCAAGGCATCGCAGAGCTCAGAGTTTCGAGGATGTCTCAGGCGAAACGGCCCGGACCACCTCTCGCACGGCAGCTCGGGGCTCAGAGTTTCGAGGATGTCTCAAGCGAAACGGCCCAGACCACCTCTCGCGCGGCGTCCCGGAGCGCAACTTTTCGAGGATGTCTCAGGCGAAACGGCCAATCCTGGCCAACTCAGAAACGAGAGTTGTGAGGATGTCTCAAGCGAAACGGCCAAAACCATAAAATTGTTGTGAGAATGTCTCTGCTCCGCGTTCCCTCAACCGAGGTTAGTTTCTAACACAACAGCACCCCGTTCAGCAAGCTGTTTTTTGGGGGAAAAGAAAAAGAAAAAAAAAAAAGAAAAAAAAGTGTGCACCGGAGGGGGGTCAACAATAATCATTATTCGGTCATGAAAGAAGAAGAAGAAGAAGAAGAAGAACAACAACAACAACAACAACAACAACAACAACAACAAAAACAAAACAAAACAAAAAAAAAAAAAAAAAAAAAAACAACAACAAAAAAAAAAACAACAACAACAACAACAACAACAACAACAACAACAACAACAACAACAACAACAACAACAATCATTTTACCCGAACGCGTGGTGTTCTCCCCAGTGCCAGGGTTTTCATACGACACCAGGCAATACCCCCACTTCGTGGGGGGGCATTACAAGCTCTACCAAATATCCAAACGACTCTTCGCGACCACCCAAACCCAGCTTCCCGCCCTATGACGTTGGGACACTTCACTTCGTGGCGTGCGGACGACCGTGGCTACTACACTGGCGTGGGGTACACACCCACAGAACCCAATGGTTTTTGGAGATTTCGGCGTGCGCGCGCGAAGAAAAAACGAATGTGTCCCGCATGGTATTATTTGACAGGGATGATGGCCCTGGCAGGTGCGCAACCGTTGTCGCAGAAGTTCGAAAAAGTTGCTCGCAAAAGCCCGTTTGACAGAAATGTTTAAAAAGTGTTGGGTTTCCTACGAATCCGCAAGAGCGCGCGGGATGAGATTTTGACATTTTTTTGTTGAAAAACCATTGGTTTTTTGATGTTTTTATGTTAAAATCGCTCCGAACACTAAGCTTTTGGAAGGATTTCGTCTTGCGCGCGCGAATGTCCACTTTACCTTATTTTTTGCAAGGGATTCTTGAAATTTGATTATATTAGAACAAGAAATGTCATTTTATAGTGTTTTTTGCAAGGGAAAGCGGGGGGGAACAAAACAACCAGATCTTGATCACATCGAATTACCTGAGGCTTCCTCACGAAAATGATGAAAATGTAGCTGCGGCCTAGGCGCGGCGGGGGGGGGCGTGCACCAGGGGGCCCAACAATAATTATTCTTTAGTATTAATAATGTTCAACAACAACAACAACAACAACAACAACAACTACTACCATCATGTTAAGACTGTTCGCTCCTATCTGCTCACGTGTCAATCAATACATAGATCCCAAGCCTCGGTACCCGCCCTCGTCGTCTTCAATCGTACCCCCTTGGGGGTATCTTCCTTGCCTGCCACGTGTATTTAGTGCAGCCCCTAAAACAAGGGAAGAGAGGACGGGTGAAAAGGGAAGGGAAAAGAATGGAACTCGAGAGAAATTAGCAAGACGGGGGGAAGGAGCAGAAAACAAGTGGTAGAACCACACGGGCAGATCGGGTGGGCAGACCCATAGCGGGCAGGTCGGGAAGGCGGGCCCAGGCGACCAGGTCGAGCAGGCGGGTTGCTGAAACGTGGGTCCTGCTTGAATCGCGCGGAAGTCTCGAGCGATAGCGCGATTCCCAAGTAACTCATGATAAATGCACTCGTGGGCCACGAAAGGCATAACACCGGGGCCACAGAGGGCAGCGACGGGGCCGCTGACGGCAGCACCGGGGCCACGAAGGGCAGCGACGGGGCCTCAAAGTGCGACAGCAGGGCCACAGAAGGCATGCATATGGGGCCACGACGGGCGCGAGCGAGCGGGGCCACGAAGGGCATTCGTATACGGGGCCACAAAGGGCGACACCGGGGCCACTGACGGCAGCACCAGGGCCACGAAGGGCAGCGAGGAGGCCACGAAGGGCGACAGCGGGGCCACAGAAGGCATGCATATTGGGCCACGACGGGCGCGAGCGAGCAGGGCCACGAAGGGCATTCGTATACGGGGCACAAAGCGCGACACCGGGGCCACTGAGGGCAGCACCAGGGCCACGAAGGCCAGCGAGGAGGCCACGAAGGGCGACAGCGGGGCCCGGGGCTACGAAGGGCATGTGTACGGGGCCACGGCGGGCGCGTGCGAGCGGGGGCCACGAAGGGCATATAATGCGGGACCACAAATGTTGAAATCTCAGAAAGATCGCCCAACCGACCCACAGTTCCCTCATTGTCCGCCCGGGCCGGGTGGGTCAACTAGCTGCAGCCCGCGCCAGAATTCCCCTAGCTCATCGATGCCGAAGATCTACGAGGTACTGACGCCGGCGGTAAACCGTCAACCTGGTCACCGCCGGGGACCTCGTAGATTTTAATTTTTTTTGATGTTTACATTAGCTCAGTTCCGGGGAGTGAACTCGTAAAGAAATGCATCTGGAGAGCTGAGCTGCTCTCAGAATGAACCTCATATGCAAATGCTCAGCGTAAAAATCTGCTTTCTCAAATATATCTCTCACATCTTAGCAAAAACTACCAAAAGTTATTACTTTGTCCGCCCGGGCCGGCTGGGCGAACTCTCTACCCCGCACCGGAATTCCTCTAGCTCATCGATGCCGAAGAGCCCTACGACGTACCTGATAGCGTCACTTGGTAGCGTCCAAAACCCGGAGAGCAAAGAGACCCTCGGGGACGCGAAATCTTTCCTGGGGAGCCCTGGGGGGCTCTCCTTCAGCGGTTCTGAAGCGCTGCCAGGCACGCGTCCATGCGCGCCTGCACGCGTGCAGGCACGCGTGGACGCGTGCCGGAAGCGCCCCCGGACCCGCCGCGACCCCGGACGAGTCGCTGCGATGGTAACCGGCGGTAAACCGTCAACCAGGTTTTTTTGCGTCTTTGCTGGGACCATCTTGGCCACTGAGGCCAGGTCCAACAAAGTCTCAGGCGAAGCGAAGCCTCAAAATTGTCAAGTCAGCAGTCCGCTCTTATAGAGGAAAAGAAACATGCATGACCAAAGACGTTCGCACAACCTGTGGGAGAACATCGCAGATGCGCTCCGCCGCTGAAGGCTCGTACAACCCTACAACAGTGAGAACACTGAAGAGGCGAAACTAAAAACTACGACAAGAGAGCCAGGAGACCTGGCCAAGAACTGAACATGCACACACTGAATTATTAGAGCTCACACAATGCACAGCATGACCACACGAGGCAATCACAATCAACAATCAAAACACCACGCGAGGCAATCACAATCAACAATCCAATACAATACAGCGTACAATACACAGAGAGAAACTGTATGCAGACAATCATGTTCAAAGCTGCCCTATCGTTTGCCTTTGCCTCTGCCTTTGCGGCTACCTCTAGAGCTCCCACCATTATCGGGAGAAACTCGAATGCTTTGGGAAGAATCGGGAACCAACTTTTGATGTCCAGTCTTGGCTATCACATCCGAAGCGACACGGACAGACGACGACCCCGACGGAGAGGCGATTCGTCCACGTGGCAACGTAATTCTGAGCTCTTGGGGCTCCCACATTTGCTGTAGTCTCCGGGTGTCTGCTGCGAGTCTCCGCGGGTCTGCGCGACTGGCACTCTCGAAGAGTCCGTCTGGAACAAACGTGAAACAATCGACAATGTACCCTGGAGCTTTAAACCTGGCCTCCTCGGCGCGTTCCATTTTCCCCGTCACGAAACGGTGAGATTTGAGACAATCCAAAAGTTCTCCCAGAAACGACTGAACTTGATCCGTGAGGTTGAACAAAGTATGGAACCAAAATGATACATGATGTTTCGGGATGGTCATTGGCTCTGTCATGACGTCTACGAATAATTCAAGCCCCTGGATTAAATACTGCAGCGCAATCTGGCTGGTGAACCCCTTCTGGGCAGTGCTCCTGTCAATCCATGTTTTGACGGTGTCCTGGAAAGTGAACTGAGTTTGCACACAGGCGTCCTTCGAAGTGAACTGAGTATGCACGCCAGCATCCATTGAAGTGAACTGAGTTTGCGCTTCTGGAAGCATTTCTCGAAAAAGGGGAAAATTGACTGGCGCTGGCGGTAAACCGTCAACCTGGTCACCGCCGGGAACCTCGTGGAGCTCCTTACACTGGTCAGAATGCTCAGAATCGAAGTAGAATCATAAAGTAAAGATTTTCCTAAAATCTTGATTTTCGATTTGTTCATATTGGCCCGGTTCCCGGGAGTGAATTCATAATAAAAAGCATCAGCAGAGCTGAGCTGCTCTGAGAACAAAGTTTATATGCGTATCCTTAACGCAAAAATCTGGTTTCTTAAAATAAATGGTCAAATATCTTTCAAATCCTAGCAAAGCCGACCAAAAGTTATCACTTTGTCCGCCCGGGCCGGGTGGGCCAACTGGGCGCCGGCGATAAACCGTCAACCTTTCTTACCGCCAGGACACTCGTAGAGCTTTCTTTCCGTATATTATGTCCAAAGAAGTAGCAGGGAACGAATAATTTTTCAGTCGGAGCGCTGATCTCCGGCGTCTAGATGCTATTGCCGCTGATAATTCCCATCCCATTGTCGCTGAACAGATCCAGCGAAGCGGCGCCCCTCACGATTTCCATCTCATTTATGTGCGAAAGAGCTCTCAAGTTAGGTGAAGAAATTCACCGTGATTTCGAATTCTACAAATTTTGTTGGCGATACTGTCGATTTTTGGTGTTTAATTCGAGCTGTAGAGGAGCTACAGTGATACGCATACGTAACCGATGCAGAATCATCAGGCGCGATCGTCAGCTGCACCTAGGAGGTCTGAACTCAATCTGCTACTCGAGCTAGGTCCGTCCAGTCATTTTGACAGGTGCTGTCAGCTTTCAGTATAACTCGGGCTGTAGAAACGCTTTAGAGCTGGTACTCACAGAAACGAATTCCGAATCAGAAGGCGCCCTTCTCTGTTGCATCGAGAAATCTGATGCAGTCAGCTACTCGAGCCAGGTCCCCGAAACCATTGCATTCTTCGAGTTCTCTAAACAGGCGCTGTCGGTGTTCTGTACTTAACTCGAGCTTTAGCATAGCTACAGAGCTTGTACACATAATCAATTCAGAATCACAAGCGCGTTCGTCTGAAGCATCTAGAACTTTCAACTTATCTGCGACTCGAGCTAGGTCGCAAAACTATTCGTATTGAACCGATTTTTCTCTAGCTCGAGTAGTAGACCGAGTTCACACAACTAGCTAGAGACAGACGCGCCTGATGATTCTAGATCGAATTCTCTGAATACCAGCTCTGTAGCTCTCCTCCAGCCCGAGTTAAGTACAGAAAACCGACAGCACCTCTTAAGATAAGTTCAATAATCAAATAGCTTCGCGGACTTAGCTCGAGTAGCAGACCGAGTTCAGACCTCACCCGTATAATACGAATAGTCTCTTTTTTTTTGCGATCTAGATCAAGTAGCGCACCGAGTTCAGACCTCTCGATGGAATAGACGAACAGACCTGATGGTTCTGAATTGTTTTCTCTAAGTATGAGCTCTGTTGCTCTCCGAAATCTCGAGTTAAGTACAGAAAACCGTGAACGCGTGTCAGGATTGCTTCAAACAGAGTCGGTTGCAGTGTTTGACAGATATTCAGCTACGGACGGTTCTGAAACGAATTTTTAAATTTTGAAGAAATAGAAAAACAGACCCCGAGTTACTAAATTGTCTGAAGGTCGGGTCTGCCAACTCTATACCCTGCGCCGGAATTGCTCTTGGCTGATTTTGGCGAAGACGTGTGCGAGGTACTTTAAATCAGCGGCAAACCCTCAATCTGCTCCGACTGTGTAGAATTTTCAGTCTAGTCCGAGCTAGAGGCAGATGTATTTGGAGCAGACGAAAGTCTCACTAATCTAAACGATCACAGATAGAAACTTGATAGCGTCACCCGGAGAGTACAGAGAACACACACGAGAAAGCTTTTTCGGGCGAGGCCTCCAACGCCCTCGCGAAGCGCTTCTGGGGCTCAGGGGGGCCCCCCTGCAGCCCTTCTAAAGCGCTGCCAGGAACGCTTCCACGCGTGCCTGCACACGTGCAGGCACTGCACGCGTGCAGGCACTCGTGGGTGCTTGCCGGAAGCTCTCCTGGACGCGCTGCCGGCTCCGGCAACCAACCCTCTCCGGGGGTCGTAGAGCGGCGGAGATGGGCTGCTGGCGGGCACCAGCACGGTCTGGCTTCTGCTCTAAAACCCTATAGCTCTCAGGGAGCCCTCCGGGAACCTAAGCTCTTATACCTCGTAGAGCTCTTCGTTATCGATGAGCTAGAGGAATTCCGGCGCAGGATTGAGCTAGTTGGTCGACCCGACCCAGCCAGAAAGGACAAAGTGTTAACTACTAGGTGGTTTTGCAAATATTTGTAAGATATTTGACCATTTATTGCGGGAAAGCAGATTTTTCGCACCTGTAGTGGGTTAAGGCGCGTCTGCCAATAAAATTTTCAAGTCCGTAGCTGCAGTATTACTATCAAAACACTTGGGGGAACCGACGTTGGATATTCAGAAAAACGTGATTTTTCTAGTTTCTCAGGTCTTGATCTGGACGCTTTATTGATGCTTACCGAGGAGCGCCGTGTGAGAAAAGAGCTCTACGAGGGCCCCGGCGGTAACCTGGTTGACGGTTTACCGCCGGTTTCCAGTAAGTGTGTGAAGTCAAGCGCGCACACACGACACGCATAAGCACGGCATGAGCGAGCAACATCACAAATCAGAACAACACAAATCCGAGGTACGCATGTTCAACCCTGACAAGAGGCTTATGCTCAACGTTACATGTAAGATAATCAACGAATTACTTGGTAGCGTCCAAAACCCGGAGAGCAAAAAGAATACATACTGGGCGCCGGCGGTAAACCGTCAACCTTCGTTACCGCTGGGGGACTCGTAGAGCTTCCTGACAACATATAATGTCCAAAAAAAATACACTCAAAAAATAGTTTTTCAGCCCAAGCAATTTCAGAACTCTCCGATGTAACAGCCGAACGCCCCCGATGCTTCTGGATTGTCTTCTGTAGGAGCTCTGGAGCTCTCCTACAGCCCGGGTTACGTGCGTAAATCGACAGCACCTCTCAAGATGTCTCGAACAAAAAACAAATAGTTTCGCAAACCTAGCTCGAGTATCAGACCGAGTTCAGACCTCTGCATGCGACAGGCGGACGCGTCTGATGTCTCTGAATCGCTTCCTGTGATTACCAGCCCTGCAGCCCCCCTACAGCCCGAGTTAAGTGCAGGAAACCGACAGCACCTCTCAGGATGACTCGAACAATACGAATAGTTTCGCGGACCTAGTTCGGGCAGCAGACAGAGTTCGGAGCTCTGGATTCGAAAGGCGGACGCACCTGATGTCTCCGAATCGATTCCAGTGATTACCAGCCATGCAGCCCCCCCACAGCCCGAGTTGAGTGCAGAGAACCGACAGCATCTCTCAAGATGACTCGAACAATACGAATAGTTTCGCGATTCTAGATCGGGCAGCAGACCGAGTTCAGAGCTCTGAATTCAACAGGCAACGGCCACTGATAATTCTGAATCAGATTCTGTACGTATCAGCTCTGAAGCTGTCCTGTAGCTCGATTTAAGTACAGAAAACCGCGAGCGCCTGTCAAGATGACTCGACTAATACGAATAGGCTTGCGGACATAGCTCGGCTAACAGACCAAGTTCAGACCTCTGGGTTCAACAGGCGAACGCGGCTGATCATTCTGAATCGATAAGCTGTGTTTACCAGCTCTGTAGCTGTCCTGAAGCTCGAGTTATCTTGAGAAAACCGGCAGCGCGTGACAAGATGACCCGAAACGGCCGATCCCGCCTGGACGCTTTTTGGCAGTAAAAAGTACCCGATCGAGCTGAGATCAAGATGGCGAGCGGGAATAAGATCGAATATCACGGGAAAAAATACTAGAGGTCTAACGAATGGTTGAATTTCGAGAACAAAATTTTCAACCGAGCAAAGGTCGTCAAAACGTCCGTCGAGATTTTTCTCGCCAACTAGCTCTCCAGCGCCCCGGAATTACTAGCGCCGGCGGTGAACCGTCAACCTAGTCACCGCCGGGAACCTCGTAGAGCTCCGTACACTGATAAGAGTGCTGAGAATCAAAGTAGAGGCATGAAATAGAGATTTTTCGAAAATCTTGATTTTCGATTTTTTCGATGTTCATATTCGCTCAGTTCCGGGAAGTCAACTCTCAAGAAAATACATCGGGAGAGCTGACCTGCTGTCAGAGAGGAGTTCATATGCCAATGCTCGGCGTAAAAATCTGCTTTCTCAAAATGAATGGTCAAATATCTTTCAAATCTGCGCAAAACCGACCCAAAGTCACCACTTGGTAGGGTCCAAAACCCGGAGAGCGAAGAGACCCTCGGGGACGGGAAACTGGGCGCCGGCGGTAAACGGTCAAACTTTGTTTTGTTTGTTTGGACTCGCGTTCCCAGCTGAGTGCAGCTGGGCGAGGACCGGTCCCGCAGAAGCACACGGGCAGCGCTAAGCAGCGCTTCGGCTGCCGACAATTCACATTCTGTGACTGTAGCTCCTTCGAGGAGCCACGCGGCCTCGGCCACATCCCTCCAAACGAGGGGCACGGCACTAGAAACAGCAAACTCATGCCCAGCAGGGAAGGGGCCCACGGTTCTCGCGGAAGCGATGCCTATCTCACTGGGATTGCACTGAGTATTGATTAAGCCGATCTGAAGCCAGAAACCACATCCTGATCCTTGCTGGTCAACCCCGCCATCAAAGCCTCCCCTGATAGCGAACGGTACGAGATAAGTTTCGAATGGATATAGATAACAATGAGTTCTGTAGAATGTGCGGCCATATCTGGCCTCATGCGTCAATTCATCCGCTCGTGTATTGTCCTCCCTGAATTCGTGTCTCCATATCTCACGTCCCAAGGCAGCAGGCCTCAGATTGAAACACGCAGCGAGCTCAAAGGTACAATCAATCATGGCAGCTGTCCTCTTGCAGTAGCCACGATTCTCACATCTCCATTTACCCTGGAGCCAGGAGCAGATAAGTAGTGAGTCACCCTTGAACTCACCCTCAAACTTTGTTACCGCCGGGAAACTCGCAGCGCTTCCTGCCAACACATAATGTCGAAAAAAATTACACAGAAAACAAAGTTGTTCAGCCCAAGCAATTTTAAACCTCTCGGATGGCCGAACGCCCCCGATGCTTCTGGATTCTCTTCTGTACGAACTCTGTAGCTCTCCTACAGCCCGAGTTACGTGCGTAAATCGACGGCATCTCTCAAGATGACTCGAACAATACGAATGGTTTGGCAAACCGAGCTCGAGTATCAGACCAAGTTCAGACCTCTGCATGCGACGAACGGACGCGTCTGATGTCTCTGAATCGATTCCTGTGATTACCAGCCCTGCAGCCCCCCCTACAGCCCGAGCTAAGTGCAGGAAACCCACAGCCCCTCTCAGGATGACTCGAACAATACGAATAGTTTTGCTGACCTAGTTCGGGCAGCAGACAGAGTTCGGAGCTCTGGATTCGACAGGCGGACGCGCCTGATGTCTCCGAATCGATTCCTGATTACCAGCCATGCAGCCCCCCTACAGCCCGAGTTAAGTGCAGAGAACCGACAGCATCTCTCAAGACGACTCAAACAATACGAATAGTTTCGCGAGCTTCCAGCAATAACTTGCTAAGGGAAGCTCTACGAATTACTGGCGCCGGCGGTGAACCGTCAACCTGGTCACCGCCGGGAACCTCGTAGAGCTCCTTGCACGCGTAAGAGTGCTCAGCATTAGAAGAAAGGGCTTCTGGAAGCATTTCTCGACAAAGAAAAGCATGATTTTTTTCATGTCGACATAAAGTTGGTTTCGTCAAGTGCTTTGATAGTAAAAGTGCACCTAGAGAGCTGATATTAAGATGCAGAGGCCCTCAAAGTCGTCTACTGGTGCGAAAAATCTGCTTAAATTAAATGGTCAAATATCTTTCAAATATTAGCAAAACCACCCAAAAGTTGTCACATTGTCCGCCCCGGCCGGGTGGGCCAACTAGCTCCACCCCGCGCCGGAATTCCTCTAGCTCATCGATGCCGAAGAGCTCTATGAGGTACTAGGCGCCGGCGGTAAACCGTCTACCTTTGTTACCGCCGGGGACTCGTAGAGCTTCCTGACAACATATAATGTCGAAAAAAGCAACAACAAAAAAAAAAAAAAAAAAATCAAACCTCTCGGATGCAACAGCCGCCCCCGATGCTTCTGGATTGTTCTGTACGAGCTGTGTAGCTCTCCTACAGCCCTTACGTGTGTAAATCGACAGCATCTCTGAAGATGTCTCGAACAATACGAATAGTTTCGCAAACAAAGTTCAGACCTCTGCATGCGACAGGCGGACGCGTCTGATGTATCTGAATCGATTCCTGCGATAACCATCCCTGCAGCCCCCCCCCCCCTTACAGCCCGAGTTAAGTGAAGGGAACCGACAGCACCTCTCAGGATGACTCGAACAATACGAATAGCTTCGCAGACCTAGTTCGGGCAGCAGACAGGGTTTGGAGCTCTGGATTCGAAAGGCGGACGCGCCTGATGTCTCCGAATCGATTCCAGCGATTACCAGCCATGCAGCCCCCCTACAGCCCGATTTAAGTGCAGAGAACCGACAGCATCTCTCAAGATGACTCGAACAATACGAATAGTTTCGCGATTCTAGATCGGGCAGCAGACCGAGTTCAGAGCTCTGGATTCAACAGACAACGGCCACTGATAATTCTGAATCAGATTCTGTACGTATCAGCTATGCAGCTGTCCTGTAGTTCGAGTTAAGTACAGAAAACCGAGAGCGTCTGTCAAGATGACTCGAATACTACGAATAGGTTTGCGGACCTAGCGGCAAGCAGACCGAGTTCAGACCTCTAGGTTCAACAGGCGAACGCGCCTGATCATTCTGAATCGATTAGCTGTGCTTACCAGCTCTGTAGCTGTCCTAAAGCTCGAGTTATCTTGAGAAAACCGTCACTGCGTGACAAGATGACCCGAAACGGGCGATCCCGCCTGGACGCTTTTTGGCAGTAAAAGGTACCCGATTGAGCTGAGATCAAGACGGCGCGGGAATAAGATCGAATATCACGGGAACAAATACTATAGCTCAAACGAATTGGGGAATTTCGAGAACAAAATTTTCAACCAACCAAACCAAAAGGGCCGTCGAGATTTTTCTTGCCAACTAGCTCTCCAGCGCCCCGGAATTACCCTTAAGCTTCCAGCAATAAATTGCTAAGGGAAGCTCTACGAGTTACTTGGCAGCGTCCAAAACCCGGAGAGAAAGAGAACTGGCGCCGGCGGTGAACCGTCAACCTCGTCACCGCCGGGAAAAGAGCTCCTAACATGCCTAAGAGTGCTCAGCATGAAAAGAGAGGGTTTCTGGAAGCATTTCTCAGAAAAGAGAAAACATGATTTTTTCTATGTCGACATGAAGTTGGTTTCGCCAAGTGTTTTGACGTAAAAATGCATCTAGAGAGCTCATATTAAAACGCAGAGGCCCTCATAGTCGTCTACAGGTGCGAAAAATCTGCTTTCTCAAAATAAATGGTCAAATATCTTTCAAACATTCGCAAAACCACCCAAAAGTTGTCACTGGCGCCGGCGGTGAACCGTCAACCTGGTCACCGCCGGGAACCTCGCAAAGCTCCTTCCACGCGTAAGAGTGCTCAGAGTCGTAAGAGAGAGCTTCTGGAAGCATTTCTCGAAAAAGGGAAGACTTGATTTTTTTCGTGTCGACATGAAGATGGTTCCGCCAAGTGTTTTGATAGTAAAAGTGCGCCTACAGAGCTCATATTAAGACAGAGAGGCCCTCATAGTCGTTTACAGGTGCGAAAAATCTGTTTTCTCAAAATGAAGTGTCAAATATCTTTCAAATTGGTAGCGTCCAAAACCCGGAGAGCATAGGGCAAACACACCAGAAAGCTTTCCGGGCGATCCGTGCAACGCTCTCGCAAAGCTCTTCTGGCCCTCTGGACAGCTCCCCTGCAGCGCTGCGGAAGCACTGCCAGAAACGCTTCCATGCGTGCCTGCACGCGTGCAGGCTCGCGTGGAAGCTTGCCGGAAGCCCCCCCGGACCAGCTGCCGGCTGAAACGAACCGCTGCGGGGATTCTGGACCGGCGAAGATGGGCTGCTGGCGGGCACCACCAACGACCGGCTTCTTATCTTAAACCCTCTAGCTCTCAGCGAGCTCTCCGGGAAAAATTGCAAAACCACCCAAAAGTTACCACTTTGTCCTTTCTGGCCGGGTCGGCCAACTGGGCGCCGGCGGTAAACCGTCAACCTCTGTTACCGCCGGGGGACTCGTAGAGCTTCCTGACAACATATAATGTCGAAAGAAAATAAACAGAAAAAACAATTTTTCAGCCCAGGCAATTTGAGACCTCTCGGATGCAACAGCCGAACGCCCCCGATGCTTCTGGATTGTCTTCTGTACGAGCTCTGTAGCTCTCCTACAGCCCGAGTTACGTGCGTAAATCGACAGCACCTCTCAAGATGACTCGAACAATACGAATAGTTTGGCAAACCTAGTTCGAGTATCAGACCGAGTTCAGACCTCTGCATGCGACAGGCGGAGCGTCTGATGTCTCTGAATCGATCCCTGTGATTACCAGCCCTGCAGCCCCGCAGCCGAGTTAAGTGCAGGAAACCGACAGCACCTCTCAGGATGACTCGAACAATACGAATAGTTTCGCGGACCTAGTTCGGGCAACAGACCGAGTTAGGAGCTCTAGATTCCGCAGGCGAACGCGCCTGATGTCTCCGAATCGATTCCAGTGATTACCAGCCATGCATGCAGCCCCCCTACAGCCCGAGTTAAGTGCAGAGAACCGACAGCATCTCGCAAGCCACTCGAACAATACGAATAGTTTCGCGATTCTAGATCGGGCAGCAGACCAAGTTCAGAGCTCTCGATTCAACAGACAACGGCCACTGATGATTCTGAATCAGATTCTGTACGCATCAGCTCTTTAGCTGTCTTGTAGCTCGAGTTAAGTACAGAAAACCGAGAGCGCCTGTCAAGATGACTCGAATAATACGAATAGGTTTGCGCACCTAGCTCGGCTAGCAGACCGAATTCAGACCTCTGGCTTCAACAGGCGAACGCGCCTGATCATTCTGAATCGATTAGCTGTGCTTACCAGCTCTTTAGCTGTCCTGAAGCTCGAGTTATTTTGAGAAAACCGACATCGCGTGACAAGATGACTCGAAACGGCCGATCCCGCCCGTGTGCTTTTTGACAGTAAAAGGTACCCGATCGAGCTGAGATCAAGATGGCGAGCGGGAATAAGATCGAATATCACGGGAAAAAATACTAGAGCTCAAACGAATTGTTGAATTTCGAGAACAAAATTTTCAACCGACCAAAAGTCAGCAAAAGGTCCGTCGAGATTTTCCTTGCCAACTAGCTCTCCAGCGCCCCGGAATTACTCTTAAGCTTCCAGAAATAACTGGGCGCCGGCGGTAAACCGTCAACCTTGGTTACCGCCGGCAGACTCGTAGAGCTTCCTAGCTCGACTTAAGTTGAGAAAACCGACAGCACCTACCAACATTCCGACTGATAGTCATTACCAGCCCTGCAGCCCCCCTACAGCCCGAGTTTAGTGCAGAAAACCGACTGCACCTCTCAGAATGACTCGAACAGTACAATAGTTTCGCAGACCTAATTCGGGCAGCAGACCGAGTTCCGAGCTCTGGATTCGACAGGCGGACGCGCCTGATGTCTTCAAATCGATTCCTGTGATCACCAGCACTGTAGCCCCCTCAGCGCGAGCTGAGTGAAGAAAACCAAGAGCACTTCTCAAGATGACTCGACCAAATATTTTCGCGATTCTAGATCGGGCAGCAGACCGAGTTCAGAGCTCTGGATTCGACAGACAAACGCAACTGATGATTCTGAATCGGTTTCTGTAAGTATCAGCACTGTAGCTGTCCTACAGCTCGAGTTAAGTACAGAAAACCGAGAGTTCCTGTCAAGATGACTCGAATAATACAAATAGGTTTGCGGACCTAGCTCGTCTAACAGACCGAGTTCGGACCTCTGGATTCAACAGGCGAACGCGCCTAATCATTCTACACCGATTAGCTGTGCTCACCAGCTCTGTAGCTGTCCTAAAGCTCGAGTTATGTTCAGAAAACCGTCAGCGCGTATCAAGATGACTCGAAAGGGCCGATCCCGCCACAGTGCTTTTCGATAGTAATATTCACCCGATCGAGCTGAGATCAAGATGGCGAGCGAAAATAAGATCGAATATAACGGGAAAAAATACTAGAGCTCTAACGAATGTTCAAAATTTGAGAACATAATTTTCAACTGAGCAAAAGTCAGCAAAAGTTCCGTCGAGATTTTTCGAGCCAACTAGCCCGCCAGTGCGTCCGAACCTGGGAGCCGGCGGTAAACCGTCAACCAGGTTACCGCCGCGAGCCTCGTAGAGCTCTTTTCTCGAACATGGGGCAGGAGCTTTTCTGATACGCGAGGTGACAACTCGAAAAAACATATATATTTTTTGTCACCAAACGACGGTTCCGCCAAGTGTTTTGATAGAAAAACTGCAGCTATGGACCTGAGAATCCATCAGCAGACGCGACACAACCCACTACAGGTGCGAAAATACCGGTTCTTGAAACGAATGTTCAAATCTCTCACAAAGTTCGTCCAACCGACCCAAAGTTCGCACATTGACCGTCGGGGCCGGGTCGGCCAGTGGGCGCCGGCGGTAAACCGTCAACCTTTGTTTCCGCCGGGTGACTCGTAGAGCTTCCTGACAACATATAATGTCGAAACAAATTACACCGAAAAATACTGTTTCAGTCTAAGCAATTTCAGACCTCTCGGATGCAACAGCCGAACGCCCCCGATGCTTCTGGATTGTCTTCTGTACGTGCTCTGTTGCTCTCCTACAGCCAGAGTTACGTGCGTAAATCGACATCACCTCTCAAGGTGACTCGAACAATACGAAAAGTTGGCAAACCTAGCTCGAGTATCAGACCGAGTTCAGACCTCTGCATGCGACAGGCGGACGCGTCTGATGTCTATGAATCGACTCCTGTGATTACCAGCCCTGCAGCCCCCCCTGCAGCCCGAGTTAAGTGCAGGAAACCGACAGCACCTCTCAGGATGACTCGAACAATTCGAATAGTTTCGCGGACCTAGTTTGGGCAGCAGAATGAGTTCGGAACTTCGATTCGAAAGGCGGACGCGCCTGATGCTTCGAATCGATCCCAGTGATTATCAGCCATGCAGCCCCCCTACAGCCCGAGTTAAGTGCAGAGAACCGACAGTATCTCTCAAGATGACTCGAACAATACGAATAGTTTCGCGATTCTAGATCGGGCAGCAGACCGAATTCAGAGCTCTGGATTCAACAGACAACAGCCACTGATATCATCTCTGTAGCTGTCCTTTAGCTCGAGTTCAGTACAGAAAACCGAGAGCGTCTGTCAAGATTGCTCGAATGATACGAATAGGTTTGCGGACCGAGCTCGGCTAGCAGACCGAGTCCAGACCTCTGGGTTCAACAGACGAACGCGCCTGATCATTCTGAATCGATTAGCTGTGCTTACCAGCTCTGTAGCTGCACTGAAGCTCGAGTTATCTTGAGAAAATCGACAGCGCGTCACAAGATGACTCAAAACGGCCGATCCCGCCTGCCTGCTTTTTGGCAGTAAAATGTACCCGATCGAGCTGAGATCAAGATGGCGAGCGGGAGTAAGATCGAAAATCATGGGACAAAATACTAGAGCTCAAACGAATTCTTGAATTTCGAGAACCAAATTTTCAACCGACCAAAAGTCATCAAAAGGTCTGTCGAGATTTTTCTTGCCAACTAGCTCTCCAGCGCCCCGGAATTACTCTTAAGCTTCCAGCAATAACTTGCTCAGGGAAGCTCTACGAGTTACTAGCTCCACCCCGCGCCCGAACTGGGCGCCGGCGGTAAACCGTCAACCTTTCTTACCGCCGGGGAACTCGTAGAGCTCCCTGACAATATATAATGTGGAAAAAAATTGCAGAGAACAAATAGTTTCCCAGCCCAAGTGATTTCAGACCTTTCGATGCAACAGCCCAACGCCCCCGATGCTTCTGGATTTCTTCTTTACGAGCTCTGTAGCTCTCCTAGCCCGAGTTAGGTGTGTAAATCGACAGCACCTCTTAAGATGACTCTAACAAAACGAGTAGTGAGGCAACCCAGCTCGAGTATCAAACCGAGTTCAGACCTCTTAATGCGACAGGCGGCGCGTCTGATGCCTGCGATGTCCAGCTCTGCAGCCCCCCCTGCAGCCCGACTTAAGTGCAGAAAACCGACAGCACCTCTCAGAATGACTCGAACAATACATTACTTTCGCGAACCCTGGGCAGCAGACCGAGTTCGGAGCTTTGGGTTCGACAGGCGGACGCGCCAGATGTCTCCAAATCGATTCTTGTGACCACCAGCACTGCCCCCTCAGCCCGAGTTCAGCGCAGAAAAATCGATAGTACTTCTCAAGATGAATCGAACCGAATTTCGCGATTCTAGATCGGGCAGCAGACCCAGTTCAGAGCTCTCGATTCAATAGACAAATGCGATTGATTATTTCGAATCGGTTACTGTAAGTATCAGCTCTGTAGCTGTCCTGTAGCTCGAGTTAAGTACAGAAAACCGAGAGCGTCTGTCAAGATGACTCGAATGGTACGAATAGGTTTGCGGACCTAGCTCGGCTAGCAGACCGAGTTCAGACATCTGGATTCAACAGGCGAACGCGCCTGATCATTATGAATCGATTAGCTGTGCTTACCAGCTCAGTAGCTGTCCTGATGCTCGAGTTATGTTCAGAAAACCGTCATCGCGTGTCCAGATGACTTAAAACGGCCGATCCCGCCTGCCTGCTTTTTGGCAGAACGGTATCCGATCCAAATTAGATCAAGATGGCGAGCGGCAATAAGATCGAATATCATGGGAAAAATACTACAGCTCAAACGATTGTTGAATTTCGAGAACAAAATTTTCAACCGACCAAAAATCAGCAAAAGGTCCGTCGAGATTTTTCTTGCCAGCTAGCTCTCCAGCGCCCCGGAATTACTGGCGCTGGCGGTGAAGCGTCAATCTGGTCAGCGCCGGAAACCTCGTAGAGCTGATTTCACGCGTAAGAGTGCTCGGGGTCGGAAGACAGAGCTTCTGGAAGCATTTCTCGAAAAAAAGAAAAAATGATTTTTCGTGTCGACATGAAGATGTATCCGCCAAGTGTTTTGATAGTGAAAGTGCGCCTACAGAGCTCATACTAAGACAGAGAGGCCCTCATAGTCGTTTACAGGTGCGAAAAATCTGCTTTCTCAAAATAAATTGTCAAATATCTTTCAAAAGAATACTGGGCGCCGGCGGTAAACCGTCAACCTTGGTTACCGCCGGGAGACTCGTAGAGCTTCCTGACAACATATAATGTCGAAAAAAAATACAGAGAACGAATAGTTTTTCAGCCCAAGCGATGTCAGACGTCTCGATGCAACAGCCGAACGCTCCTCATTCTGGATCGTTTTCTGTGCGCATGAGCTCCGTAGCTCTGCTACAGACCGAGCTTCGTGCGAAAATCGACAACACCTCCCAAGATCACTCGAACAATACGAATAGTGTCGCGAATCTAGCTCGAGTATCAGACCGAGTTCAGGCCTCCGAATGCAACAGCCGGACGCGCCTGAGGTCCCGAATCGATTTCTGTGATTAACAGCCCTGCAGCCTCCTTACACACGGAATTAAACGCAGAAATCGACTGCATGAAGGTGACTCGAGCAATACGAATAGTTTCGCGGACCTAGTTCCCGGAGAGCTCGCTGAGAGCTAGAGGGTTTAAGATTAGAAACCGGGCGGTGGTGGTGCCCGCCAGCAGCCCATCTCCGCCGCTCCACGATCCCCGCAGCGCCTCGCCTGATCCGGCAGCTGGTCCGGGAGAGCTTCCGGCAAGCGTCCACGCGTGCCTGCACGCGTGCAGGCACGCGTGGAGGCGTTCTTGGCATCTCTTCAGTGACGCTGCAGGGGGGCGCCCAGAGGCCCAGAAGAGCTTCACAAGAGCTTCCGTCGGCTTGCCAGGAAGGCTTTCCGGTGTGTGTTCTCTTTGCTCTCCGGGTTTTGGACGCAACCAAGTTTCGCGGACCTAGCTCGCAGCAGACCGAGTTCAGAGCTCTCGATGCAACAGCTGGACGCCATGGATCACTCCGAATCGATTCTAGTGATAAACAGCCCTGCAGCTCCCTAACAGCTCGAGTTAAGTGCAGAAAATAGACAGCACCTCTCAAGATGACTCGAATACGAATAGTTCGCGGATCCAGCTCGGGCAGCACACCGCGTTCTGAGCTTGACGCGCCTGATGCGCCTCACGTCCCCGAATCGCCTGTTGTAAGTACGAGACCTGTAGCCCCCCTTCAGCCCGAGCTAAGTGCAAAAACTGACAGCACCTCTCAAGATGACTCGAACAATTCGAATAGTTTCGCGGACCTAGTTTGGGCAGCAGAATGAGTTCGGAACTTCGACTCGAAAGGCGGACGCGCCTGATGCTTCGAATCGATCCCAGTGATTATCAGCCATGCAGCCCCCCTACAGCCCGAGTTAAGTGCAGAGAACCGACAGTATCTCTCAAGATGACTCGAACAATACGAATAGTTTCGCGATTCTAGATCGGGCAGCAGACCGAATTCAGAGCTCTGGATTCAACAGACAACAGCCACTGATGATTCTGAATCAGATTCTGTACGTATCATCTCTGTAGCTGTCCTTTAGCTCGAGTTCAGTACAGAAAACCGAGAGCGTCTGTCAAGATTGCTCGAATGATACGAATAGGTTTGCGGACCGAGCTCGGCTAGCAGACCGAGTCCAGACCTCTGGGTTCAACAGACGAACGCGCCTGATCATTCTCAATCGATTAGCTGTGCTTACCAGCTCTGTAGCTGCACTGAAGCTCGAGTTATCTTGAGAAAACCGACAGCGCGTCACAAGATGACTCAAAACGGCCGATCCCGCCTGCCTGCTTTTTGGCAGTAAAATGTACCCGATCGAGCTGAGATCAAGATGGCAAGCGGGAGTAAGATCGAAAATCATGGGAAAAAATACTAGAGCTCAAACAAATTGTTGAATTTCGAGAGCCAAATTTTCAACCGACCAAAAGTCATCAAAAGGTCTGTCGAGATTTTTCTTGCCAACTAGCTCTCCAGCGCCCCGGAATTACTCTTAAGCTTCCAGCAATAACTTGCTCAGGGAAGCTCTACGAGTTACTAGCTCCACCCCGCGCCCGAACTGGGCGCCGGCGGTAAACCGTCAACCTTTCTTACCGCCGGGGAACTCGTAGAGCTTCCTGACAATATATAATGTGGAAAAAAATGGCAGAGAACAAATAGTTTCCCAGCCCAAGCGATTTCAGACCTTTCGATGCAACAGCCCAACGCCCCCGATGCTTCTGGATTTCTTCTTTACGAGCTCTGTAGCTCTCCTAGCCCGAGTTAGGTGTGTAAATCGTCAGCACCTCTTAAGATGACTCTAACAAAACGAATAGTGAGGCAACCCAGCTCGAGTATCAAACCGAGTTCAGACCTCTTAATGCGACAGGCGGCGCGTCTGATGCCTGCGATGTCCAGCTCTGCAGCCCCCCCTGCAGCCCGACTTAAGTGCAGAAAACCGACAGCACCTGTCAGAATGACTCGAACAATACATTAGTTTCGCGAACCCTGGGCAGCAGACCGAGTTCGGAGCTTTGGATTCGACAGGCGGACGCGCCAGATGTCTCCAAATCGATTCTTGTGACCACCAGCACTGCCCCCTCAGCCCGAGTTCAGCGCAGAAAAATCGAGAGTACTTCTCAAGATGAATCGAACCGAATTTCGCGATTCTAGATCGGGCAGCAGACCCAGTTCAGAGCTCTCGATTCAACAGACAAATGCGATTGATTATTTCGAATCGGTTACTGTAAGTATCAGCTCTGTAGCTGTCGTGTAGCTCGAGTTAAGTACAGAAAACCGAGAGCGTCTGTCAAGATGACTCGAATGGTACGAATAAATTTGCGGACCTAGCTCGGCTAGCAGACCGAGTTCAGACATCTGGATTCAACAGGCGAACAGCGCCTGATCATTATGATTCGATTAGCTGTGCTTACCAGCTCAGTAGCTGTCCTGATGCTCGAGTTATGTTCAGAAAACCGTCATCGCGTGTCCAGATGACTTAAAACGGCCGATCCCGCCTGCCTGCTTTTGGCAGAACGGTATCCGATCCAAATTAGATCAAGATGGCGAGCGGCAATAAGATCGAATATCATGGGAAAAATACTACAGCTCAAACGATTGTTTAATTTTTGAGAACAAAATTTTCAACCCACCAAAAGTCAGCAAAAGGTCAGTCGAGATTTTTCTTGCCAGCTAGCTCTCCAGCGCCCCGGAATCACTGGCGCTGGCGGTGAAGCGACAATCTGGTCAGCGCCGGAAACCTCGTAGAGCTGATTTCACGCGTAAGAGTGCTCGGAGTCGGAAGACAGAGCTTCTGGAAGCATTTCTCGAAAAAAAGAAAAATTGATTTTTCGTGTCGACATGAAGATGGTTCCGCCAAGTGTTTTCATAAAAGTGCGCCTACAGAGCTCATACTAAGACAGAGAGGCCCTCATAGTCGTTTACAGGTGCGAAAAATCTGCTTTCTCAAAATAAATAATTTTCAAAAGATTACTGGGCGCCGGCGGTAAACCGTCAACCTTGGTTACCGCCGGGAGACTCGTAGAGCTTCCTGACAACATATAATGTCGACAAAAATTACAGAGAACGAATAGGTTTTCAGCCCAAGCGATGTCAGACGTCTCGTGCAACAGCCGAACGCTCCTCCTTCTGGATCGTTTTCTGTGCGCATCAGTTCCGTAGCTCTGCTACAGACCGAGTTTCGTGCGAAAATCGACAACACCTCCCAAGATCACTCGAACAATACGAACAGTGTCGCGAATCTAGCTCGAGTATCAGACCGAGTTCAGGCCTCCGAATGCAACAGCCGGACGCGCTGTCCCGAATCGATTTCTGTGATTTACAGCCCTGCAGCCTCCTCACACACGGAATTAAACGGAGAAATCGACTACATGAAGGTGACTCGAGCAACCTGTTGTTGTCCAAAACCCGGATAGCGAAGTGAGAGACGCGCGCGCACGGGTCTCCTCGCGCCGGCGGCCTAGGCCATGCGGTGCCGCTCGTATCTCTGCGCTCGCCTGCTTCACATGCTGCGTGCGCATGGCCGGGTGCACTGGGAAGCGGCGGTAAACCGTTAACCAGGTTACCACCGGGAGCCTCGTAGAGCTCTTCTCGTGCGGAGCTGCCCGCATTAAGAAAGTTTTTTTCAAGAAATCGTCAATTGAATACAGCAAACGGACAGCACTCGTCAAAATGACTCGAAGAATACTAGCTTTGCGGAACTAGCTTGAGCAGCAGACCGAGTTCAGAGCTGTAGATCGAACAGATGAACGCGCCTCATGATTTCCAATTTGTTTGTCTACGCATCAGCTCTGTAGCTGTCCTGTATCCGGACATACGTACAGAAAAGCGCCAAAGCGAGTCAAGACGACTCGAAATGGCCGTCGGTTCCAGCAAGTGGTTTGATAGTAATATTGCAGCCACGGACCTGAGAATTGAACTGGCAGTCGCGGCATACCTACTATACGTGAGAAAAATATCCGTTGTCAAAACGAATTTTCAAAGAAAGATTGAAAACTCGACCAAAAGTTAACACATTTTCTCTTAATGCTCGGTCGACCAAATGGACGCCGGCGGTAAACCGTCAACCTTTCTTACCGCCGGGGGACTCGTAGAGCTTCCTGACAATATATAATGTGGAAAAGAATTTCAGAGAACGACTAGTTTTCAGCCCAAGCGATTATAGACCTCTCAAGATGACTCTAACAAAACAGACGAACAGTTTTCCAATCGAGCTCGAGTACGAACCTGAGTTCAGACCTCTGAATGCGACAGGCGGACGCGTCCGATGTCTGCGGATCGATTCCTGTGATAACCAGCTCTGCAGCCCCCCATACAGCCTGAGTTAAGTGCAGAAAACCGAGAGTACCTCTCAGGATGACTCGAAAAATACAACAGTTTCGCGGATCTCGTTCGAGCAGCAGACTGAGTTCCGAGCTCTCGGTTCGACGAACGGACGCGCCTGATGTCTCGGAATCGATTCCTCTGACCAGCAGCCCTCCCCCAGCACGATTTAAGTACAGAAAACCGGAGCACTTCTCAAGATGACTCGAACAATACCAATAGGTTCGCGAACCTAGCTCGGGGAGCAGGCCGAGTTCAGAGCTCTTGATTCAACAGACGAACGCGCCTGATAATTCGCAATCGATTTCTGTGTTTATCAGCTCTGTGGCTGCCCTACAGATCGAGTTAAGTACGAAAAACCTAGAGCGTCTGCTACAATGACTCGAATAATACGAATAGGTTTGCGACCCTAGCTCGGCTAGCAGACCGAGTTCAGACCTCTGAATTCAAGAGGCGAACGCGCCCGATGATTATGAATGCATTAGCTGTGCTGACCAGCTCTGTAGTTGTCCTGAAGCTCGGGTTATCTTGAGGAAACCGACAGCGCGTATCAAGATGACTCGAAACGGCCGTTCCCGCCTGCCTGCTTTTGGGCCTTCAAAGTTACCCGATCGAGCTAAGATCAAGATGGCGAGCGGGAATGAGATCGAATATCATGGGAAAAATACTAGAGCTCTAACGAATGTTCAAATTTTAAGAACAAAATTTTCAATTGACCAAAAGTCACCAAAAGGTCCGTCGAGACTGGCGCCGGCGGTGAACCCTCAACCCGGTCACCGCCGGGAACCTCGTAGAGCTCATTTCACGCGTAAGAGTGCTCGGAGTCGAAAGAGAGAGCTTCTGGAAGCATTTCTCGAAAAAGAGAAAAATTGATTTTTTTCGTGTCGACATGAAGATGGTTCCTCCAAGTGTTTTGATAGTAAAAGTGCGCCTACAGAGCTCATACTAAGACAGAGAGGCCCTCATAGTCGTTTACAGGTGCGAAAAATCTGCTTTCTCAAAATGAATTGTCAAATATCTTTCAAAAAATCGCAAAACCACCCAAAAGTTACCACATTGTCCTTTCTGGCCGGGTCGGCCAACTAGCTCCACCCCGCGCCGGAATTCCTCTAGCTCATCGATGACGAAGAGCTCTACGAGGTATTTTTCTTGCCAACTAGCTCTCCAGCTCCCCGGAATCACTCTTAAGCTTCCAGCAATAACTTGCTAAGGGAAGCTCTACGAGTTACTGGACGCCGGCGGTAAACCGTCAACCTTCATTACCGCCGGGAGACTCGTAGAGCTTCCAGCTCGACGAAGTTGAGAACACCGAGGACCTACCAACATTCCGACTCATAGTAAATATTTTGTGTCCTCTCAATGCGACAGGCGGACGCGTCTGATGTCTGCGATTCGACTTCTATGATTACCAGCCCTGCAGCCCCCCTACAGCCCGAGTTGAGTGCAGAAAACTGACAGCACCTCTCAGGATGACTCCAACAATACAATAGTTTCGCAGACCTAATTCAGGCAGCAGACGAGTTCCGAGCTCTGGTCTCCGCAGGCGGATGCGCCTGATGTCTCTAAATCGATTGCTGTCCCCAGGAGCACTGTAGCCTCCCCCCAGCACGAAATACCGACAGCACTTCTCAGGATAACTCGAACAATACGAATAGTTGTGCGAACCTAGCTCGGGCAGCAGACCAAGTTCAGTGCTCTCGAGTCAACGAACAAAGGCGCCTGGTGATTTCCAATAGATTTCTGTGACGACGAGCTCTGTAGCTGCCATACGGCTCGAGTTAAGTACAGAAAACCGAGGGCGCCTATCAAGATGATCCAAATAATACGAATAGGTTTGCGGACCTAGCTCGGCTAGCAGACCGAGTTCAGACCTCTAGATTTAACAGGCGAACGCGCCTAATGATTCTGACTGCGATAGATGTGCTTGCCAGCTCTGTAGCTGTCTTAGAGCTCGAGTTAAGACCAGAAAACCGAGAGTTTCTGTCAAGATGACTCGAATAATACGAACAGGTTTTCGGACCTAGCTCGGCTCACAGACCGAGTTCAGACCTCTGGGTTCAACAGGCGAACGCGCCTGATCATTCTGCATGCATAAGCTGTGCTTACCAGCTCTGTAGCTGCCCTAAAGCTCGAGTTATGTTGAGAAAACCGACAGCGCGTATCAAGATGACTCGAAACGGCCGTTCCCGCCAGAGTGCTTTTTGGCCTCCAAAGTTACCCGATCGAGCTGAGATCAAGATGGCGAGCGGTAATAAGATCGAATATCACGGGAAAAAATACTAGAGCTCTAACGAATGTTCAAATTTCGAGAACGAAATTTTCAACCGAGCAAAAGTCAGCAAAAGTTCCGTCGAGATTTGTCTTGCCAACTAGCTCTGGGGCGCGCCGGAATTACCCTTAGCTTCCAGCTATAACTGGGCGCCGGCGGTAAACCGTCAACCTGGTCACCGCCGGGAACCTCGTAGAGCTCCTTGCATCCGTGAGAAAGCTCAGCATCGAAGCGGGAGCTTCTGGGAGCTTTTCTAGAAAAACTTCAAGTTGAGAGTTTTCCGAGTCAACATGAAGTCGTTTCCTCCAAGTGAACTGCTACTGAAAATCACTCTAGAGGGCTGAGCTGCTCAGGCAAGAAAGTTTATATCTCAATGCTTGGAGTAAAAATCTGCTTTCTTAAAATGAATTGTCAAATATCTTTCAAAAAATTGCAAAACCACCCAAAAGTTGCCACATTGTCCGCCTCGGCCGGCTGGGCCAACTGGGCGCCGGCGGTAAACCGTCAACCTTTCTTACCGCCGGGGGACTCGTAGAGCTTCCTGACAATATATAATGTGGAAAAGAATTTCAGAGAACGACTAGTTTTTCAGCCCAAGCGATTATAGACCTCTCAAGATGACTCTAACAAAACAAACGAACAGTTTTCCAATCGAGCTCGAGTACGAAACCGAGTTCAGACCTCTGAATGCGACAGGCGGACGCGTCTGATGTCTGCGGATCGATTCCTGTGATTACCAGCTCTGCAGCCCCCCATACAGCCAGAGTTAAGTGCAGAAAACCGAGAGTACCTCTCAGGATGACTCGAATAATACAACAGTTTCGCGGATCTCGTTCGAGCAGCAGACCGAGTTCCGAGCTCTCGATTCGACGAACGGACGCGCCTGATGTCTCGAAATCGATTCCTGTGACCAGCAGCCCTCCCCCAGCATTTAAGTACAGAATACCGAGAGCACTTCTCAAGATGACTCGAACAATACCAATAGGTTCGCGAACCTAGCTCGGGGAGCAGGCCGAAGTCAGAGCTCTTGATTCAACAGACGAGCGCGCCTGATAATTCTCAATCGATTTCTGTGATTATAGCTCTGTGGCTGCCCTACAGATCGAGTTAAGTACGAAAAACCGAGAGCGTCTGCTACAATAACTCGAATAATACGAATAGGTTTGCGACCCTAGCTCGGCTAGCAGACCGAGTTCAGACCTCTGGATTCAACAGGCGAACGCGCCTGATCATTCTGAATGCATTAGCTGTGCTGACCAGCTCTGTAGTTGTCCTGAAGCTCGAGTTATCTTGAGAAAACCGACAGCGCGTATCAAGATGACTCGAAACGGCCGTTCCCGCCTGCCTGCTTTTTGGCCTTCAAAGTTACCCGATCGAGCTGAGATCGAGATGGTGAGCGGGAATAAGATCGAATATCATGGGAAAAAATACTAGAGCTCTAACGAATTGTCAAATTTTGAGTACAAAATTTTCAACCGACCAAAAGTCATCAAAAGGTCCGTCGAGATTTTTCTTGCCAACTAGCTCTCCAGCTCCCCGGAACTGGGCGCCGGCGGTAAACCGTCAACCTTTCTTACCGCCGGGGGACTCGTAGAGCTTCCTGACAATATATAATGTGGAAAAGAATTTCAGAGAACGACTAGTTTTTCAGCCCAAGCGATTATAGACCTCTCAAGATGACTCTAACAAAACAAACGAACAGTTTTCCAATCGAGCTCGAGTATGAAACCGAGTTCAGACCTCTGAATGCGACAGGCGGACGCGTCTGATGTCTGCGGATCGATTCCTGTGATTACCAGCTTTGCAGCCCCCCATACAGCCTGAGTTAAGTGCAGAAAACCGAGAGTACCTCTCAGGATGACTCGAATAATACAACAGTTTCGCGGATCTCGTTCGAGCAGCAGACCGAGTTCCGAGCTCTCGATTCGACGAACGGACGCGCCTGATGTCTCGAAATCGATTCCTGTGACCAGCAGCCCTCCCCCAGCATTTAAGTACAGAATACCGAGAGCACTTCTCAAGATGACTCGAACAATACCAATAGGTTCGCGAACCTAGCTCGGGGAGCAGGCCGAAGTCAGAGCTCTTGATTCAACAGACGAGCGCGCCTGATAATTCTCAATCGATTTCTGTGATTATAGCTCTGTGGCTGCCCTACAGATCGGGTTAAGTACGAAAAACCGAGAGCGTCTGCTACAATAACTCGAATAATACGAATAGGTTTGCGACCCTAGCTCGGCTAGCAGACCGAGTTCAGACCTCTCGATTCAACAGGCGAACGCGCCTGATCATTCTGAATGCATTAGCTGTGCTGACCAGCTCTGTAGTTGTCCTGAAGCTCGAGTTATCTTGAGAAAACCGACAGCGCGTATCAAGATGACTCGAAACGGCCGTTCCCGCCTGCCTGCTTTTTGGCCTTCAAAGTTACCCGATCGAGCTGAGATCGAAATGGCGAGCGGGAATAAGATCGAATATCATGGGAAAAAATACTAGAGCTCTAACGAATTGTCAAATTTTGAGTACGAAATTTTCAACCGACCAAAAGTCATCAAAAGGTCCGTCGAGATTTTGCTTGCCAACTAGCTCTCCAGCTCCCCGGAATTACTCTTAAGCTTCCAGCAATAACTGGCGCCGGCGGTGAACCGTCAACCTGGTCACCGCCGGGAACCTCGGAAAGCTCATTTCACGCGTGAGAGTGCTCGAAGTCGAAAGAGAGAGCTTCTCGAAGCATTTCTCGAAGAAAAGAAAAATTGATTTTTCGGTGTCGACATGAAGATGGTTCCGCCAAGTGTTTTGACAGTAGAAGTGCGCCTACAGAGCTCATACTAAGACAGAGAGGCCGTTATAGTCGTTTACAGGTGCGAAAAATCTGATTTCTCAAAATGAATTGTGAAATATCTTTCAAAAAATTGCAAAACCACCCAAAAGTTACCACTGGGCGCCGGCGGTAAACCGTCAACCTTTCTTACCGCCGGGGGACTCGTAGAGCTTCCTGACAGTATACAGTGTGGGAAAAAACTCCAGAGAACGACTAGTTTTCAGCCCAAGCGATTTCAGATCTCTCAAGATGACTCTAACAAAAAAACAAACAGTTTCGCAACCCAGTTCGAGTATCAGACCGAGTTCAGACCTCTCAATGCGACAGGCGGGCGCGTCTCATGTCTGCGAATCGACTCATGTGATTACCAGCCCTGCAGCCCCCCTACAGCCCGAGTTCAGTGCAGAAAATCGACAGCATCTCTCAGAATGACTCGAATAATACAGTAGTTTCGCGGACCTGTTTCGAGCAGCAGACCAAGTTCTGAGCTCTCGAATCGACCAACGAACGCGCCTGATGTGTGCAAATCGATTTTTCGAGTGCAAAAAATTCAGGGCACTTTGCACGATGATTCGGACAATAAGAATAGTTTCGCGAACCTAGCTCGGGCAGCAAGCCGAGTTCAGAGCTCTCGATACAACAGACCAACGCGACCGATAATTCACAATCGATTTCTGTGACTATAGGCTCTGTAGCTGCCCTACAGCTCGAGTTAAGTACAGAAAACTCAGAGCGTTTGTCAAGATGACTCGAATAATACGAGCAGATGTTCGAACCTAGCTCGGCTAGCAGAACGAGTTCAGACCTCTGGAGTCGAGGGGCGAACGCGCCTGATGATTCTGAATGCGATGGATGTGCTTACCAGCTCTGTAGCTGTCCTGCAGCTCGGCTTCAGTAGGAAATACCCACCACGCGTATCAAGTTGACTCGAATAATACGAGTAGGTTTGTGCACCTAGCTTGGCTAGCAGACCGAGTTCAGACCTCTGGACTCAACAGGCGAACGCGCCTGATGATTCTGAGTGCGATGGGTGTGCTTACCAGCACTGTTGCTGTCCTACAGCTCGAGTTAAGTAGAAAATACCGACAACGTGTGTTAAGTTGACTCGACTAATACGAATAGGTTCGCGGACCTAGCTCGGCTAGCAGACCGAGTTCAGACCTCTGGATTCAACAGGCGAACGCGCCTGATGATTCTGGGTGTGATAGCTGTGCTTACCGGCACTGTAGCTGCCCTACAGCTCGAGTTAAGAACAAAATACTGACAGCGCGTATCAAGATGACTCGAAACTGCCGTTCCCGCCTGCCTGCTTTTTGACCTTCAAAGTTACCCGATCGAGCTGAGATCAAGATGGCGAGCGGGAATAAGATCAAATATCATGGGAAAAAATACTAGAGCTCTAACGAATGGTCAAATTTTAAGAACAAAATTTTTAACCGACCAAAAGTCACCAAAAGGTCCGTCGAGATTTTTCTTGCCAACTAGCTCTCCAGCTCCCCGGAATTACTCTTAAGCTTCCAGCAATAACTTGCTAAGTGAAGCTCTACGAGTTACTTTGTCCTTTCTGGCCGGGTCGACCAACTAGCTCCACCCCGCGCCGGAATTCCTCTAGCTCATCGATGCCAAAGAGCTCTACGAGGTACTGGGCGCCGGCGGTAAACCGTCAACCTTTCTTACCGCCGGGGGACTCGTAGAGCTTCCTGACAATATATAATGTGGGGAATAATTTCAGAGAACAACTATTTTTTCAGCCCAAGCGATTATAAACCTCTCAAGATGACTCTATCTAAACAAACGAACAGTTTTCCAATCGAACTCGAGTATGAAACCCAGTTCAGACCTCTGAATGCGACAGGCGAACGCGTCTGATGTCTGCGGATCGATTCCTGTGATTACCAGCTCTGCAGCCCCCCATACAGCCTGAGTTAAGTGCAGAAAACCGAGAGCACCTCTCAGGATGACTCGAATAATACAACAGTTTCGCGGATCTCGTTCGAGCAGCAGACCGAGTTTCGAGCTCTCGGTTCGACTAACGGACGCGCCTGATGTCTCGAAATCGATTCCTGACCAGCAGCACTGCAGCCCTCCCCCAGCACGATTTAAGTACAGGAAACCGAGAGCGCTTCTCAAGATCACTCGGACAATACCAATAGGTTCGCGAACTTAGCTCGAGAAGCAGGCCGAGTTCAGAGCTCTTGATTCAACAGACAAACGCGCCTCATAATTCTCGATCGATTTCTGTGATTATCAGCTCTCTGGCTGCCCTACAGATCGAGTTAAGTACGAAAAACCGAGAGCGTCTGCTACAATGACTCGAATAATACGAATAGGTTTGCGACCCTAGCTCGGCTAGCAGACCGAGTTCAGACCTCTGGATTCAACAGGCGAACGCGCCTGATCATTCTGAATGCATTAGCTGTGCTTACCAGCTCTGTAGCTGCCCTGGAGCTCGAGTTATGTTCAGAAAACCGTCAGCGCATATCAAGATGACTCGAAACTGCCGTTCCCGCCTGCCTGCTTTTTGGCCTTCAAAGTTACCCGATCGAGCTGAGATCAAGATGGCGAGCGGGAATAAGATCGAATATCATGGGAAAAAATACTAGAGCTCTAACGAATGGTCAAATTTCGAGAACAAAATTTTCAACCGACCAAAAGTCACCAAAAGGTCCGTCGAGATTTTTCTTGCCAACTAGCTCTCCAGCTCCCCGGAATTACTGGGCGCCGGCGGTAAACCGTCAACCTTTGTTACCGCCGGGGGACTCGTAGAGCTTCCTGACAACATATACTGTCGGAAAAAATTGCAGAGAACGAATAGTTTTTCAGCCCAACTCGAGTATCAGACCGAGTTCAGACCTCTGAATGCGACAGACGGACGCGTCTGATGTCTCCGAATCGATTCCTGCGATTACCCGCTCTGCAGCCTCCCTACAGCCCGAATTAAGTGCAGAACGCCAAGAGTGGCTCTCAAGATAACTGGAAGAATACGAACAGTTTCGTGATTCTGGATCGCGCAACAGAGCGAGTTCAGAGCTCTGGATTCAACAGGCGAACGCGCCTGATGGTTCTCAGTGCGTTAGGTGTGCTTACCAGCACTGTAGCTGCCCTACAGCTCGAGTTAAGTAGAAAGTACCGACAACGCGTATCAAGTTGACTCGAATAATACGAATAGGTTTGCGGACCTAGCTCGGCTAGCAGACCGAGTTTAGATCTATGGATTCAACAGGCAAACGCGTCTGATCATTCTGAGTGCGATAGGAGTGCTTACCAGCACTGTAGCTGTCATACAGCTCGAGTTAAGTAGAAAATACCGACAACGCGTATGAAGTTGACTCGAATAATACAAACAGGTTTGCGGATCTAGCTCGGCTGACAGACCGAGTTCAGACCTCTGGGTTCAATAGGCGAACGCGCCTGATCATACTGCATGCGTTAGCTGTGCTTACCAGCTCTGTAGCTGCCCTAGAGCTCGAGTTATGTTCAGAAAACCGTCAGCGCATATCAAGATGACTCGAAACGGCCGATCCCGCCAGAGAGCTTTTTGGCCTTCAAAGTTACCCGATCGAGCTGAGATCAAGATGGAGAGCGGGAATAAGATCGAATATCACGGGAAAAAATACTAGATTTCTAACGAATTGTCAAATTTCGAGAACGAAATTTTCAACCGAGCAAAAGTCATCAAAATTTCCGTCGAGATTTTTCTTGCCAACTGGGCGCCGGCGGTAAACCGTCAACCTTTCTTACCGCCGGGAGACTCGTAGAGCTTCCTGACAATATATAATGTGGGAAAGAATTTCAGAGAACGACTAGTTTTTGAGCCCAAGCGATTATAGACCTCTCAAGATGACTCTAACAAAACAAACGAACAGTTTTCCAATCGAGCTCGAATCGAAACCGAGTTCAGACCTCTGAATGCGACAGGCGGACGCGTCTGATGTCTGCGGATCGATTCCTGTGATTACCAGCTCTGCAGCCCCCCATACAGTCTGAGTTGAGTGCAGAAAACCGAGAGTACCTCTGAGAATGACTCGAATAATACAACAGTTTCGCGGATCTCGTTCGAGCAGCAGACCGAGTTCCGAGCTCTCGGTTCGACGAACGGACGCGCCTGATGTCTCGAAATCGATTATTCCAGTGACCAGCAGCCCTCCCCCAGCACGATTCAAGTACAGATAACCGAGAGCACTTCTCAAGATGACTCGAACAATACCAATAGGTTCGCGAACCTAGCTCGAGAAGCAGGCCGAGTTCAGAGCTCTTGATTCAACAGACGAACGCGCCTGATAATTCTCAATCGATTTCTGTGATTATCAGCCCTGTGGCTGCCCTACAGCTCGAGTTAAGTACGAAAAACCGAGAGTGTCTCCTACAATGACTCGCAAAATACGAATAGGTTTGCGACTCTAGCTCGGCTAGCAGACCGAGTTCAGACCTCTGGATTCAACAGGCGAACGCGCCTGATCATTCTGAATGCATTAGCTGTGCTGACCAGCTCTGTAGTTGTCCTGAAGCTCGAGTTATCTTGAGAAAACCGACAGCGCGTATCAAGATGACTCGAAACGGCCGTTCCCGCCTGCCTGCTTTTTGGCCTTCAAAGTTACCCGATCGAGCTGAGATCAAGATGGCGAGCGGGAATAAGATCGAATATCATGGGAAAAAATACTAGAGCTCTAACGAATTGTCAAATTTCGAGAACAAAATTTTCAACCGACCAAAAGTCACCAAAAGGTCCGTCGAGATTTTTCTTGCCAACTAGCTCTCCAGCTCCCCGGAACTGGCGCCGGCGGTGAACCGTCAACCTGATCACCGCCGGGAACCTCGTAGAGCTCCTTTTACGCATGAGGGTGCCGAGAATCGAAGCAGAGATTTTCGCAGTAGATTGTCTTGAAATCTTCAACTTTCAAATTTTTATGTTAATCTGAGGTCAGGTTCCTGGCTTCGCTCAGAAGAAATTGTCGACGGAATGAACTGAGAATTTGCGAGACAACTTCTGTGATGCACAGCTTCGCTCAGCGTAACTAGCGCCGGCGGTAAACCGTCAACCTGGACACCGCCGGGAACCTCGTAGAGCTCCTGACACGCCTATGAGTGCTCAGCATCAAAAGAGAGGGCTTCTGGAAGCATTTCTCGGAAAAGGGAAGACATGACTTTTTGATGTCGACATAAAGTTGGTTCCGCCAAGTGTTTTGATAGTAAAAGTGCATCTAGAGAGCTCATATTAGACGCAGAGGCCCTCACAGTCGTCTACAGGTGCGAAAATCTGCTTTCTCAAAATAAATGGTCAAATATCTTTGAAAAAATCGCAAAACCACCCAAAAGTTGCCACATTGTCCGCCTCGGCCGGGTGGGCCAACTAGCTCCACCCCGCGCCGGAATTCCTCTAGCTCATCGATGACGAAGAGCTCTACGAGGTATTATCAGCCCAAACAAATAGTTAGAGCTGCAGAATCGGCTGAGCCAGGCCGCGGATGGTATGATCCCGTCCCTTTTCGGAATTTCGCTAACTAGCTCCAATCTGTCGCCGAATTCCTCTATCTCTCGTACTGGGCGCCGGCGGTAAACCGTCAACCTTTCTTACCGCCGGGGGACTCGTAGAGCTTCCTGACAGTATATAGAGTGGGAAATAATCCAGAGAACGACTAGTTTCCATGACTCTAACAAAAAAACAAACAGTTTCGCAATCCAGTTCGAGTATCAGACCGAGTTCAGACCTCGCAATGCGACAGGCGGACGCGTCTGATGTCTGCGAATCGACTCATGTGATTACCAGCCCTGCAGCCCCCCGACAGCCCGAGTTAAGTGCAGAAAACCGAGAGCATCTCTCAGAATGACTCGAATAATACAATAGTTTCGCGAATCTGTTTCGAGCAGCAAATCAAGTTCTGAGCTTTCGAATCGTCCAACGAACGCGTCTGATGTGTGCAAATCGATTTCTATGACCCGCAGCACTGTAGCCCTCCCCCAGCACGAGTTGAGTGCAGAAAATTGAGAGCACGTTGCACGATGATTCGGAGAATACGAATAGTTTCGCGAAGCTAGCTCGGGCAACAGGCCGAGTTCAGAGCTCTCGATACAACAGACAAACGCGCCCGATGATTCCCAATCGATTTATGTGACTATAGGCTCTGTAACTGCCCTAAAGCTCGAGTTAAATACAGAAAACCGAGAGCGTTTGTCAAGATGACTCGAATAATACGAATAGGTTCGCGGACCTAGCCCAGCTAGCAGACCGAGTTTAGACCTATGGATTTAACAGGCGAACGCGCCTGACGATTCTGAGTGCGATAGGTGTGCTCACCAGCACTGTAGCTGCCCTAGACCTCGAGTTAAGCAGGAAATACCGACAACGCGTATCAAGTTGACTCGAATAATACGAATAGGTTTACGGACCTGGCTCGGCTAGCAGACCGAGTTCAGACCTCTGGATTCAACAGGCGAACGCGCCTGATGATTCTGAGTGCGATAGGTGTGCTTACCAGCACTGTAGCTTGCCCTACAGCTCGAGTTAAGTAGAAAATACCGACAACGCGTATCAAGTTGACTCGAATAATACGAATAGATTTGCGGACCTAGCTCGGGTAGCAGACCGAGTTCAGACCTCTGGATTGAACAGGCGAACGCGCCTGATGATTCTGAGTGCGATAGCTGTGCTTACAGGCACTGTAGCTGCCCTACAGCTCGAGTTAAGTTGAAAATACCGACAGCCCGTAGCAAGATGACTCGAAACGGCCGTTCCCGCCACCGTGCTTTTTGGCCTTTAAAGTTACCCGATCGAGCTGAGATCAAGATGGCGAGCGGGAATAAGATCGAATATCACGGGAAAAAATACTAGAGCTCTAACGAATTGTCAAATTTCGAGAACAAATTTTCAACCGAGCAAAAGTCAGCAAAAGTTCCGTCGAGATTTTTCTTGCCAACTAGCTCTCCAGCGCGCCGGAACTGGCGCCGGCGGTGAACCGTCAACCTGGTCACCGCCGGGAACCTCGTAGAGCTCATTTCACGCGTAAGAGTGCTCGAAGTCGAAAGAGAGAGCTTCTGGAAGCATTCCTCGCAAAAAAACAAAAAAAAAAAAAAAAAAAAAAATCGTGTCGATATGAAGATGGTTCCGCCAAGTGTTTTGATAGTAAAAGTGCGCCTACAGAGCTCATACTAAGAGAGAGAGGCCCTCGTGGTCGTTTACAGGTGCGGAAAATCTGCTTTCTCAAAATGAATTGTCAAATATCTTTCGAAAAATTGCAAAACCACCCAAAAGTTAACACTTTGTGCTTTCTGGCCGGGTCGACCAACTAGCTCCACCCCGCGCCGGAATTCCTCAAGCTCATCGATGCCGAGGAGCTCTACAAGGTATGATGGCATTTTCTGCAAAACTGGAAAATTGCATTTTTTGGACTGCCAACGCGAAGTCGGTCCCTGGCTTCGCCCGGGAGAATTTTTCGACGGAATGAACTAAGAATTTGCGAGGTAACTTTCGTAATGCCAAGCTTCGCTCTGCGCAAATAGCAGCCCAAACGAATTGTTAGAACTGCAAAATCGGTTGAGCCAGGCCGCGGAAGGTATAATCGCGTCCCTTTTCGACATTTCGCCAACTGGGCGCCGGCGGTAAACCGTCAACCTTTCTTACCGCCGGGGGACTCGTAGAGCTTCCTGACAATATATAATTTGAAGAAGGATTTCAGAGAACGACTAGTTTTTCAGCCCAAGCGATTATAGACCTCTCAAGATGACTCTAACACTCAGAATGACTTGAATAATACAACAGTTTCGCGGATCTCGTTCGAGCAGCAGACCGAGTTCCGAGCTCTCGGTTCGACGAACGGACGCGCCTGATGTCTCGAAATCGGTTCCTGTGACCAGCAGCACTGTAGCCCGCCCCCAGCACGATTTGAGTACAGGAAACCGAGAGCACTTCTCAAGATGACTCGAACAATACCAATAGGTTCGCGAACCTAGCTCGGGAAGCAGGCCGAGTCAGAGCTCTTGCTTCGACAGACGAACGCGCCAGATAATTCTCAATCGATTTCTGTGATTATCAGCTCTGTGGCTGGCCTACAGATCGAGTTAAGTACGAAAAACCGAGAGCGTCTACTACATTGACTCGAATAATACGAATAGGTTTGCGACCCTAGCTCGGCTAGCAGACCGAGTTCAGACCTCTGGATTCAACAGGCGAACGCGCCTGATCATTTTGGATGCATTAACTTTGCTGACCAGCTCTGTAGGTGGCCTGAAGCTCGAGTTATCTTGAGAAAACCGACAGCGCGTATCAAGATGACTCGAAACGGCCGTTCCCGCCTGCCTGCTTTTTGGCCTTCAAAGTTACCCGATCGAGCTGAGATCAAGATGGCGAGCGGGAATAAGATCGAATATCATGGGAAAAAATACTAAGCTCAACGAATTGTTGAATTTCGAGAACGAAATTTTCAACCGACCAAAAGTCACCAAAAGGTCCGTCGAGACTGGGCGCCGGCGGTAAACCGTCAACCTTTCTTACCGCCGGGGGACTCGTAGAGCTTCCTGACAATATATACTGTAAAAAAAACTCCAAAGAACGGCTATTTTTTCAGCCCAAGCGATTTCAGGCCTCTCAAGATAACGCTAACAAAAAACAAACAGTTTCGCAACCAAGGTCGAGTATCAAACCGAGTTCAGACCTCTGAATGCGACAGGCGGGCGCGTCTGATGTCTGCGAATCCACTCATGTCATTCCCAGCCCTGAAGCCCCCCTACAGCCCGAGTTACATGCAGAAACCGACAGTATCGACTCGAATAATATAATAGTTTTGCGAACCTAGTTCGAGCAGCAGACCGAGTTTCGAGCTCTGGAATCGACCGAAAGACGCGCCTGATTCTGCAAATCGATATATCTGACCTGCAGCACTCTAGCCCTCCCCCCAGCACGAGTTCAGTGCAGGAAATTCAGAGCACGTCTCAAGATCATTCGGACGATACGAACAGTTTCGCGAACCTTGCTCGGGCAGTAGGCCGAGTTCAGAGCTCTCGATTTGATAGACGAACGCAACTAATGATTCCCCACCGATGTCTGTCACAATCAGCCCTGTAGCTGCCCTACAGCTCGAGTTAAGTACAGAAAACTGAGAGCGTCTATCAAGATGACTCGAATAATACGAATAGGTTTGCGGACCTAGTTCGGCTAGCAGACCGAGTTCAGACCTCTGGATTCAACAGGCGAACGCGCGTAATGATTCTCAAAGCGATAGCTGTGCTTACAAACACTGTAGCTGCCCTAAAGCTCGAGTTAAGTACAGAAAACCAAGAGTGTCTATCAAGCTGACTCGAATAATACGAATAGGTTTGCGGACCTAGCTCGGCTGGAGACCGAGTT
>CAUYUJ010018234.1:137539-210380 GCA_963575745.1 Prorocentrum cordatum | reverse complement strand
TACTTCTTACTTACGACTACTACTACTACTACTACTACTACTACTACTACGACTTACTACTACTACTACTACTACTACTACTACTACTACTACTACTACTACTACTACTACTACTACTACTACTAACTACTACTACTACTACTACTACTACTACTACTACTACTACTACTACTACTACTACTACTACTACTACTACTACTACTACTACTACTACTACTACTACTACTACTACTACTACTACTACTACTACTACTACTACTACTACTACTACTACTACTACGACTACGACTACAACTACTACTGTTACTACTACTGCTACTACTACTACTACTACTACTACTACTACTACTACTACTGCTACTACTACTACTACTACTACTACTACTGCTGCGACTACTACGACTACTAAACATAATAATACTACTGCTGCTGCTACTACTACTACTACTACTACTCTGCGTCTCCGTTGCTCTCCCCAAATCCTTGTCCTTCTCCTCCTCGTTCCTCAGTCCTCCGCCTCGTCCTCATCCTCAGCATCATCATCATCAACATCATCATAATGATCATCACCATCAGCATCATCATCAGCCGCATTAACATCATCATCACCAGCATCAGCATCAGCGGAATCATCAGTCATCAGCATCAGCATCATCAGCATCATCGTCATCAGCATCATCAGCAACATCACCAATATCAGCATAAACATCGACTTCCGCATAATCATCATCGTCACCAACATCAACATCAACATCACAATCAACATCATCAACACTATCACCACCGCAACCATCATCAGGTTCACCAACATGATCGTCATCATCATCATCACCACCACCACGGCCACCACCACCACCATCACCATCACCATCACCAACACCACCGCCACCATAACCATCATCATCATCCTCATCATCATCGTCATCATTCTAACCGTCATCATCATCAGCATCATCAGCGCCATAAGCAGCATCATCAGAATCATCATCATCATCAGCAGCATCAGCATCAGCATCAGCATCAGCATCAGCATCACCAGCATCATCGTCGTCAGCGTCAGCATCATTATCCTCATCAGCATCACCATCATCAGCATCATCAGCATCATTAGCACCATCCTCACCATCCTCGTCATCATCAGCATCATCAGCGTCATCATCAACATCAACATCAACATCAGCATCAGCATCATCATCATCATCATCATCATCATCACCATCATCACCATTATCATCATCATCCTCCGCGTCATCAACTTCCTCATCCTCGTCATCCTCGCCATCCTCGTTCTGATCAATCCTCATCCTCGTCGTCGTCGCGCCCGAACCCTCCCCTTCCTCCTCGACGTTGTCGTCCTCCTTCTCTTCCTCCTCCTCCTCATCCTCCTCATCCTCGTCGTTCTCTTCCTCCTCCTCGTCCTCCTCATCCTCGCCGTCGTTCTCATCCTCCTCGTCATCATCCTCCTTGGCTCCGCCTCTACCTGCGGATGGAGAGCCCGACACAAAACGATGGATTGGAAAGGGCGGCGGTGAGACGCAGCCTGGCCCGAACGAGATGGCAATCCAAGCAAACTTTGGACACGGGCAGAACGTTTGAGAGATTACCAAAGGCTTCCAAGGAGGATACGTGATGGGACGGAGAAGGGGAACGGGAAGAGGAGGAGCAAGACAGCACTCCACACCGGCCGCGGCGCAGGCGGAGGAGGAGAAGTCAACTCGAGCCGATCTCGGGGAGTTCGAAGTGCAACCACGCAGAAGGCAGAAGCTGGAGGAGGAGGAGGAGGAGGAGGAGGTGGTGTAGGACAGCACTCCACAACGGTAGCGGTGCCGAAAACTATGCTATCGGCCAAGTGGCTCCCAAAATATGGTTGACCAATCGCAGCCCCACCCGTCAGAATCCGAAAAGCTCCCTTGGCAAAGCAACGCGTAACAGACTGCCAGCACGAAATTGCATGACCCACGCCAACTCTCCATTCCGTAGTAGTCTCGATAAGCGCTCACAGGCAGAGCATCGTCCTCCTACTCATCGCCTCCCAATACATATTGTCATTGGCTCTCATCCTCCGATTCCTCCTAGTAGCCAAATGCACACTATATTTCTCCACAACTTCCCATGACACTGTTTGATAGAAGCGCCATCGCTTGCAAGATCCAGACTTTTGCGGAAACCAATGCAGATCACAACTAAACAGAGTCTGCGACTTGATATATTTGGTCCATCACCGTCACAATCCAACACTACTCCTCATCCTCCTCCTCATCCTCCTCATCAGAACTCCCCTCCCTCGTGAATACCGCATCCCTCCTCTCTGACCACCATCCCCCTCCCTGCTCCTAGTATGCTTCTCACTCCCTCGACACAAGGCTAAATCCTACTTCTACTATTATCGCCTTCGCATGAAATCTCCGACTCCGCCTCCTCCAAGGAATCCTGGCCCTAGGTCGACGCCAGTGACCACCTCGAGGAGGCGTCCCAGGAGAGACGTCCCCGATCATCCAACGCACGAGGCCTGCAAATCTCTGATCTGGCTCCCACGGTATCTGGACCGACGCCAAAAACAAAATGGCCACATCTGCACTTAAAACATGGCGCCCATAATGCACCCTTGGCCTAGGGCAGGCTATAAAGCCTTAGTCCAGGCCGTCACGGGCTCTGCAAATGCAACAGCGTTGCTGCCCTCACTGGGGTGGCCCTCGCGAGGTCAGCACTCTGGCGTCAGGACACACCCAATACAGCCAAGAGCCGAGCCCACGCACGGCAGCGATGTTGCTGCATTTATAGGTGGCACTACCAGATCCCTGATGCCCCGTCCTCTCTCCTTCGTTCCCCTCTTTCCCTTCTGGGGATGAGGAACGAGCAGGACAAGGGACGAAACGGAGGAGGGGCAGGATGGAAGAGCGGGAGGAGAAGCAGGAGACACATGACTCACTGGTGACCAACTAGCGGCGGTGCTTAAGGTGAAGCCCTCCGTCCGCGCCGCTTAGGTTGAGGGCGTGCCGCTGCCATTGGGGGCCCGATAGCAGCCGATCCAGCTGCTTGAGGCCGAAGAGAGCCAAGGGTTTTTCGGTCGAACACCCCCTCCTGGCTGCACTTCTCTCCGCCACGATCTGCCTGGCCAGCGCGAGGAACAGCCTGCCCTCCGGCTTGACCTTGGACAGGTCAACTTCAGGGACTCGCTGGGGGCAACGAACGCGCGGGATGCTGTGCAGAGCGAGGGGCCTGCTGATCCACGTCTCGTGCGGGTCGCGCATGGCCGCCAGCGCCAAGAAAAAACGTCTGCCCCTCCTCCTGCGCAGGCCCTGCCCAAGCTGCAAGCCGATCTTGATCACGGAGCCACGCCAACCGGGCCAAGCTACAGTGGGTTGCCATGGGCCTCGCGGGTGCTGGAATGGTCGCCATCTTGGGATCAGCGATTGGCCTCGTGTCCCGCTTCTTGCGCACTGCCTGGAACTACCGCGCCTACATCGTGACTGCGGTGGGAGGGCGGTGCGAGGGTTTGCCAAGGGTCGCAAGTCTGGGCGCGACGTGGTGGCGGCGGCGGAATAAGACCCAATGGCCGCCCTTGCATGGAGAGGACCTGCGGGGGCTGCAACGGTCGACGAGCAGCGCGCGAATAATGAGGTGCGCGCGAGAGGGGGAGTAGCTGAGCAGATGACGCCCAAAGACTTCATCAGTCGGTCAGGTGGCTCAGTGGCATGGCTCGACCGCTCATTGGTAGCCGCATCACTCGCCGCGTGCGCGCTCACTGCTTCGCGGAGATCAAAGGCAGCCCCCCCCGCCACTTCAAGGCGGATTTGGATGCGACCAGAGACGAGGACGGCATCGGCATGATTAGTTTGCGCGCGGCTATACATTGCACCTTCCCCGAGAGCGACAAGAGCATCGTTCGCGTCTGCACTTCTTGCGCGGTCGAGCACGGCGCCCGGGTCAAAGCGGCGGGCCCCCCCCGCGCGGGACATGCGAGGGTGGGAGGCGGGGCGCGTGGCGCGCGGGCACGCCGTGGCCTGGGCGGGTTCCTCAGGCGGGCGCGCCGCCGAGCGACAGCCCGCGCCCGGGAATGGGCGCCGCCGAGGCAGAGGAGATGTGTCTGAACTCCGAGACCGAATCCGAGACGACAATGGGCGTCTGCGAGGCTGGCAGGATCGCGCGCGCGGCCAACGGCAGTGCTCAGGCGCCGCTCGCGGGCGGCTGCAGGGGCTCGGCCAAGCGGGAACTTGTCTCGATGCTGGTCGAAGACGCCGCCGTCTCAGATGTTCGCGATGCTTCAGACGCGGTCGGCGCGTGCGCCTTCGGGGCCCGCCACTTCCACGCCCGGGCCTGCGAGGCCTGGGCCGCGCAATGGGGGTGCGCTCGGGGCCCGCGGCCTTCCGCAAGGGGGCCGCGGAGAAGGGCAGTTCCTTTCTGCTCGGCGCATTCGGTGGGTTGGTTGATCGGCGCCGCGGCGCAGACGCCCTGCGAGCCCGCGGCAATGGGGGGGGGCAGCGCCGGCGCCGAGCCCCTGGGCCGCGCGCGCCTGCCTGTCAGCGGCGGCAGCCCCTTTGCCTCCGACCCTGGCTGCACAGATTGGGCGCGGCCCCGGCTGCGGAGCTCCTTCGCCCTCTGCCTCGCGTTCCGGCGGCTCCTGCTGGCGCCGTCCACTCGCGGCCGGGGGCCCATCCAGGGCGGGGGTCGCTGCATCCTCAGGCTCCGCGAGCTGCGCGTCGTGCCCTGCCGATGCTGGCGACATCACCTCGTCCTCATCAGCGCAGCTCTTTGGACCATCTGGACCAGCACGTTCAGCATCATCGCGGCCGTCTCCACCGCTGTCGCCCTCCCCCTCGTCGGCTCGCGCGCGGCCCGTCTCGGGCCTCTTGTATGCGGCCGTCGCAGTGAAACCCGCAAACAGCCCGACACCCAACGACGCGTAGACCCACGTGAACACCGCAAAGACGGCCGTCGCCACACTGCATTCCAGGGTGGAGCGGTCGCATCGCGGGGTGCCGGTGGCGCTAGCCAGAGCTGGACGCCGCCTCGCGGGCCTCGTGACCCCTACCAGGGGTCACCGCCCGCGCTGGAGGGGGGACCTGGCCCTGCCACTTCCCAACACTTCTCTGGGCTTGAGTGGCTCGGGGCTCGCCCAAGCCGAGCAGGGGAACTATGGCCCCGCCCACCCACCCCGAAAACTATGCCAAAGCTCCCAAAGGCCTTGAGCGAATGGCAGCGGCGCAGGATAGAAAGGTCAAAGGAGGCAAGGAGGGCAAAGGACGGGGCTACGCCATGCACCGGAACCTCAGTTTTCACGAACGCCCAGTCCTCCTGCTCCTCCTCCTCCCCCTCCCCCTCATCCTCCTCCTCCTCCTCCTCTCTCCTCCTCCCTCCTCCTCCTCCTCCTCGTCTTCCTACTCCTCATCATCCTCATCCTCACCCTCCTCCTCCTCATCCTCCTATTTCTCCTCCTCCTCCTCCTCCCCCTCCTCCTCCTCCTCATACTCAGCATCCTCAGTCTCATCCTCATCCTCATCCTCATCCTCATCCTCCTTATCCTTATCCCCGTCCCCAACCTCATCCTCATATTAATCATCCTCTTCCTCCTCCTCCTCCTCATCATCATCATCACCACCACCATCATCATCAGCAGCAACAGCATGATCATCATGAGCATCATGATTATCATGATCATGATCACGATCATCAGCACCAGCATCAGCATCAGCATCAGCGTCATCATCGTCATCATCATCCTCATCATCATCGTCAGAATCAGCATCAACGAACTCAGCATCATCATCATCATCATCATAATCATCAGTATCATCATCATCATCATCATAATCATCATCATCAGCATCATCATCATCGTCACCATCATCACACTCACCACCATCACAATCATCAGCAGCAGCAGCAAGTCATCATCATCAGCAGCAGCATCATTATCATCGCCAACACCACCACCACCATCATCAGCAGCAGCAGCACATCAGCAGATCATCATTATCATCATCATAATCAGTATCACCATCGTCATCATCGGCATCGACAAAAACAACAACAACAACAACAACAACAACAACAACAAGAACCACAACAACAACAGCAGCAACAACAACAACAACAACAATACCTAGCACGTGGGGACACTCCGTTCTCACCAGTGCCAGGGTTTTCATAGGAGGCGGGCAATACCCCCACTTTGTGGGGGGGCCGGTTCAAGCTCGACCAAATTTCCAAACGACTCTTCGCCACCACCCACACCCAGCTTCCCGCCCTATGACGTTCGGACACTTCACTTCGTGGCATGCGGACGACCGTGGCTACTATTCAGGGCCCCGCGGCCGACGACGACGGCGTGCGCGCGCGAAGAAAAAACGAATGTGTCCCGCATGGTATTATTTGACAGGGATGATGGCCCTGGCAGGTGCGCAACCGTTGTTGCAGAAGTTCGAAAAAGTTGCTCGCAAAAGCCCGTTTGACAGAAATGATTTAAAAAGTGTTGGGTTTCCTACGAATCCGCAAGAGCGCGCGGGATGAAATTTTGACAATTTTTTTTGAAAAACCATTGGTTTTTTGATGTTTTTATGTTAAAATCGCTACGAAAACTAAGGTTTTGGAAGGATTTCGTCTTGCGCGCGCGAATGTCCACTTTACCTTATTTTTTGCAAGGGATTCTTGAAGTTTGGTTATGTTAGAACAAGAAATGTCCACTTTAGCTTATTTTTTGCAAGGGAAAACCGATCGTAACAACACAACCGGATCCGGACTCCCCGTTTTGCCTGAGACTTCCTCACGAAAATGATGAAAATGAGGCTGCGGCCTAGGCGCGGCGGGGGGGCGTGCACCAGGGGTCCCAACAATAATTATTCTTTAGAAGTAATAATGTTCAACAACAACAACAACAACAACAACAACAACAACAATCATTTTACCCGAACGCGTGGTGTTCTCCCCAGTGCCAGGGTTTTCATACGACACCAGGCAATACCCCCACTTCGTGGGGGGGCATTACAAGCTCTACCAAATATCCAAACGACTCTTCGCGACCACCCAAACCCAGCTTCCCGCCCTATGACGTTGGGACACTTCACTTCGTGGCGTGCGGACGACCGTGGCTACTACACTGGCGTGGGGTACACACCCACAGAACTTGGTCACTTATTCGGGGCGCGCGTGTGCCCAGCATCCTGCAATTGTGACATACAATACATGACACAGACAGACAGAGAGAGAGACAGAGAGCAGACAGAGAGAGAGACAGAGAGAGCGGAGTTGGTCACATTTTTGGGGCAAGTTCCTGAGATCGTCGTGTTTTTTGTTGGTCTTGCGCGCGCGAATGTCCACTTTACTTTTTTTTTGCAAGGGATTATTGAAATTTGATTATGTTAGAACAAGAAAAAGTAGCTCGCGCGAGCGCATGTAACATAAATGTTGAAAAACCATTGGTTTTGTGGGAGTCGGACAGCGCGCGCGGGATGAAATTTGGACATTTTTTTTGAAAAACCATTGGGTTTTTGATGTTTTTATGTTGAAATCGTTACGAAACCTAAGGTTCTGGAAGGATTTCGTCTTGCGCGCGCGAATGTCCACTTTACCTTATTTTTTGCAAGGGATTATTGAAATTTGATTATGTTAGAACAAGAAAAAGTAGCTCGCGCGAGCTCATGTAACATAAATGTTGAAAAACCATTGGTTTTGTGGGATTCGGACAGCGCGCGCGGAAGGACATTTTGACATTTTTTTCTTAAAAACCATTGGGTTTTTGATGTTTTTATGTTAAAATCGTTACGAAACCTAAGGTTTTGGAAGGATTTCGTCTTGCGCGCACGAATGTCCACTTTACCTTATTTTTTGCAAGGGATTCTTGCAATTTGATCAAGTAAGAACAAGAATTTTCATTTTATAGTGTTTTTTACAAGGGAAAGCGGGGGGAACAAAACAACCGGATCCGGACACAATCGTTTTGCCTGAGACTTCCTCACGAAAATGATGAAAATGTAGCTGCGGCCGAGGTTTTGGAGGGGGGTCGCGAGCACCAGGGTCCCAACAATAATTTCTTAAGAAGAAATAATGTTCAACAACAACAACAACAACAACAACAATCATTTACCCGAACGCTCAGTGTTCTCACCAGTGCCAGGGTTTCATGCGACGCGAGACAATACCCCCACTTCGTGGGGGGGCAGTTCTAGCTCTACCAAATATCCAAACGACTCTTCGCGACCACCCAAACCCAGCTTCCCGCCCTATGACGTTGGGACACTTCACTTCGTGGCGTGCGGACGACCGTGGCTACTACACTGGCGTGGGGTACACACCACAGAACTTGGTCACTTATTCGGGGCGCGCGTGTGCCCAGCATCCTGCAATTGTGACATACAATACATGACACAGACAGACAGAGAGAGAGACAGAGAGCAGACAGAGAGAGAGACAGAGAGAGCGGAGTTGGTCACATTTTTGGGGCAAGTTCCTGAGATCATCGTGTTTTTTGTTGGTCTTGCGCGCGCGAATGTCCACTTTACTTTTTTTTGCAAGGGAGTATTGAAATTTGATTATGTTAGAACAAGAAAAAGTAGCTCGCGCGAGCTCATGTAACATAAATGTTGGAAAACCATTGGTTTTGTGGGAGTCGGACAGCGCGCGCGGGATGAAATTTGGACATGTTTTTTTGAAAAACCATTGGGTTTTTGATGTTTTTATGTTGAAATCGTTACGAAACCTAAGGTTCTGGAAGGATTTCGTCTTGCGCGCGCGAATGTCCACTTTACCTTATTTTTTGCAAGGGATTATTGAAATTTGATTATGTTAGAACAAGAAAAAGTAGCTCGCGCGAGCTCATGTAACATAAATGTTGAAAAACCATTGGTTTTGTGGGATTCGGACAGCGCGCGCGGAAGGACATTTTGACAATTTTTTCTTAAAAAACCATTGGGTTTTTGATGTTTTTATGTTAAAATCGCTACGAAACCTAAGGTTTTGGAAGGATTTCGTCTTGCGCGCACGAATGTCCACTTTACCTTATTTTTTGCAAGGGATTCTTGCAATTTGATCAAGTAAGAAACAAGAATTTTCATTTTCTATTGTTTTTTGCAAGGGAAAACGAGCGTCAACAAAATACCGGATCCGGACACAATCCACTTTTCTGAAGCTTTCGCGAAAAAAATGATGAAAATGTAGCTGCGGCCTAGGCGCGGCGCAGAGGTCGCGCACCAGGGGTCCCAACAATAATAATTCTTTAGAAGGAATAATGTTCAACAACAACATCCCTCCTCCTCCTCCTCCTCCTCCTCCATGTACTGCTCTCCTCGTCCTCCTATTCCTACTCCTACTCCTCCTCCTCCTCCTCCTCATCATCATCCTCCTCCTCCTCCTCCTCCTCTTCCTCATCCTGCTCTTCGCGTCGTCGAGCTCACCAAAAACCTCCTCCTCCTCCATTTGCACATCCTTCTCCTCCTCCTCCTCCTCCTCCTCCACCTGCTCCACCTCCTTACTCAGCCTCCACCTCTTTCCTCCTCCTCATACTTCATCCTCCTGCTCCCCTCCCCCCCCCTCTCTCATCTTAATTCTCGCCTCCACACTCCTCCTCTTCCGGTCCCATTCTCTCTATTCCCCTCGTCTGTTTTTTTTCCTCCTCCTCCTTCCTTCCTCTACTCACGTCCTCCCTACTCCACGTCCCTCCCTCCTCCCTCCCTCTCCCACCTCCATCCCTCCTCCGTCCGTCCCTCGCTCCCTCTCATCCTTCCCTCTCCGCCCTCCCTCCTCCTACGTCCTTCCTACATCCCTCCTCCGCAACCCCCTCCTCCTCCTCTTAACTTTATCGTCCTCCACTTCTCCTCACCCTTTCCCCCTCCCCGCTTCCCCTCGTTGTATGTTCCTCCTCCTCCTCATCATCATCATCATCATCATCTTCTCTCCCCACCTCCTTCCGCCTCCTCCTCTCTCATCCTCCTCCTCCCCTCCTCCTCTCTCCTCTCCTCCTCCTCCCCCTCCTCCCCTCCTCCTCCTCCCTCCTCCTCTCTCCCTCCTCCTCTCCTCCTCCTCCTCCTCCTGTCCTCTCGTCCTCATCCTCCTGCTCTCCTCCCTGCCCTCCGCCTCCTCCTCCTCCTCCCTCCCTCCATCCCCCTTCCCTCCCTCCCTCCCTCTCTCCATTCCCTCTCCTCCCTCCCTCCTCCCTCCCTCCTCCCTCCTTCGTCCCTCCTCCTTGTCCCTCCTCCCTCTTCCGTCCCCCTTCCTCATCCGTCCTCCTCCACCTCCATCCCCTTCGACGCCCCCTCTGGCGGTCCATCCTGCCACGCCCAGGCAAGGCGCCTCGAAGGAACTGGAGAACTGCGTGCCGTATGTCCACCCCGCGCTATCCGCGCAGTCCAGCGGGGCGACCTGTTCAGTCGGAACGCGGGACGTCGGCCGGGCAAGCACATCACAGGGCTCGACCGAGACAATATTTTCCGAATTCGTATTGTTTTTCACAATAATTCCGTTTTGCCTCGTTTTGTCATCAAGCCGTTTTTGCCGTACAGCGAAATCAAAACGAAAATGGCCCACGAAATCTCCGATACACAATGTAGCTCGAGACCTGGGACGCGGCAGGGGGGTCGGAAACGGGAGTGTCGGACGACGAGGATGCAGGAGTGACGGGTATGGGGGGGAGGGGGAGGGTAAGTGCAAAATTGGTGCGTTCGCGTCGTATATGACATCTTACCACTCTTCGCTCATCCCCCTCCGTTCGTGGAGCCGAATGTCGACACAGGCCGCAAAAATCCGCCGGCCCCCTTGTGGGGCCACCAGGCTGTAGGACGAAGGCTCGCAGTTTCCTGTACCAGTTGCAGCTTCCAGTTTCCACTGTTACAGTTATGTTTCTTGCTGCTTACTGTTCCTTGTTACAGTTATGTTTCTTGCTGCTTACTGTTCCTTGTTGATGGACCGCGCGAGGAGGGGAGGCCCCAAACGGGCATTTTTACCACGCCCTGAGCGTATGCTCTGACTTGCTGGGGTGGGTAAAAATTATAACACCCCTCACGCAGATCGGCGGGATTAGGGTCCAAAAACAACAAGGATTTGCCACATTTCTAACATTCGGTGGCACCCCTCACGCAGATCGGCGGGGTCAGGGTCCAAAAACACAGGGGATGCGACACATTTCTGAAATTTGCTGGCACCCCTCATGCAGATCGGCGGGGTCAGGTTCAATTATTCACTGCGTGGGGATCCCCATATGTGCATCTCCTTGCTGGCGTTCCCTTGGTGGTGGGACTCGGTGAGGACGAATCTGGATTTAAGTGTGACTGAGCTGCCTCTCTCTCTCTCTCTCTGCTCTCTCTGTCTCTCTCTCTCTCTCTGCCCTCTCTCTGTCTCTCGCCTCTCTTTCAGGCCTCTCTCTCCTCTGCCTCTCTCTCTGACTTCTCTGTCGCCTATTCCTCTCTCTCTGCCTCTCTCTCTGCTCTCTCTGCTCTCTCTGTCTCTCCCTCTCTCTCTCTGCCCTCTCTCTGTCTCTGCCTCTCTTTCCCTGCCTCTCTCTCTCTCTGCCTCTCTCTCTGCCTCTCTCTCTCTGCCTCTCTCTCTCTCTCTCTGCCTCTCTCTCTGTGCCTCTCTCTCTCTGCCTCTATCTCTGCTCTCTCTCTCTCTCTCTCTCTCTCTCCTCTCTCTCTTCTCTCTATTCTCTCTCTGCTCTCTCCTCTCTCTCTCACTCTCCCTCTCTCTCTCTCTCGCTCTCTCTCTCTTCTCTTCTCTTCTCTTCTCTCTCTCTCTCTATATATCTCTCTCTCTCTCTCTTTCTCTCTCTATCTCTCTCTCTCTCTCTTCTCTCTCTCTCTCTCTTTCGCTCTCTCGCTCTCTATTGCTCTCTCTCGCTCTCTGTCGCTCTCTCTCGCTCTCTCTCTCTCTCTCGCTCTCACTCGCTCTCTCTCGCTCTCTCTCGCTCTCCCTCGCTCTCTCCCGCTCTCTCTCTCTCTCTGCTCTCTCTCTCTCGTCTCTCGCTCTCTCTCTCTCTCTCTATCTCTCTCTTCTCTTCTCTTCGCTTCTCTTCTCTCTCTCTCTCTCTCTCTCTCTCTTCTCTCTCTCTCTATCTCTCTCTCTCTCTCTCTCTCTCTCTCTCTCTCTCTCTCTCTCTCTTCTCTCTTCTCTCTTCTCTCTTCTCTCTTCTCTCTTCTCTCTTCTCTCTTCTCTCTTCTCTCTTCTCTCTCGAAGGGTATCCTCTACTCAACTCCCCTCCTCTCTCTCTCTCTCTCGCCGTCTCTCTCTCTCTCTCTCTCTCCTCTCCCCTCTTCTGATTCCTCTCTTTCTCTCTCTCTATTCTATCCTCTCTCTCTACTCTCTCTCTCTTCTACTCTCTTCTCTCTCTCTCTCTCTCTCTATCTCTTCCTCTCTCTCTCTCTCTCTCTTTCTTTCTCTCTCTCTCTCTCTCTCTCTCTCTCTCTCTCTCTCTCTCTCTCTCTCTCTCTCTCTCTCTCTCTCTCTCTCTCTCTCTCTCTCTCTCTCTCTCTCTCTCTCTCTCTCTCTCTCCTCTCTGCTCTCTTCGCTACTGGCTTCTGACGGAGTCTGGGTTAGGTGAGCCTGAGTGTGGGTGAGTCTGAGTATGGGTACGTCTGTGTGTGCCTGACTCTGAAGAAATGAATCTGAGTGTGAGTGAGCTTGTGTATGAGTGAGTCTGGGTGCGAGTCTGAATCCCAATGGTGCCCCTGGCAGTGTCTGGCGACTAGGAGGCCCGGGTCGACTCCTCTTTGGGAAGCCAAAATGCTGCCCCTGGCAGCGTTTGGTGACTATGAAGCCCCTGGTGGACCCCCCCTGGGGCTCCCAAATGATGCCCCTGGCAGCGTTTTGCGACCATGAGGCTCTCAAGAGAGACATGTTGGGGAGGCCAAACGGCAATTTTAGCTGAGACGTCCCACCAAAATCGGCGCGAACGGGCTCGTGAGATCAGCCAGGGTGGCTCCCCCTTGGGGCTCCCAAATGATGCCCCTGGCAGCGTTTTGTGACCATGAGGCTCTCAAGAGAGACATGTTGGGGAGGCCAAACGGCAATTTTAGCTGAGACGTCCCACCAAAATCGGCGCGAACGGGCTCGTGAGATCAGCCAGGGTGGCTCCCCCTTGGGGCTCCCAAATGATGCCCCTGGCAGCGTTTTGCGACCATGAGGCTCTCAAGAGATACATGTTGGGGAGGCCAAACGGCAATTCTAGCTGAGGCGTCCCACCAAAATCGGCGCGAACGGGCTCGTGAGATCAGCCAGGGTGGCTCCCCCTTGGGGCTCCCAAATGATGCCCCTGGCAGCGTTTTGTGACCATGAGGCTCTCAAGAGAGACATGTTGGGGAGGCCAAACGGCAATTTTAGCTGAGACGTCCCACCAAAATCGGCGCGAACGGGCTCGTGAGATCAGCCAGGGTGGCTCCCCCTTGGGGCTCCCAAATGATGCCCCTGGCAGCGTTTTGTGATCATGAGAGAGTGTGAGTGTGAGTGAATGTGACTGTGAGTGAGTCTGAGTGAGAGTGAGTCTCATCTTATCTTATCGAGTCCTATCTTATATTACCTTTATTACCCTCTATCTTATATTATCTTGAAATCTCTTATCTTGTCTTAGCTTATCTTATATCAACTCATCGTATCGCATCATATCTTGTCTTATCTTATTACTCCATAGGCTGTCTTATCTTATCTATTATCATACCTTGTCATATATCTTATCTTACCTTATCATATATTGTGCAATATTATCTTATATTGTAGTATCTTATCTTGTCTTGTCTTATCTGGTGATTATCATTGGGAGGAGGGAGGCGCGAGCGGGAGGAAGAAGGAGGAGGAGGAGTGGGAGGCGTCAGAGTAATAACAAGAACCCCAATCCTTAGGATATGGGGAACAAACACAAAAGGATTTGCCACATTTCTAACATTCGGTGGCACCCCTCACGCAGATCGGCGGGGTCAGGGTGCAAAAACACAAAGGATTTGCCACATTTCTGAAATTCGGCGGCACCCCTCACGCAGATCGGCAGGGTCAGGGTCCAAAAGCACAAAGGATCTGCCACAGTTCTGAAATTCGGTGGCACCCCTCACGCAGATCGGCGGGGTCAGGGTCCAAAAACAAAAAGGATCTGCAACATTTCTGCAATTCGGTGGCACCCCTCACGCAAATCGGCGGGGTCAGGGTCCAAAAACACAGAGAATGTGCCACAATTCTGAAAATTTGCTGGCACCCCTCATGCAAATCGGCGGGGCCAGGGTGCAAAAACACAGGGGATTCGCCACATTTCTAACATTCGGTTGCACCCCTCACGCAGATCGGCGTGGTCAGGGTGCAAAACACAAAGGATCTGCCACATGTCTGAAATCCGGCGGCACCCGGATTCGCTACATTTCTGACATTCGGCGGCACCCCTCACGCAGATCCGTAGGGTCAAGGTCCAAAGGCACAAAGGATCTGCAACATTTCTGCAATTCGGTGGCACCCGTGACGCAGATCCGTAGGGTCAAGGTCGAAAAACAAACAGGTCCCGACACTGCTTCACGGCGGCGCCCAGACCTCATGATTTAGCTTTTGCATCTCCCATAATCCGAGACAAGGGGCCGGCGGCATGGGGCGAAGCCCTTACAAATTGAAAAGGCAACGTTGTCCAAGAAGACTTGGGCACCAAGAAATGTGAAGGACAGAAAGGAGGTGATGGGGACGTGGGATTCGTTTTGATACGGCTTCGGGTTGGGGAAGCGCGAAAGCAATGAAAATGGCGGGAAGGGCGGAGGAGGGAAGAGGAGCATTGGCGGACGGGGCAAGATGTGAGACGGAGGAAAACGGCGAGGATGGCAAAAAATCCGAGCACACGTGGCAAACGCTGCAACAAAACGACACGTCAGGTCAGCGGCCGCAAAGCCGTCCGACGGCGGTCGAACAGCGGCAGGGCGCGCCGGAGCACAGCGAGGCACGGGGAGGTGAGGACGCGCCGAGGCGCGAAGCGGCCGGAATGAAGGCCTTCGCGCGCGCGCCGAAGAACAAATCCATGAACTGCACGGCGAGAGGAAAAACAAAAACAAAAAAAAAAAAAAAAAAAAAAAACGACACTGACGATGCTGCGAAGACACGACCGGCACAGTGGCCAGAGCGTCGTTCCATCGGACGGAAGCGCAGTGGAAATCGCGAGGCGAAGCAACCGATTCAGCGGGATCACAGTTTTTGCATGCAACAAACAGAGATTGTTGTATTACTTTTTGGTATTATATATATAATAGTAATATATATAAATAAAAAAAAGAACAAAAAAAGAGAAAAAAAAAAAAAAAAAAAAAAAAAAAAAAAAAAAAAAAAAAAAAAAAAAAAAAAAAAAAAAAAAAAAAAAAAAAAAAAAAAAAAAAAAAAAAAAAAAAAAAAAAAAAAAAAAAAAAAAAAAAAAAAAAAAAAAAAAAAAAAAAAAAAAAAAAAAAAAAAAAAAAAAAACGGGTCGAACACGACAGCATCGACAACCACAATTGGGCAATGCTGCGTCAAAAAGACAGGCTACGGCAAAGAATGCCAAGACTTGGGGAAAGAAAGAAAGAGAGAGAGAGAGAGAGAGAGAAAAAGAGAGAGAGAGATATAGAGAAGGAGAGAGAGAGAGAGAGAGAACAAAAAAAAAATAAAAAAAGGGAGAGAGAGAGAGAGAGAGAGAGAGAGAGAGAGACTGCGACAGAGGGATAGCAATGTATAGCCGCATTGTTGCGCTGGCGCCATATATGACATAACGCCACTCCCTCCCATCCCTCCCCATGGACTTCTGCTCCCTCAACTCGCAAAACCGAATGTCGAAGCAGACGTGAAGACGTCAACGTGGCACAAAACAAACGTGTCCGGAAATGTGGCGGATGCCACAGCTGCACCGCTTCTGCTGATGCAGTACTACAGCCAACGCGGCGCCGAGACCATCGTTCCGCGGGATGAAGGCCATATGGGAAACCCCCAGACGAGGCAAACGATGCAATGGGAACTACATGTTTGCGAATGCGAGATTAGGGGCACCGCTGCGGGCAAAGCGTCGCTGGCGCGGCATTCCGCTGAAATGCTGAGGCGCGGCGAACGCCTCAGCGGGAAACCTGCTTTCGCTGATGCAGGGATAGGGCCCAGCGGCGCCCCGCTGCACGGTGGCCCCGCATTGCAATCCTGGCGCACGGACGACGCTGCAGACGGAGCGCAACTTTTTTTGAGGGGCCGAATGCGTTCCGACAACAAACAGATGATCCGCACTTTCCCGATTCATCATGGAATCTGGCATTATCTCGGCCCTGTTGATGGGATAATGAAATGGATATAATGTTATTGTAGTTGTGAGCCCAGAGTATGCCCTGCGGGGGGGGGGGCGCACTTGTCGCCGTGGCTACTCTGCGCATCCGCGAAACAAATTGACTAGAGTAACGCGCATGGCGAAGCCAGCTGAAGGGAGGGCCCTCTGCGCGGGCGAACACCTTCTACGAAGCACGAACAGTTATAAGCGGCAACGATGCCAATGTCATCGCTGCCGGCGCCAACCTACGCAGTGGGGAGCGGCGCCGGCAGCCGCGGGGCGCGCAATGGGGGGCGCACCTGGCGACCCCCCCCGCGGCCGGCCCGGCGCGGGGACCCCGCGCGCGGGCGGGCGTCAGCCTGTCGCTTAACGCCCCCGATATGCGGCTGGGCGCACCAACCCGACTCCGGCATGTCCCGAGGGCGGAGGTCGGCCTTCGCCCCGCGCCCCCCGGGGCACTCTGACCCCCGCGGAGCAAACCCCGGCAACTTTCACTGCGCACGCGAAAGGCGAGCACCCCCGACACGGCTCCGTGGGACATGCCAAAACGGGCCGACGAGTCCCGCGTGGACACGAGCGCGCTGACGCGCGGCGCCCAGCTCACAGGGCCATCGCATCAAGCCGCCGCGCCGTAGCCCGCGCCAGAACGCTCGGAGCACAGCTCCAACGAGTTCGGGAAGCACGCACGGCACAGCTCTGGCATGCCCCCCCAATCACTCTCTCTTCACCAACGCCTGTCCTCCCCCCACTGATCGCCGCGGCCCCGGCTGCTGTTCCAGCCCTGCCAACTGCCCGAACTCCTCGACGGCCAGCGGCTCGGCGAGTCGCGGCGCCGCAGAGAACGCGGACCCCCCACCTCCTCCGCAACCCTCAATCGGACGTCCGCGCGATGGCACCTTCCCGCCACGGGGCCCGGGGCAGAACTCGATAATGCTGCCGCCGATAGTGATGGCCTGGGATGGAGCTCCCAGAGCGTCGGCCCCGCCTCTCGGCGACGCGCGGCAGCCTGCCGATTCTGCGGGCCCTGCGTTCCAAGGCGCCTCGCTCCTTCATCTCTGGTGCCTCCATGCCCTTTGCCCCCAGTGGACGAGCGGGCCGTCGGCGGGCGGCCCTGGGGCCGGGTCGACGACGGGCGCTTTCCGCCTTGTTTGCCACGAACAAGGCCCCTGGAAATTTCGACGCAGTCGGCAGATGCCGGGCCCCATGTCTCAGCCGCCGCAACATCTTCCCGCGGCCCCCAACGTTCCTCCAGCGCCTCTTCCATCTCCGCTTTCAGGTCCGCGGGCGCAGGGATCGACTCGGGGCGACGGAGTTCGGGGAGCCATTGCCCCCGATCAATCGACGACACTCGCGCCGGTTTGTCGCCGGGGCGGTCGCGGCCGCAGTCGAGCGGCACGAGGAGGGAGAAGTCTCGCCGTGGAAGAGCCGGCCTCCTGCCGCTGCACGGCCACATGACCCGTGGATGGACAACTGCGCCCGGGCACGCGGCGGGAGTGCCGGCGCGCGCCTGGAGCGTGACCCGGCGCATCACCAACTCCTGCGCCTTGCTCTGTCTGCAGGGGCTCGGGCCGTCTGGCGCCGCGTCTCCCCGAGACGATTGGCGCCGCGCGAGAGTGGCCATGAGGTTGCCGGTGCGTCGCACTGCCCTGCAGGGCCTGGTTGCGACGGAGCGCAGCTGCAAGGGCACCGGGCTGGGTCATCTTGTCCTGCGATGTCTTGACTCCTCTATCAGTTGCCCGGCCGTGAAGAGCCACCCTCGTGGCCTTCGACACGGGGCCAGGGGCGCAGTCCCCGGGCCCCCAGGTCGACCGCCCCTTCGATCACCCCGGCATGTCTTGTTCCGCGCCGCCGATTTGCCAGAGCCTTCATACTGGGCGCCTGAACCTCTGGAAAAAAGAACACGGGCACCCGACAATGAAGACGCTGAGCCATCCCCCAGCGATTTCAACATGCCCCGGGACAGACGAGCGGACCCGAATCCTATCGATAGAGCCGGACCCCAGCCTCGGGCAGATCTTCGCGCCGCGGAACCGATGGTCATAGACCGGGGTCCACGAGACAGCTTGGGCCGCGGTGCCGGCGCCAATCGCTCGAATGATCTAACGCGCATCGCTCTGACATGGCTGGAACTCCGCGGCAAGCACGCCATCGGGAAGAATCCAGAATGCACCCGCGTCAGAAATTCGAGACGAGAGCGCCATGGCGAGCGAACTTGGCACCGCGCGCGGGTCGGCCAATATGGAGGCGTCTGCGACGACGCTGGGCGCGCCGCAGCCCCTCGTCCACCCGTAACCGGCGCGGGAGATTCCCGAACCCTTTGTTCGCTTCATCTCAATGCCTCGACGGAGCAGGTCAACTGCTCCGCTGGCACCACCCGTTGACTTCGACGACGCAGTCGTCGACGGCTGGGTACTTGGCCCTCTCAATGGCAAGGACGTTCCACTGACGTCCTTCTCCGGAAGTGGGGGCCGAGGTCGTCTGGCGTTCTCAAGGCCTGATCCGGTCCCGTCACGTCGTTGGCGTTCTAAGGCAGCGTGCTGCAACGTGGCCCGCCTCGCCGCGTTTGCAACGCCCCCTCTCGCTTATCGGCGCAAATCCACCCTTGCATCCCCATGTCCAGCTTGGGCTTAAGTTTCTTCGATATCCTCCTTGGACACATCTGTCTGCGACCTCCCGTTGGATGCCCTTCTGGGCAACCCTCGAGGCCTGATGCCCCCCTTTAGTCCCCTCATTTGCACGCCTTGGTCAGCCTTGGCTGGTTTGCACTCTCCTTTCCCGCCTCCTCTTCTTTTCGTGATTCCTTTGATGGCACAATTTTTGGCGATGTGCCCCATATCTTCCACCCTTGTGACGTACGGGCCCTTTTGCTTATGCCTTTTCCAGCGCCAACTTCGTTCGCGCCGACGTTTCCACTCATGTCTTCCCCACCCCAGACCACCAATTCACGCCATCGTCACAGTAACCGGGTTCTGTCAGGCTTGTGCCAGAATCTCCAATAGCATCATTGTGAACTTGGCCGGTCGCCGTGGAGACGTCGCATTTTCGCGCGGGTGTCAAATATTGTCTCTCTGGCCCAGCCATCCCACTTGATGGAATCCGTGGTATGTGCCAACATATAACAACTCTGGCGTCTTGACGCGATCCTTCTGCCAGTCGTCATATCAATCACCTGCGTGGGTCATGCTGAATATCGAATCAGCAAACCTGAACGGCAAAGGCAACGAATATGCATTCCCGTACTGAAACAGGGACTCCACCGACCTACTTCACTGTTCGAGCTGGGCCGCTAAGTCGATCATCTCTTTGGTATTTTGGTGGATTCCTGGCCGTACTCATGTAGCGTGAACGCGTGACCCCTGCAAGCTCGAGTGCCAGCTTTTCACACATATGTACAGATGTATTTTCATCTACAATTCCATCCGTCCATATCATGGTTGGCCATATCACCACACGTTTGGGTTTCCGCTGTGGCGTCGTTTAACAAATACCTGGGATCTTGGCCCAACGTTGCGTAGTCGTTTTCGTCAGACTCAGATTCCCCTGTACTGTCGACTTCTTGTTTAGGCTCGTGGTGTTTTGGTGTATTCGTTCAGCGTTAACTTCCCGTTCGCAGTCATCATCAAGCTGTCAATTTCGTTATCGGGCAACGACCCATCCATGGTCGCTTTCGGATAAACACGTTTCATTCGGGCGAGCGCGTTCAACAATTGCTCGCTCCACTGCCTGAGTTGGGTCCTGTCACCTGATTTGCGTCCTGTCACGGCTGAGCGGCATTATATTCGCTGACGGGCGTGCTTCCACTGCCTCCCGCCTGCGTGCTTCCAGCGGACTGTGTAGCTTCGGCAACATTGGCAACATGTTCCGAAGGGTTTCCGTGACTTTGTATGTCCCGTGTGCAATTTTCGAACTGCTAATCTGGTCCTCACGGTACATGTTGCGGATCATGACCGAGATCAGCATTGCATTTATAGTGCAGCTTATATGTAACATCATGAGCGCCTCATCATCATCATCATCATCATCATCATCAGCTTCGTCATCATCATCACCACCATCATCATCATCATCATCATCATCATCATCATCATCATAATCAATATCATCATCATCATCATCATCATCATCATCATCATCATCATCATCATCATCATCATCATCATCATCATCATCATCATCATCATCACCATCATGGTCATTTTCATCAACCGTCCTGGTGACCAGCGTGGCGCTGCGCCCGTAATTGGCTTTGGGGGCGGTGGTAACATACCTGACACCTTCGTTCTGACACCAGGCGTTGCGCAGCTCTGGGAACAGGTTGGCACTCAGATTCTACCAGGCCTCTCGGACATCAGGTAGCGTCACGTCGAAGACAGGGTCGGATGTTCCAGGCTTTGGCGCGGCCGCGGCAGCCGCTGATGCAGCCATCGCAGGAGGGCTGGTGCTCCAAGGAGTAAACCACGCGCACTGAAAATTTCGTGGAGCGAACCACTAGCCCCGCTGCCACGAAAACGTGGTAGCAGCCGCTCTGTTTTTCTCCTGGAGACCGATGGGGCTTGAGCCAAACAGCTGCGCCCTACGACTAACCTGCACAACTGGCATTATGAAGCAACGTTCTCGTCAAGGTCCATAGCAGGCCATGCTCCCCCAATCGGAACGCTATAAACCAACATGTCCCGCTGCCCCTCCCCCTCCCCATACTATTTCCTTCCCGTCCACTTCCTCATATCTCCACTGCCTCCTCCCGCGCATTCCTGAGACTCGTCTTCCTCATTTCCATCCTCATCATTAGGAGCATCGTCCATCTGCTCCTCTAAGACCCTCTCCTCTTTATCATCCTCCTCCTCCTCCCTGAACCCTCCGACCTCCGTACCTCTCGTCCCTCCCCAATCCCCTCCCCCTCACCCTCGTCGCAGCGTAGAGTTGCTATTACTCCTCCTCCTCCTCCTCCTCCTCCTCCTCCTCCTCCTCCTCCTCCGGATCACCATCACCACCAGCAGCAGCATCATCATCACCACCATCATGAGCAGCATCATGACCACAATAATCATCAATACCATCACCATCACCATCGCCATCACCATCATCACCATCACCATCACCAGCATCACAATAATCATCATCATCATCATCATCATCATCATCATCATCATCATCATCATCATCATCCTCATCATCCTCGTCATCCTCATCATCCTCATCATCATCATCATCATCATCATCATCATCATCATCATCATCATCATCATCATCATCCTCATCCTCATCATCATCATCATCATCATCATCATCACCACCACCACCACCACCACCACCACCACCACCACCATCATCATCATCATCATCATCATCATCATCATCATCATCGTCATCATCATCAGCAGCAGCATCATCATCACCATCCCAATCATCATCAGCATCATCAGCAGCATCATCAGCATCATCATACAACACCTGATCATCCATAGCATCATAATCAACATTCATCGTCAACATCACGATCACCATCAGCATCACCAATCTTGTCTTGATCTCATCCACCGTCCTTTGCCCTCCATCCTCCTCTTCTTCGTCCGCCCGCCCTTCCTTCCCCAATATAGCCTACGGGCCCCGAGCTCCCAGAGCTCCAGACTCCAGCATAAAGCAGATGCACGAGGCCTGCCACTGCACCGCGTTCGCCTCCCCGTCTTGCAGGTCCTGGCGAGGCCACTTCACAATGGCGTAATCACGGGCTCCTCCTGCTCCTGCCACTCCTCATATTCCGCCTACCATGTGCCATCATCATACTTGTTCCCCCCACCCCTCAATCCACGGTTCCCCGTCTCGACCCCTCCCCCATCCGCTTCCCCCTCATGCACCAACTCATCATCACCATTATCTGGTTATCACCATCCCTTACCATCATTAGCAGCATGATTTGCGAAATTAGTGTCATCATCCCTTTGCATCTGCAAAATCACCAACAGCCTCGCCGTCATCATCACCCCAACAACACACGCCACCCTCTACATCAGCCCCATCATCATCATCATCATCATCAGCATCATCATCATCATCATCATCATCATCATCATCAGCATCAGCATCATCATCATCATCATCATCATCATCATCATCATCATCATCATCATCATCATCAGCTGCAGCAGCAGCAGCAGCAACTGCTTCCTTATCCTCGTCACTAGCAGCACCGTCATCTATACCATCATCAGCATCACCACAATCATCATCATCGTCATCATCATCAGCATTAGAATCATCATCAACACCATCTGAACATCATCATCATCAGCAGCAGCAACGGCATCAGCAGCATCATGATCAGCATCATCATGATCATCTTCATCAGCATCATCATCACCATCAACGTCATCAACATCGGGCCAGCATCACCATAACCATCAGTAGCAGCAGCATCACCATCGTCAGCATCACCATCATCATCATCAGTACCATCCCCCGTATGAGAATCAGCATCAGCGTCGACGTCTACATCATCCTCATCGTCAACATCGTCATCATCATCCTTATCAATAGCAATATCACTGTCATCATGGCCATCATCTGCACACCCACCGTAATCACCATCACCATCAGCATCGTTAGCATCGTCAAAATCATCACCATCAGCATCGTCATCACCACCACCAGTATCAATAACCTCATCATTATCACATTCAACATCAGCATCACCAACGCCGTCATCCAGAATGTGCGTATTCGTTCAGTATCACCACTTTGCCCGTATTCAATTGATACTACTCCCCACAATTAGCCTTCATGTTCCTGACCAACATCGACAACATCGTCAATATCACGATTCCCATCCCCAGCAGCACCCCGTGCTCCCAATCTATCCATGTGTATATATGCATACATACATGCATGCATGCATGCACACACACACACATACATACATACATACATACATACATACATACATACATACATACAGACAGACAGACAGACAGACAGACAGACAGACAGACAGACAGACAGACAGACATGCATACATACATACATACAAACATACATACATGCATGCATGCATGCATGCATGCATACAAACATACATACTTACACGCATGCATGCATGCATACATACATACAATCATACATAGATACGTCCGTACGTACATACCTACCTACCTACCTACCTACATACAGGCAGGCAGGCAGGCAAACATACATACATACATGCATGCATGCATACACACATACGTCCAAATCCGCCACCGTGCCGCTGGGCACAGAATGGACGTCCTCAGGTCCTCGGCCTAACCCTCCAGGCCACAATCCCCACTCCCGAGGAATCTCCCAGGGGCCCGGACCCCTCGCTCTCAAATCTCCCGGGGCTCGGCGCGTGCCCCCATGGGGCCCCCCCGCGTGCCCCCGGGGCACCGGGAAGCGTTGGCGCACGAGCCTTCCAATGCTACGAGGGCTCCAAGACGGCCCAACGGGCCTCCAGCCCGCCCCGGATGGCCTTCAAGACGGCCCTGGAGCATCCCACGAGGGCCCCCAGTCGGTCCAGAGAGGCCCCCAAGACAGCTTCCGACGGGCCAAGAGCCCACCAAGACGGCCCAAGATGGCTATAAGATGACCCAAGACGGCCCAGACGGCCCGCAAGAGGCCTCCAAGACGGCCCAAGAGGGCCTCCAAGACGGCCTCCGAAGATGCCAAAATCACTAGTTTTCCTTCGGTTTTTGAAGGATATTGGCATTTGCTTCTTTTCGGTCTTCCGACGGCCCCAAAGATGCCCCCACCCCCTCCTCCTCCTCCTCCTCCTCCTCCTCCTCCTCCTCCTCCTCCTCCTCCTCCTCCTCCTCCTCCATCCCGAAGGCCAGGGAGCGGGCGAGGGAGGCCCGCGCTCACGCGCCACGGCCATAGGGGGGGCGCGCCCGCCCAGACGACGGAGAGCAGAGCAGAGCAGAGCAGAGGGCCAAACGCCCGGGGGCGCGTCGGCAGGCGCTACTGTAGCGCACTCACGTGTTTCCTCCAAGCACATTCGTCTTGTACAAGCACCTCCCACTGAAGATGTTCGCCTGATAGCCGTCGTACATGCGTCACGACGGAGAGGGAGGGGGAGGGGGGGATCGTTCGGAGGCTCGGATTAAGTCGGGCCTGTCCCCCTACAGGGGGATTTCCGACGAACATAACAAACACCCCGAAAATAGTCAGAACATAGTCTGGGGACTATGTTTTTTGGATTGTGTTTGGGGTATGTTTAGTGTTGTCTGCGAGAATCGCCCTGTAGGGGGACAGGCCCGACATAAGGCTAGGACATGGTTGTGGATGCCATGACAATGGACACCCTAACAATCCGATCATTGAACTGAAGGTGTTCAAAACGTGTAGAACAAACATGTTATTAAAAAATGTGTCAAGCATGTGTTTAACATGTGTAAGACCATAGTTGGAACATCTTTTAGACATCTGGAAGTCATTTGCCAGCCTGAATCCTCTCCATTAACCGACTTCCACGAGGACACGGGCACCGACGCCAGCACGGGGGCTTGCCTCCACCAGGACCGTGGTCCGAGGCACGTGCGCAGAAGAGGGGGAGCCCAGGAGGCGCGCGGAGGGCAGAAGTGAAGGGGCCCTGGGACATTCAAATCAATACACACAGATAACAAGATTCCCCATATGTTCCCATATTTTCTTGGGTTCTGTCTTCCCTCCCACTTCCCATATTTTCCCATATGTTCTGGGGAGTCGACGATGAATTGTGTCTGTGTGTTTGTTTCCCTCCTGAAGAAAGGGGCCCACGAAGTCTGGGAGAGCCCTGGGCCCTGCCCATGAGCTCCACGCTCTCCAGGCCATCCCTTCCGACTTCCCCCCCCCCTGGCGAGCCGCCGAGTCTGGCTTTTGGATCACAACTCGGGTCTCTGGCGGCCGTTCGGGACGATCTGGGCCCCCCCTGAGGGCCCTCGGCGAGGCGCAGCCAGCTGAAGGCAAGCATCCCGAGGCTGGAAAACCGCAGAGAACCAGCGAGAGCGTCCGAAAGCCTCGAACCTTGAACCCGAAACTTCCCCCCCTCGCTCGCTCGCTCACTCGTCGCCTGGTCATCACCTCCCTCCTCGACTCGCCCGGCGCGCAGGGAGGGAGGGTCCTCCCACTGCCAGCCGGGCCCTAGCAGCGCCTTCTCGGCCTGCGGAATAGAGGCAAGAAGGGACACTAACCAGCACAGAGGCACCTCCTCAGTGTTGTTCCCCCCACACAAAATGCTCCCTCCCCTCATCCTGAATGTCATCCCTCTGTTTGTATACTATCGCTCTCTCGCTCTTTCTTCCTTTGTGTTATTTATATATGTATATACATATATATATATATATTATCCGGGCTGACAGCAATTGAACAACAGCGCCACGCCATGAAGCAAAAAGTAGACCCCCACATGAGAAGCCATTCAGGCTGCTGTTACTATGCCAGTCCAATGTTTGATCGGCTGCGTCCTGGCCACGTGCCACAAATGAGAGGACAGCAGTTCACAACAAACTACGCCGATCGTCATCGGTTCGGCGACCCCATTATGTCTCCTACCCTTTCTCAGAGTAGACTCGCGTCGCAGCAGTGCCCCATGGCTCGGAGGCCAAATGACATGTGTGATTGCTTCGAACCCTCACTCGAAGAGATCACGCTCGAGGTCTTCTGCGACCGCGACCGTTCCCTGAATCCCCTCGTCCAAGGACGGTCAAATCTTCCTGAACTCCCTCACCCCCTTGCTAAGGAACCGAACTTTATACACCGATGCTTTTCTCTGACCCCGCACTGAGATTCGCACAAGAAAACGGATTATGGTGTATACGGCATCCTGGTGTATACATTTTTTTGTTGTTTCCACGGGAAAACGGGGAAACAAGTATACACAACACCACCCCGACGTCGTCCCCGACCCTCAAAACTTCCTGGAATTGAACAACAGCCCGCCACTGGTAATGTATATGCTCCAGTTTCCGACTTGCCGTGAGCACACAGAGGGGGAAGGATCAGAAAGATATCGAAAACGAGCACAAGGGGAGGAGAACACGGGAGAACGGGGCGGGGGAACATGCGAGGAGAGGGAGACGGGAGAACAGAGGATTGCAGAGAGGGAGGAGGAGGGAGGAAGGGGAGGAGGATCAGCAGAAGGTAGAGACAGCGATAGAGGAGTGTTTACGCGAACTGTGCGGGCCCCGCTGCGGCTCGTTTGTCTTTCAGCACACCGCCCTGCTGAACGTGCGAATATGCACGTGCTGGCTACTTCCTTCGAGGAGGGGGCAGGAGGAAGGAAATTGGGGAGACCCTGGGCGATGCCCGACCGACTCCCAAGACTGTCCAAGAACGCCCCAAGACGGCCCCAAGAGGGGCTAGAGACGCCCCCAAATCGCCCCAAGCCGCCCAAGATGGCCTCAAGACGACCCAAGAGGCCGCCAAGACGGCCCAAGAGGCTTCCACGACGCCTCCCAAGAGGTCCCTGCGGCACAACAAATATTGATTTGCCTTAGGTGTTTGAAGGTTTTCAGCCATCTCGCCTTTTCGACTTTCCGACGCTCCAAGATGGCCCAAGAGGCCTCCAAGACCGCCCAACACAGCCCAAGAGGCTCCCAAGATGGCCCCACGATGGCCCAAGACGGCCCAAGAGGCGGCCACACGGGCCCAATAACGCCCCAAGACGGCCCCAAGCGGGACCAGAGACACCCCCAAGCCGCTCAAGGTGGCCTCAAGATGGCCCAAGAGGCCGCCAAGGCGGCCCAAGAGGCTTCCATATTCGGGGGCGCGCAAACATGGATTAGCGATCCATGGATTTGGCGCGCGGTCGCCGCATCCATGGATCGGTGGAGGTGCCCTCCCTAAAATGCGACCGGTGCCGCCTCGTTCGGTGGGGGAAAACCGCTATCTCCCATGGAAACGGGACACGTCGCTAATCCACGCCCCCTTGATACATGTTTGTGATCGCCTGAATACGCCTCCCAGGAGGTTCCCAGAGACCAAAATCATAGATTTTCGCAAGGTTGTTGGAGACTTTCAGCCTTCTCGATTTTTCGGCTTTCCGACGCTCTAAGATGGCCCAAGAGGCCCCCGAGACCTCCTCCCTTCCCCTCTTTTCCCGTCCTCCCTCCCAGGAGAAGGATGGGGGGAAGACTTCATGGTTGAATCCCAGACTTCCATTACCACTTCGTGGGGGGCAGAAGGGAGGAAACGCAAAGGGTGGAGGTGATGGAGTGGTGTGTTCAACAAGAGCGTCTTCGGGTCTTCGACCCGGAAGGGAAGCATACCCACCTCCCTCCTCGACCCTTGACCCTCCATCCTCCCTCCTCCGCCACCTCCGTCCTCCCTTCCCCCTCCTCCTCTTCCTCCTCCGCCTTACCGCCGTAGGGAAAATCGAGGAGAGATCATCAACCAACGTTTTCGAATCGGAAGAGAAAGCAAATAGGAGAGATGGGGCACTGCAAGTCTGCGGCGCTGCAGCTGCGTGGACCTGGCAATTTGCAGGCTTTCGTGTGCCAGACGAAACCAGAAGCAGCAGGGATGGGAGGCAGTACTCAACTTATCCCCTTCCCTTCCCCATTTTCCCCTTCTCCTCCTCCTCCTCCTCCTTCTTCTCTTCCTCACTTCCTCCTCCTCCTCCTCCTCCTCCTCCTCGCCTCGCACTCGCCTCCGCCCTTCCGAGACCCTCCTCCTCCTCTTCCTCCTCGTCCTCTTCCTCCTTCGCCTCCCTCTCCTCCTCCTCCTCGCCCTCCTCTCCCTCGCCCTCCTCTCCCTCCTCCTCCTCCTCCTCCTCCTCCTTCTTCTCTTCCTCCTCCTCCTCCTCCTCCTCCTCCTCCTCCTCCTCCTCCTCCTCCTCCTCCTCCTCCTCCTCCTCCTCCTCCTCCAAGCTCTGACGGCTCAGGTTTCCGTGCTGGCTTGGGCACCCCGCAAAGGGTGAACGCAAGGCAGTACGAACCCTGCCCTGCCTGGCCGCAGACGGCTACTCCTGCCGGTCCTGGCGCTTCCCTGGCGCTGCCCGACTGGTGCAAGCACGCCTCCGTAGTCGCAGGCTGACGCTCAACGTGGCGGAGGGCGTCGGTCCTGCGGAGCCTGCGGATGCAAAAGAAGAGGAAGAGGAGTCATACCACTACGAATAAGAAATGCAATAGTAATAAAAAAGATGTTTTATGAGACTAAGACTACTTGGCATAATACTAAGATGAAGAAGAACCGAATACGAATGATACTAAGAATAACAATAACAATAATTATATTAAGAAGAAAAATAACGCAAGCTGGCGGCTCTGCAACCACTGCAGGGCCCTCTCGGGGTGTTGCTGACGCCCACAGCCCGCTTTGCACGGTATGTGGCATCGGGGCGGTCCAGCGGGATGGGCCCACCGCAGAGTTCCACTTCGCTCGGCCCACTAGTTCGACGTGGAGCGGGGCCAGCTGCCAGAGGGGAGCCCCTCGCCGCCACAGCCTATGCCCACCTCGGCTTCTTGGACGCCCGAATAATCTGGGACAACTGCGGTCTGGGGTAAGTCCGGTTTGGGCCCCCGAGGCACGAACCCGTAATTACCCCTGACTGCCCCCAGCCCCGATGATTCGGAAAGGTTGGCCGCCCGAATGACCTGGGATAACTGCGGTCTGGTGCAACTCTCGTTTGGAAACCCGAGGCGCGAATCTGTAGCTACTCCCGACGGCCCCCAGCCCTGATGACTCGGGGCTCTGAGCTTCGGTCGGTGCACTTGAGAATCTCGACGACGCGCTGGTGCAGTGCGGGCACCACCGTCACCGTGCTGCGCTTGCTCGGAAGGAGCTGGCTGCCCCTCGCGGCGCCGTTGCAAACCAGAAGGCGTCGAAGGCCTCCAACGAGCCGCGTGGGCTGCGGGAGCGGAACCACCAAGCTTGTGTGAAGGGGCCCAAGGACACCCACCCACACACACACATATATATATATATATATATACACATATATATATACATACTGATAAATCCCAAACTTCCTCATATGTTCTTATCTTTTGTCGGTTTTCGCCTTCCCCCACTTCCTATACTTTCCCATAATGTCCTGGGGATCGACGATAAGTTGTGTCTGTGTGTATGTGTCCCTTCCGGATTGCGGCCGGCACGGGAGGATGCTTCTGCTTCTCTCCTCTGGGTGTCGTCGTTGCTGCGCCCGGGCTGTGCTTTCAGGGCCCACCTCGCCAGGCGACGCCGTTCAGCTGCCCCGCGCCTCCTGAGGATTTTTTTTTTCATGGAACGCATTAGAGCAAGGGATGGGATCAGCCCGCAGGCCGTGAGGGGAGAGCACGACGTCCAACAGTCTACACGCCTAAAGCCGCGGATAGGCCGGTACACCCGCGCCTCCTGAGGATGCTCGAGGACCTGGCCAAGCAGAAGAACGAGACTCGCGTGCTCTCGGAGGAAGTCAACGCCTCCCAAGCGAAGCACACCGCGCGGGGGCCAGAGATGCACCAGGAGGTCGGAGGCCCCTCAATCTCGCCGCCGAAGCTCGACATCCCCGGCATCCTGGAGGGGAAGCCGGAGGATTCGCCAGCCTTCTCTCGAGCCGCACGAGAACTGCAAGTCGCCCGGGGCGGATCCCGGAAAGGCTGGAGAAGGGGGCAGCCGAGCTCGAGAAATCTTCCCCGGGATGCTGCTTGTTCTTCTTCCGGCGATGCTTCGACGTCGTCGTCGTCGTCGTCGTCGGCGGCGGCGGCGGGCGCCCTAGCTCATCCTGCCCACGCCGGGCCCGCCGACTGGGGCTGGCCAAGGGGTGGGAGCAGCCGGAGACGGAGCCCAACCACAGGCCGCCACCATTGTGCAGGGCCCCCCCCCCCGCTGCCCTGCCCAGGCCACCCTGAGTATGGGGCTGCTGCTGCGCGTGTGCCAGTTTGCGCTGGAATCGGCGCTCGCTCTCAAGCATCAGGATGCGGGCCAAGTCTTGGTTCCTCTCTCAGGTTCCAGGGTTCCGCAGACTTGGGAATGCGTTTCGGTCCCTCTACCCCTACCCGAAGTGAGTTCACCAAATAGTGGGGGAGAATCGGAACGTGTTTCTGAATGTCCAATGGCGGGCTGCAGACCAACCCGCGCTGACCGCCCCATTATGAAAGGAGCTTTTGCTCAGGACGGCGTGGGGAATCCTGGAGCCTGCCCCGTGGGATCATTCGCCAAAGTTCTCATGCTTTCTCGCCAGTGTCCTCCTGTGCCCCCCTCCCTGCCCCTGAAGGGGTCACTGGGGAGATCGGCGGTCCTTTCGAGCGCGCGTGACCGCTCCAATTTTTCCGATGCATGCGTTAGGGCGACGAAATCTATACATATCCACTGCTCCCTGGCCAGGCCCATCCTCAACCCCGCAGCGCTGTATACGCCACGCCCTCCTGGCTTGGCCAGGAGGGCGCATACACAGCTCCTGGGTTCAAGATGGGCATGGTCAGGGAGCAGTGGATATGTATAGATTTCGTCGCCCGATGCGTGGGCCCTGGAGGTCTGGGCCGCTTCCCCTAGGGCCGACTTTTCGTCCTGAGTCCTTTGTCGACGGTCCCGAGGCATGGCCAGGGCCCCCAGGAGGCCGAGAACGGGCAGACACCCGCCGCTCCAGCCCTCTGGGCGCAGGTGGTCTAGAGAGCTTTCTCTTCCGTCCCCCTTCTTCACCTTCGGGGAGGGGTTCATCACTGTAACCTATCAACATGCACCCCCATGCCCCAGGCGACCAGGAACAATGAGGGCACCATGATCACCCCTCCCACACCACCCCTGTCAAAGAACAGTACAACACGCATTCTGCCTCCACATTTGGAGCATGCGCAGCCAACCCGATGCGCCCCCCTGGCCATCCCTGTCCAAAAGCAAACTAAACTACATTTTGGGGCAAAGTCTTGAGTTATGTTCGTGAGGACCGCGAGCACTTTGTATTGTTTTCCCTACCATCCTGTGGTGTTGGGTCCTCCTTCTGAAGAGACAGCGCCCCGCGTTCTCACTCCTCCTCCTGACGTTTCTGACGTTTCCCGCTAAATACAGCGTCTCGCCGCCTCCTCCTCCCGCTGCCCCCTCCCTTCTCCTCTCAACATAATCGTCATCATCAGCAGCAGCGTCGTCATCATCATCAACATCATCACCATCATCATCATCATCATCATCATCATCATCATCATCATCATCATCATCATCATCATCATCATCATCATCATCATCAGCATCATCATCATCATCATCGTCGTCACCACCACCACAACCATCATCATCATCATCATCATCATCATCATCATCATCATCATCATCATCATCATCATCATCATCATCATCATCATCATCATCATCATCACCGTCACCAATATCAACATCATCGTCATCAGTATCATCACCATCATCAGCATCATCATCAGCATCGTCATCATCAGTGTCATCATCATCATCATCATCAGCACCGTAATCGTCATAGTCTCCGTCAAACCCATTACACGTTTCGTGGCCCCATAGAAAGAGCTCCACAGAAGGTCCCAGTGGCGCAGTCCGCATGGCGGCGCCGCCTTATTTTGGTACACCCCTCACACGCTTCGTGGCCCCATAGAGAGAGCTCCACAGAAGGTCCCAGTGGCGCAGTCCGCATGGCGGCGCAGCCCCATTTTGGCACACCCCTCACAAGTTTCGTGGCCCCATAGAGAGAGCTCCAAAGAAAATCCCAGTGGCACAGTCCGCATGGCGGCGCCGCTTCATTTTGGCACACCCCTCACACGCTTCGTGGCCCCATAGAGAGAGCTCCAAAGAAGGTCCCAGTGTCGCGGTCCGCATGGCGGCGCCACTTTATTTTGGTACACCCTTCACACGTTCCGTGGCCCCATAGAGCTCCACAGAAAGTCCCAGTGACGCAGTCCGCATGGCGGCGCCGCTTCATTTTGGCACACCCCTCACACGTTTCGTGGCCCCATAGAGAGAGCTCCACAGAAGGTCCCAGTGGCGCAGTCCGCTTGGCGGCGCCGCCCCATGTTGGCACACCATCGCACGTTTCGTGGCCCCATAGGGAGCTCCACCTAAGGAACCAGTGGCGCAGTCCGCATGGCGGCGCCGCCCCATTTTGGCACACCCTCACACGTTTCGTGGCCCCATAAAGGGGGGTAGGGGGGCTCTACATCAGGCCCCAGTAGCAGCGCCCGCATGGCGGCGCTGCCCCATTTCGGCACACTCTTCAGGCGCTTCGTGGCCCCAAAAGGAAATCCACCGAAGGCTATACTAACAACGGCGGTATTCGCAACTGCATATGGCTGGGTCCTTCGCCAGGGTAACTTGAGTGACGAGGACGGCGGAGGTGTCAGCATGTTGCCTGACTACCTACCAGACCACCCCAACCCAACCCGAAGACCCGATTTTCGGGTTGGGGGGGGTATGGGCTCCATATGTGTTTTTTCGATGTTCCCGGACCCCCCCCCCACTAGAAATCGAGGGTAAATCTGAGCCTTCGGGTTGGGTTGGGGTGGTTTGGTGGGTGGTGATTGCCTGCTGCCCGCAGGGTTACCTTCCCTAAGCGGGGGCAAGCCCGCAGTCTCGCAGTGCCCGTGGTCGCCTCCCCAGGGCGTGACGACCTCACCGTGGAGCGCCGGCCGTGGCCTCGGCGAGCCCAGGTCGGCCAGGCTGCACCGCCCACGGTGCGGCCTGGCAGATCACCGCTGCAGATCACCAGTGGCGATTGGCCTGTATGAAGGGGCCCTGGGACACACAAATAAATACACACAAATAAAAAGGTTCCCCATATTTTCCCATATTTTCTGGGCTTCTGTCTTCCCCCCCACTTCCCATATTTTCCTATATTTTCTGGGAATCGACGATTAATTGTGTCTGTGTGTTTCTTTCCCTCCTGACTGTAGCGGGCAAACAAAATCCTGGTCCTCCTTCCTCCGCCTCCTCCTCCTCCTCCTCCTTCTCCCGCTGCTGTGAGGAGAGAAGCCCTGGCGGGAGCCAGCCAGGAGGCGCCCCGCCTCGGGCAGCTTGCTCCAGCTGGTCTTGCTGCCTGCTTCCGGGGGGGGGGGGGGGGCATCCCGGCGCGCGAACACAAAAACTGTGTTCGCCCGAGTGTGAGAGGCCTGTATGTCCCATGCCGCTGTGTGCTCAATGCGCGGCCCCAAATCCTCTCGCCCCCGTCCACAAAGCCGTTGTTTCACCCCGGGTTCTGTTTTGACTGTCTCCCAGAGCCTGGAAACGGCCCCTGGACGTGGAAGGCTTCGAAACAGCACTGGCGCGACTTTTACGATTCGCCCGAGGTCTGGAAAGACGGCCAGGCCTGAGCGAGTTTGTTCTCCATGCCTTGCGGGTCTCGCGGTCGATACCCGCTCTCTCGCATCGCCGCCGCCATTGATTCCCTGAGCTCCACATATGTGCTTTGGTGATCTACGCTTGTGGATGCCATGACAATGGACACTCTAACAATCCTGTCACTGCATTAAACATGTGTTTAAAATGTCGGAACATGTTCTAAACATGCATTAAACACGTGTTTTACATGTTTTAAACATGTGTTTAACACGTTTTAGACATGTGATTTTGGCAACATGCTTCCTCTCCATTGATCGTCCTCCACAAATCCACGCTGGGAACAGGGGCGGGAAAAATAATCTACATGATGGAGAGGGTTCTTGGCGGACACGGGTCGTGGACCCCAGGGCGTCCCCGAGCCGTCCCCCGGACTGAGGCCAGTCTGCATGTCCGCCTCTTGGAGGAGGAGGAGGAGGAAGAGGAGGAGGAGGAGGAGGAGGAGAAGGAGGAGGAGGAGGAGGAGGAGGAAGAGGAGGAGGAGGAGGAGGAGGCGGAGGAGGAGGAGAAGAGGAGGCCCCCGAGTTTCCTAGAGCGTTCCGATGGCCAGCTTCTCATCCCGAGCCGTTGTTGAGCGGTCCTGAGGCCTCAGGAGGGCCCTGAAGCCCGGCGGCGGCGATCCTCCAGGACCCCCCCTCCTGCGTGGCAAGCAAGATCGAGAGAGAGGGACCGGGAGGAGGGCGCGGAGGGAGGAGGAACGAGGGAGGAGGGCGAGGAAGGAGGAGGACGGGGAGGGAGGGCCAGGAGGGGAGGACAAGAAAGGGCGAGGAGGAGCGAGGGGACGAAAAGGGAGGGAGCACGGGGAGCGAGGAAAAAACGAGGAGGCACGAGGGGGCGAGGAGACAAGGGAACAGCGCAGTGGGAGGCGAGTGGACTGCGAGAGGGGGCCCTCCCAGCAAGAGCCGCCTCGGGCCCGGAAGGCGCCGCGGTCGGTCGGCAGCAGGTAGCTGGCAGACCAGCCGGCCAGCACGCGGTAGCGCTCGCAGGCGAAGAGCTCGACCTCCGTCGTTCCCTGGGGGCGGGACGAGGGAGGGAAGGGGAGGGGAGGGGAGGGGAGGGGAGGGGAGGGGAGGGGGAGGGGGAGGGAGGGGGGGGAAGGGGGAGGGAGGGGGGGGAAGGGGGAGGGCCACTCGGCCAAGGGTGGCATTTGGCCAGGTTCCTAAAAAGAAAAGGTCGCTCCCCGGTTAAAGGGGTCGCTCCCCAGTAGAAATTGTAGAGTCCCCTGGTGAGATTTCCCCAGTGTGGGGAGCTCTATACTTGCTGCTGCAAGGCCTCTGCGAAGCTCCTGGGAGGCCTCTGCGAGGCTCCTGAGAAGCCTCTGAGAAGTACCTGGGAAGCCTCTGCGAGGCTCCTGAGACGCCTCTACGAGGCTCCTAAGAGGCCTCTGCGAAGCTTATGAGAGGCCTCTGCGAGGCTCCTGGGAGGCCTTTGCGAGGCTCCTCAGAGGCCTCTGAGAAGCTTCTGAGAAGCTCCTTAGTGCGGTTGCGGTTTTGCGGGCGGGTTGCAATGTGTCGCCCGGTTGCGGTTGCGGTTGCGCGCGCGGGCGGGTCGAAGTGTGTCGCCCGGCTGCGGTTGCGGTTGCGCGCGCGGGCGGGTTGAAATGTGTCGCCCGGCTGCTGCCGCGGTTGCGGTTGCGTTGGCGGGTTGAAATGTGTCGCCCGGTTGCGGTGGCGGTTGCGCTCGCGGGCGGGTTGAAGTGTGTCGCTTGGTTGCGGTTGCGGTTGCGGTTGCGCCGGCGGGATGAAATGTGTCGTCCGGTTGCGGTTGCGGGTGCGCGCGCGGGCGGTTTGAAATGTGTCGCCCGGTTGCGGTTGCGGTTGCGGTTGCGCGGGCGGGTTGAAATGTGTCGCCCGGTTGCGGCGCGGTCGCGGTCGCGGATGCGCGGGCGGGTTGAAATGTGTCGCCAAATTGCGGCGCGGTCGCTGACGCGGTTGCGCGGGCGGGTTGACATGTGTCGCCCGGTTGCGGTTGCGGTTGCGGTTGCTCGCGCGGGCGGGTTGAAATGTGTCGCTTGGTTGCGGTTGCGGTTGCGGTCGCGCGGGCGGGTTGACATGTGTCGCCCAGTTGCGGTTGCGGGTGCGCGCGCGGGCGGATTGAAATGTGTCGCCCTGTTGCGGTTGCGGTTGCGCGCGCGGGCGGGTTGAAATGTGCCGCCCAGTTGCGATTGCGGTTGCGATTGCGCGGGCGGGTTGAGATGTGTCGACGGGTTGCGCTTGCAGTTACGGTTCGGGGCGGGTTGGCATGTGTCGCCTGTTTGCGGTTGCGGTTGCGGTTGCGCGCGCGGGCGGGTTGAAATGCGTCGCCCGGTTGCAGTTGCGGTTGCGTGCGCGGGCGGGTTGAAATGTGTCGCCCCGTTGCGGTTGTGCGCGCGGGCGGTTTGAAATGTGTTGTCAGAAGAGCTCTCCTTACGTTCAGTCGTTCAATCAGCCAGTCAATCAAGCAATCGCACTGGCAGGCACGGAATTTCACCCGCTTCTGCCGGGAAAAAAAAGCTGTGTCTAATCAAAGGCTCAGAAGGTGGCAGTTCTCTGGCTAGCATCTGGGTGCATTTCTGAGGACGCATACGAAAATACTGTGGCAGGACCAGGCAGAGACTGCTGACTATCTCTAGGCTCCTGCACCCCGTGGGCTATGGCCGTTTGAGGCACCCTTTGGGCAACCTGTCCCCCCGAATCGATCGGAACAGCCTCTCTGTGCCGATGCTGAGATGACTGCGACGGGGGCCTGCAAACTTTGCGGCTTCGTCCGCAGCCCAACGCTCGCACTTGGCACGTACGGAGCCGCAACCCCCTGCGCTGTCGGAGGGCGTGGTCTGGATTCGGGAGCGGCCAAGAGGGGGGTGTCCAAGAGAGAGGGTTGCAAATCATGACCGGCGGCACGTGCGCGGCCCAGCGGGGGTGCCAGGGACGTACGTAATGAACTAAGGAGAGGCGCCATGAGATCTGGGAAAATGTCATGTCCCCCGCCATGATATCCCCCCCCTAGTCATCACCCCCTTCTCTGCCGCCCCCGATGGATGGAACGCCGCGGGAACTCCAGGGCCATGGGATTGCAACCACAGTGGGCGCCCTGCCCCCGCTCCAGGCTCCCCCCGGGCCCCTCGCGCATATATGAAGGGGCCCTGGGACACACAAATAAATACATATAACTAACAGGATTCTCCATAGTTTCCCATATGTTCTGGGTTTCTGCCTTCCCCCCCACTTCCCATAGTTTCCTATATTTCCAAGGGATCGACAGTTAATCCCACCAGCCCTCTGGGCGTCGATGGTTGTTCCCTATTAATAAACACCCCCTCCCCCAGGCGACCGGAGGCCAACCCGAGTCCATGACGACCCCCCCCCACCATCCCTTGTAAAAAACAATACAAAACACACTCTGCCTCCAAATTCGGAACATGCGCAGCCAACCCGATGCGGCCTCCCCCCACCATCCCTGTCAAAAAACAATACAGAGTACACTTGGCGGCGGCGGCGGCGGCTGCGGCGGCTGCGGCTGCGGCGGCTGCGGCGGCGGCGGCGGCGGCGGCGGCGGCGGCGGCGGCGGTAGCGGTGGCGGCAGCGGCTGCGGCGGCGGCGGCGGTTTGGCAGCGGGGGGCGGCGGCGGCGGCGGCGCGCGGCGGCGGCGGCGGCGGCGGCGGCGGCGGCGGCAGGCGGCGGCGGCGGCGGCGGCGGCGGCGGCGGCGGATTGGCCCCCAGTAGCTGCCCATCCAAAGACGACTGCTGAATATGCTGAGGCTCGGGCCAGACTCGGGTGCTACGTATGTGTTGGGAGGGCGGGTGGGAGTGAGCGAGACGGCTTGCGGGCGGGGAGGGGGTCTTGACCCCTCCCCCTACCCCCTCCACATGGACCTGGACGGGGGGTTTCGCTGGTCGTCGGAGCGTCCAAAAAGGCCTCGGCGAGGAAGCCAAAATCATTGGTGTTACTAGAGTTTGGGCCCCATTTGGGCCTCCTGAGGGGGGGGGGCAAATTAAAGCTCCCCTCTTGTTTGATCGATCTCCTCCAAGATGGCCCCAAGAAGCGCCCAGGAGGCCCGAGAGGTCCCAACATGGCCCCAAGATGGCCCCAAGAGGCCCCCAAGAGGCCCCCAAGAGGCTCCCAAAGGGGTCCCAAGCGGCCCCAAAAGGCCCCCCCGAGGCACCCAATGCGCCGAAGAGCCCCCCACGACCGCCAAGAGATCCCCAAGACGTCCCAAGACGTCCAAGAGATACCCCAAGAGGCTCCGAGAAGCATCCAAGAGACCTCTGGCCCTTTTGCTTGCTCTCCTCCTCCTCCTCCTTCCTCCTCCTATCCCTTCTCATCCTCCTCCTCCCCCATCCGCCTCCTCCTCCTCCTCCTCCTCCTCCTCATCATCATCATCATCCTCTTCATCCTCCTTCTCCCCACTCCCTCATCCATCCATCCAATGTTCTCCTTCGCCCCCTCTCCTTCACACGGTTCGGCCGTCCCCCTCTTTGCTCCCGCACTTCCCTGATCACCTCTCAACTCGTCTGGATATCGTTTCTGGATTGGCATCTCCTCCTCCTCCTCCTCCTCCTCCTCCTCCTCCTCCTCCTCCTCCTCCTCCTCCTCCTCCTACCCCATCCTCCTCCTCCTCCTCCTCCTCCTCCTCCTCCTCCCCCTCCTCCCCCTCCTCCCCCTCCTCCTCCCCCTCCTCCCCCCCCTGCTCGTCATCTTCCTCCCGTCGCCCCCACGCGGCCCCCAGAGATGGCCCGAAGGGGCCTTCCAGGGCCACCCCGTTGCCCCCAGAGATCTCTGGGTTCCCCCTGGTTGCTCGCTTTGCTTCCCTTGATGTGTCGTTTCGTCCCTTGTCCTGTCAGATCTCATGGGCAGGGCTTCTGAATGGGCTGGGGGGGATGCGCGAAGCGTGAAGAATTGTGTCTGTGTTGTTTCCCCTCCTAAATGTACCTCGACCTGTGGCCATCAGGTGCTGCTGCGTTTCCAGCCTAGGCCGTTTCACGATATGGGCCGCTAGACGCATGGCCCACGGGGCCGCACAGGAACTAATCCGCCACCGTGCCGCGAGGCACGAATTGGAGCGTTCTGAGGTCCTTGTAGCCCCCAGTCCCCAATACTCAGGAATGAATATACAAGGGCTGGAACAAAAACTGTAGATGTACCGGTTTCACCGCGAACTGGCTGCCGTTCCCCAGCCCTTCCCGTATGACTTTGTCGGAGCCACGAGCCCAAAACGGCGAAGAGGGCCCCGAGAGGCCTCTGTCCTACAAACTCAGGCATGGTGGCGGGATGGGCCGAAGGCAAGTAGATGCTATTCAGTCACATGCTTCGCTGGTTAGAGCAAGCGCTCTTGGACCTTTCTGCTGGCATCTGCGCATGTTGCACACCCAGGCTGGCGAGGTCGTCTGCCCGCTGTTCCTCCTCCTAGTCCTCCTCCTCCTTCTCCTCCTCCTCCTCCTCATTACCGTCGCTCCCGTCCTCCTCCTCATCCTGCTCCTTCTCCTCCTTCTCCTCCCTCGCCCTCCTCCCTCTGGCCCCGCTGAACAGGGAGCAAGCGAAAGAGGGGGGGGGAGAAGGCAAGCCTGGGAGGACGAGAAGCAAACGAAAGCACAGAGGGGGGGATGAGAGGGAGTCCTTCCGCCCTCCCCAGAACCATCCTCCCCCAAAATGCCCGCAGCTCCTCCCCTGAAGGAAGGGGGGTGAACGGAGCTAACATTTTTGCACAGGTCCACTTGCTGGTATTGAGTATCGTTTAACCGATCCCCATCCCCAGCGGCGTGGCCTGGGCCCCACTGGCCGAGTTGCCCCCCTAGATGGGGATATAGGTCGTTCCCTTCGGGTTTCGAGGGGTGTATCCCCAACTGGGGTGGTGATCTGGTGGCGTCTCGAAGGGGATGGGGATGGGAATGGGGGTCGGTTAAGCGATACTGAGGTATGACGCGAGTCCGACCCATGAATTCCCCGAGTACGACGAAGATTTCGCGCATGCTTAACTCGTGCTCCAGCCGTGACGCGTGCGGTTGACAACACAGTCGCGCTCGATTGTGGGGCCGAGCGCCTACCCGATCGGACTGCCTGCCGCACCTCCGCAGCGGCAGCGACAGCGACGCCCCGCTGCTGGGGCAGCGGCGCTTCGCACCGTTCCTCCTCCTCCTCCTCCTCCTCCCTTCGTCGGCTGACGTGTCCCCTGGGATGTGTCACCCGCCCGGTAGATGCGAGCTTGACTCGTGCCTTCGAGGACGACCGAACTAAACTTTCCCCCTCCTCCACCTCCACATTCGGCATAAAATGTTGCAAGAGTTTCACGGATGGAGGGTGGTTCCTTTTAAAATGAGGCTCACGCCTCAGCACAGCGCACATTCGACTTAAACGTTTGCAGGAGCTTCACGGATGGAGGGCGTCCCTTTCGAAACGTGGCTGTCGCCTGTGCGTCGCGCACATTCGACTTAAACGTTTGCAGGAGGGCGGGTGGCGTGTTTGTGGCAATCGCCTTCGCACCGCGCACATTCGTCTTAAAAGTGTGCAAGGAAGGGTCCAGGATGGAGGGTGGACAGTTGTCATTACATGTGGCTCTCGCCTTAGTGCCGCGCTCAATCGTCGTAAAACCTTGCAAGAGTTTCACGGGGGCCGTTTTCAAACTGTGGTCCTCGCTGTAGCGCCGCCCACATTCGTCTACAAAATAGGCAAGAATTCTACGGAGGCAGGGCGGCTCTTGTTCAAATGTGGTTACCGCATGAGCGTCGCGCACAGTTGCCGTAGGAAGAAACAACACAACATACTCAGAGATATTGTGATTGGCACCCCGGGAACGGTTTTGAAGGCACGACCACACCAGCATCATCATCATCATCATCATCATCATCATCATCATCAGCAGCAGCAGCAGCAGCATCAGCAGCAGCAGCATCATCATCATATAGCAGCACCAGCATCCTTATCGTTATCACCACCACCATCATCATCACCACCATCAATCCGAATCAGCATATTCATCACCCACATAAACATCATCAGCATCAGCATGCTCAGTATCATCATCAGCAGCAGCATCATCATACTCAGCATCAGCATCATCATTAGCATCAGTATCACCCTCATCAGCATCACCATCATCACCAGCAGCAACATCATAATCATCAGCATCTTCATCACCATCATCATCGTCCTCAGCATTAACATAAGCATCAGCATCATCATCCTGATCATCATCATAATCAGCATCAGCATCGTCATCATCAACAGCATCACTATGCAGTCTCATCATACTACAGCTGCATCCGCAGCATCATCATCATCATCATCATCATCAGCAGCACCATGAGCATCCACATCATTTTACTCACCATCAGCATCATCATCAGCATCATCATCAGCATCATCAGCATCGTCATCAGCATCATCACCATCAACAGTATCACCCTCGTCATCATCAGCATCATAGCCAGCATCATCAACATCGTCATCATCAGCAGCAGCATCGGCATCACCATCAGCATCACCATCATCATCATCATCATCATCATCATCATCATCATCATCATCATCATCATCATCATCAACAGCATCGTCATCATCATCAGCAACATCAACATCCCTCCTCCCTCCTCCCTCCTTGGGTCCAATTGGTATGCTGGCCCAGGCCGTCTGGGACCGGTGGCTTCCTTGGGACAGGCTCGGGACCCTCCTGTCGGCCGCCGACAAACGTCGCTCGGGCTGCAAACCTGGCTTTGCATGGGCCACCTTCCAGGCCCAGGAAATGTCCCTGGATTTCAGCGCAGCGCGCCCTCGGGCGATTCAGGAGATTGCCGATCAGGCCATGCAGGACTGACTGAAGAAGCAGACCCACTCCGACAGCCCCATACCTTGCCCCCCTGCCTCACCCTCCTTTCATTGCGCTCCTTCGCCAGCTCTGCTTCCTCTCCCCCACGGAGGCGTGGACGGCGCTGCACCAGGCGACCATCAGATGCCTAGCTGCCAACAGCCTCTGGGGCCAAGAGCGCAAGGTTGAGGCTGGCCTAAGTGATAGCCCCGTGTGCGAGCCGTGCAACCTCGAGATCGGGACGGTGGGTCACTTGTGTTGGGGGGGTTGTCCTCGCTCATGAGGCTTCAGACACGAGTACGTTCTGTCCCCTTCCCTGCGCGAGGGCCACGGCCTGCTGCTTGACCCTGTCGCCTGGTGCCCACTGCCTGCTCTCGAGTCCAGAGTTCAATGGACTGTCAGACCCCCTGGAGGCCAGCTGGAGGGGGGAGCTGTTTGGCGACGGCTCCTGCGGATCAGTTCTCGCGTGCGAGCCCCGCCGCGTGCTGGGGTGATGCCGATTCCTCCCCCCTCCGCTCGGGGGCGAGCAAACATGGATTGGCGATCCATGGATTTGGCGCGCGGTCGGTAATTCCGTGGGTCGGAGGAATGCGACCGGTGCCGCCTCGCTCGGCGGCGGGAATCCGCGATTTCCCGTGGAAGCGGGACCCGTCGCTAATCCACGCCCCCTTGATCCATGTTTGCGATCGCCCGACTCTCTGGGAAGCCGAGGAGGCCCTCGTCGCCCCCCGAAGTGAGGCTTCGGAGGTGCTCCCTGTGGGGCCAGGGCGACGATTCTCGAGAGGGATGTGCCGGAGTGAAGCCTCGGTGGGGCTCCCTGTGGAGCCAGGGCCACGATCCTGATGGGGCGTTTTTCCACCACCACCACCACCATGAGTTGGAGGGGGGGTCCTCCTCCACCTCCTTTTCTTTCTCCTCCTCCTCCTCCTCCTCCTCCTCCTCCTCCTCTTCGTCCTCCTCCTCCTCTTCGTCCTCCTCCTCCTCGCCCTCCTCCTCCTTCCCCCCTCGAACTTATGGTGGTGGTGGTGGAAAACAGGCCCATCAGATCCTTGAGAGGGGTGTGCCGAATGAAGCCTATAGGACACCAACACCAACACCCCAGCAGCCCCGTGGGGCCCCTGCGGCGGCCCCGTCGGCCCCCGACGGGGCCGCCGCAGGGGCCCCACGGGGCTGGGAAGCCGAGGGGCGATGCCGATTCCTCCTCCCTCCGCAGCGGCAGCGGCAGCGACTGGCGGGCAGCGGGGGGCGGAGGGCGGCACACCATGCGCGGCGACGGCCGCGGGCCGTCCAGTGGGAGGCCCCTACAGGCGCATCAGTCGCGGGGAGGGCGCGCGAAGGGCGGCTTTCACGCTCCCTGTGACCAAGCCTCCTCCTCCCCCTCCTCCTCCTCCTCCTCCTCCTCCTCCTTCGCCGCGTCATCATCATCACCACCACCACCATCATCAGTATCCTCCTCCTCCTCCTCCTCCTCCTCCTCCTCCTCCTCCTCCTCCTCCTCCTCCTGATCATCATCATCATCATCTCATCATCATCATCATCATCATCATCATCATCATCATCATCATCATCATCACCATCATCATCATCACATCATCATCATCATCATCATCATCATCATCATCATCTCATCATCATCATCATCATCATCAGCATCAGCATCAGCATCAGCATCAGCATCATCACATCATCATCATCATCATCATCAATCAGCATCAGCATCAGCATCAGCATCATCATCATCATCATCATCATCATCATCATCATCATCATCATCATCATCATCATCATCATCGGCATCATCATCATCCCCATCCCCGTCCGCATCCTCGTCCTCATCCCCATCTTTATCCTTATCAATACCCTCATCCGCATTATCATCCTCGTCCTCATCCTCATCCTCACCATCATCATCCTCATCATCATCGCCATCGCCATCACCATCACCATCATCACCATCACCATCACCATCACCATCATCATCATCATCATCATCATCATCATCATCATCATCATCATCATCATCATCATCATCATCACCATAACCATCCTTATCCTCATCCTCAGAATCAGCATCATCATTGTCGCCAGCACCACGATAGAAATAATAACAATAAGAACAATAATCATAATCAGCATCATCGTCATCCTGATCATCAGCATCAGCGTACAAATAATGAAGTAACAATAACGATAACCAGAATAAGAATAATGAATATCATCATCGTCATCACCAATATCGTCATCAGTATCATCGTCATGATCATCATCATCAGCATCAGCCTCATCACCAGCATCATCATCATCATCATCATCATCATCATCATCATCATCATCATCATCATCATCATCATCATCATAATCGTCAATATCATCGAAAACACCATAACCACAATCATCACCCTCATCACCATTATCAGCATCACCGTCAACATCATCGTAATCATCAGCGTTCTGAACCTCCTCATCCCCATCCCCATCCTCATCCTCATCACCATCCTCATCATCATGATCATAATCATGATCATGATCATCATCATCAGCATCAGCATCATCAGCATCATTGTAGGCCTCGTCATCATCAGCATCCTCATCATCCTCATCCTGAGCCTGATCCTCATCCTCATCCTCCTCATCATCCCCACCATCCCCATCACCATCCTCATCATCATCAGCAGCAGTATCACCGTCATCATCGTCATCGTCGTTATCGTCGTCGTCATCAGCATTATAATCATTGTCATCCTCATGATCATCAGCATTGTCAGCATCGTCCTCATCCTCATCATCAGCACCATCATCACCATCGCCAGTATGATCATCACCATCGTCATCCTCATAATCAGCATCAGCATGGCCAGCATCACCAGCACCATCATCAACGTCACCACCACCATCATCATCAGCATCATCATCCTCATCACCGTTATCATCATCACCAGCATCACCAACATCGTCCCCATCCTCATCCCCATCGCCATCCCCATCCTCATCCTCATTATCATCCTTATGTTCATCCTCATTGTCATCATCATCAGCATCACAAGTATCACCGTCCATCACAACCAGAACAATCGTAGCCTCCTCAACATCATCCTCATACTCATACTCATGCTCATTCTCATCCGCAATACCATCATCATCATCATCATCATCATCATCATCATCATCATCATCATCACCATCATCATCATCATCATAATCAGCATCGTCATCGTCATCGTCATCATCATCACCATCATCCTCGTCCCCGAGGCACTGGTCTTGTTTGTCGGGTCCGCCGCGGTGTTGCCGCCGTCACCGCCCCGTCGCCGCCTCGTCGCCGCCCGTCGTCTGGGCTCGCCTGTCGGGTCCACCGACGTGTTGTCGCCATCCTCGCTCCGTCGCCGCCTCGTCGCCGCCCGTCGTCTGGGTTCGTTTGTCGGGTTTGCCGTTTTGCTGCCGCCCTCGGCGCCCCTGCGCCGCAACAAGGACTGCGCCACATACGTTGCATCACAGAGGTTCTCCTTTCTAATAAGAGAATAGATAGACCCCCGTTTCCGTATTTCGTTTGAACGCCCTTGCGCGCGTGCCGCCGCGAGCATCCGCAGCAAAACACGGGACGAATTGCGCGCGCGCGTCGTCGCGCGCGCACGCCAGAATCCTGCAAAGAATTCCGGTTGCGTAGCGATTTCAATACCGAATGTCCAAACAACATTCACGAACACATGGTTTCGCAACATTAGCTGTCAAACAAACTGCGCGCGTTCTTGCGAATTCGTAAGGAAACCAAACCGGTTTCTTTCAACATGCCCATGGAACTCTGCCAAACGGGCCTCTGGCGCCGCATGTCCAACTCATTCGCACGCCCTTGCGCGCGTGCGGGGGGGGGGGGGGGCGCGATCTGTGTCAAATGATACAATGCGGGCCGCGCTCGCGCGTCGGCCACGCTCGCGCGTCGACCACCTTCATCACCGACGTGAGGACATGGTCATCGTCGTCGGCGTGATCATCATCGGCGCCGTCACCGACCTTGCCGTCGCCCTTGTTACCATCGTCACCAGCACCGCTATCATCATCGTGTCTAGTACTGTCGACGTTTCCACGATACGGCGCCCGCCCAAATCGCCGACTCGCACAGAAGCCCCCGCTGGAAGTGCCCAGCGGTCAGCGCCACACCGCGGCCGCGGCGGTCGCGCCAAACAAGCTGGCCGCTTCGCGCGCGCGCATGCGCGCTGGTGCGGCCCTGGCGATGCGCCAGCCAACGCAGAGCAGTCATCGCAATCGCCGCCGCATGGGTTTCGCTAACCAAGTTGTGGGTGGGTGGGTGGGATGATTGCGCGAGCTGTAGGGTTGACATCTTCAAGTTCGGCAGGGCGAATTGCACCACATAGGTCTCACCGCGTAGATTCCACAACCTATAACGTTATCTAACTTGTGGATCTCGTATTAATGCCACGCACATTCGTCTGAAAGAATGCCACGGCTTCGAAGACGGAGGCCGTGTGTTTTTGTAAATGTGGTTCTCGTCTTAGCGCCGCACGTGTTCGTCATGAAGTATGACAACAGTTTGGATGGAGGGCGGGACCTCTTCAAATGTGGCTCTAGTCTCAGCGCCGCACGCATTCGCATTGAAAGTCTGACCCTGTTTCAAGGGTTCGTATGTTCGAAGTTCCAGGACGCAACCGTCACGTTGATTTTGGGTGTTGGAACTCCAGGAAAAGCGATTCGCGATATAAGGGCACAACAGTCACGTTGATTCCGGCGTTGGCGTCCCGGGAATGGCTTCCTGGCACACTTGCGAATTCTCAGACGGTTGTCTTCCAGCGAGGCACTTCCCGCAATAGAAATGAATTCTTGCAGGGTCCTATGAAGAGGGAACTTGGACGGAGGGGGTGTGGCAATACCGTTGGTGAGCCTTGGAAATACACTGGTAATCCTCCCAGTCCTTCTCCGCGTCCCACCTCCAACTCCTCCTCCTCCTCCTCCTCATCCTCCTCCTCATTATCCTCCCGCCTCCTCGTCCTTTCTCTCCTCTCTCCTCCTCTTCCTCCTCTTCCTCTTCCTCATCCTCGTCTTTCCCATCCTCCACCTCATCCTCAACATCACCATCATCATCACCATCACCAGCACAATCAGCATCACATTCATAATCATCGTACCAACAGCATCATCAGCATCATCATTAGCAGCATCAGCAGCAGTAAACAACACCATACACATCAACATCTGCAAGCCATATCCAGGTTCATGCTCATGATCAACATCGTCGTCATCATCATCGTCGTCATCAGCACCACCATCACCAGCAGCAACAACACCATCAACATCATAATGATCATCACTAGGCATCAGCACCCGCATCGACATCATCATCGATACCATCATCGGCATCAGCATCATCATCGTCATCAGCATGATCATCAGCCTCAGCATCATGATTAGCCGCATCATCGTCAGAGTCATCACCGTCATCACCATCGTCAGCATCACCACCATCATCATCATCATCACCAGCGTCGCCACCATCATCATTAACACCATCATCACCGTCGTCGTCACAGCCGCAGTAGTGGCAGCAGCACCACCCTCTCTGGCAGCATCATCAACAGCAGCAGTATACGCATCGTCATCGTCAGCGTACTCGCCAGCATCAGCAGCATCATCATACACATGCTCCTGTTCGGGAGCATCAACATCAGCATGACCACCACCACAATCATAATCGCCGTGATCATCGCTAGAGTCACAGTCAGTTCCGTTGTCACCAGTATTACCATCATCATCAACAGCATCATCAGCATCAGCATCAACATCCTCATCATCATCAGCATCCGAGGCAACACCAGCAACACAGTCGTCATCATCATCATCATCATCATCATCATCATCACCACCACCACCACCACCACCACCACCACCACCACCACCATCATCATCATCATCATCATCATCATCATCATCATCATCATCATCATCATCATCATCATCATCATCATCATCATCATCATCATCATCATCATCATCATCATCATCATCATCATCATCATCATCATCATCATCATCATCATCATCATCATCATCGCCATCGTCTCCTACACACAATCCCTCATAATCCTCCAGCTCCTGCTCCTCGCCCTGCAGCTCCTCCTCCCTCCTCCTCCTCCTCGCACTCCCTCCCTCCTTCCGTCCGTCCTTCCAACCTCCTGTTCCACCCCATCACGCCTCCCATCCCCTTTCCCTCTTCATCACTCCTCTCCTCCCCCTCCTCCTCCTCCCCCTCCCCTCCTCCCCCCCTCCTCCTCCTCCTCCTCCTCCTCCTCCGCCTCGTCCTCCTCCTCCTCCGCCCTCCTCCTCCTCCTCCTCCGCCTCGTCCTCCTCCTCCGCCTCCTCCCCCTCCTTCTCTTCCTCCTCCTCCTCCTCCTCCTCCTCCTCCTCCTCCTCCTCCTCCTCTGCCTCCTCCTCCGCCTCCTCCTCCTCCTCCTCCTCCTACCTCCCCCCCCCACCCGCTCCTCCCCCTCCCGACGACGTCTCCCCCTCCCCCCCTGGTGAGGAGGAAGGGGGGAGGGCATCGGTCACGGGGACGGCTCGCCTCGGGCGGCGCGGGCGAGGCCGAGGCGCTCGAGCCGCGGATGGCTGCGCCCTGCTCTCCCACTGCCGCCCCCGGGAGGGAGGAGGGCGGAGGGCGCAGGAGGAGGAGGACGGGGAAGGGCGGAGGAAGGCGGAGGGAAGGAGGAGGAGGAGGAGGAGATGGAGGAGGAGGAGGAGGAGGAGGAGGAGGAGGAGGTGATGGATGGGGGAGGAGGAGGAGGAGATGGATGGGGGAGGAGGAGGAGGGGGATGTGTTGACGGCCCAGAAGGCAGAACAAAAACGTGGCGCTCATCAAAGCGCGGGCCCACGTGCCCAAACCAAGGGCACACGCGCAAAAAGAGGGAACACGGACACAAGCTGGGACCTGACCTCCGGCCTCCTTTCCTTGACTAACTCCCAGTAGCGCCAGCGCCAGCGCCAGAAGCACTGTGCCTTAGAAGAGGAGGAGGGGGAGGAGGAGGAGGAGGAGGAGGAGGAGGAGGAGGAGGAGGAGATGGATGGCGGAAGAGGAGGAGGAGGAGGAGGAGGAGGAGGGGGAGGGGGAGGAGGAGGAGGAGGTGGGGGGGAACGCAATGCAATCCGAGGATTCAAGCTGGCGCAACGTGAACAAATAGGGAGTGAGGGGCGAGGAGGAGGGAAGAGGGAGAGCGCAGGGAGGAAGAAGGAATGAGGAAGAGGAGGAAGATAAGGAGGAGAAGGAGAAATAGAGGAGAGGATGGAGGAATCGAAGTACGTATGTGTTCCGTGTTGTTCCCCCCCAGACTTGGTACTGCCGCGGGCTGGTTACTCTCGCCATTTCGGGCTACTATGATTTGCCATTCGCCGTGCCTGACCTTTGCTGCACCCGTCCGCGGCGTGCCTCGCTCGCGTTCCGCCAGGTCGGCGATGAATTCCGTCCCCAGAGCGCATGAAGCTCAGCTTCATGTCTGGCCAGCGTCAACACTGGGGATGGAGGAGGGACCACGGTAGCAATACATACAGTCGGACTCGGTTGGACAGGACGCGCGAGAGGACACAAGGCCCTTCCAGGGGCCACACTGCCACAGGAATGTAGGAAGCACGGGCCGCGAGACACAGGACACCAGGGTACCCTTGATTTGGCAGGGTCGACCTGCTAATCTGGGCCGACTGTGCACCATCACGTCCCCGCCCCCCTCCTCACGAGGTCCTCTGTCGAGCCACTCTTGTCACTGACGGACCCGCACCCGAGGGGCCTGCCATGCAGGCGAGAGGCCCGTTTGGAAGAGCACACTGGTTCGCGCCCAGTTCCGAAAATCCCAGGGAAGGCAAAAGGATCTGATCGTACAGTTCAGCGAGGGGTCCAGCGATATCTCCGTGTTGACCCCCTGAACCTCTGCCTCCACCTCCTCCTCCTCGCCATCCTCCCCACCCAGCCATTCTTCATGCGGCTCCTTCCCCTGCTGGTCCTACTTCTCCTCCTTCTACATCGTCGTGGTCAACGTCCTCATCTTCAGGGTCGGTGGCACCGGTAATAAGGCCTTCGCAATCATAGGGAAGGCGAAAGGAGATGATCATACAGTTCAGCGAGGGTTCCAGCCACCTCTCCATGTTGAAAAGAGAACCGCCCCCCCCCCCCCCGCGCGTGTCCCTTGCACAAAGCTGCGCCACCATCCAGCAATGCTCAAGTTTGCAGTGCCCAAGAAAGGCGCAACGAGATTCATGCGAGAGCCACATGTTGAAAAGAAACTGGCCTTCAACCATGGAACCGTTGCAAGATTTCAAGGCGAGTGCGTGCGGCGCCGAGGCGAGGGCCCCGATTTGAAAGCGTCCCCCCACTCCATCCTCAAGCTTGTTGCAAACATATACCACGAATATGCGCGGCGCTAGAGCCGAGAGAACCAGCTTGAAAATAAGCACCCCTCCATCCTTGAACCTGCTGCGACATTCTAAGCCAATGCGCGCGGTCCTAAGGCGAGAACCGCACTTAGAAAACGGCATGTGCTCCATCCTTGAAGCTGGTGAAGAATCTCGTTGAACAGCCCGGCCCGCCCTACCGACACGCCTTTGGTGCGTCAGGACGCAGTTGCTGGTACCGTAAGGAAAGGGGAGGAGGGAAGAGACGGAGAAGAGAGGAGACATACTGAAGGAGGGAGGAAGACGAGGAGGAGTTAGAGAGGAAGAGGAGCAGGAGACGGAGGAGGAAGGAGACGAGAAGGAGGAAGACGAGGAGGAGGAGGCGGAGGAGAACGAGGAAGAGGCGAGGAGGGATAAGGATCAGTGTATCAATGGACGCTGGCTGCCAGCCGCACAATAGATCCGACAGGGTCCAACCGACCAACCAACCTTGCCCCCTTCCCACCCCGTCGAAATACTTGTTCCAGCATACCATCACCGCCAAACGAAGTTAACCAACGAAGTGTAAAAACAACACGCCCTCTCCGTCGATCCCTCCCACCTTCTCTCCCTTCCAGCGCTCGGGGGGGCCAGAATGGCGGCAGGCGCTGCGCTACGAGGCACGATGCTTCTGCCCTCACAGCTGCACTATAGGAGCGGCGGGAGGCAAGACTGCAGAAAGTGATCGAGAGGCTGGCCTCTCCTGGGTCCTGAGCTGCAGCCCTCCTCCGTGCAGGCGAACCTAGAGCAGAGTAACATCCTTCAAGAACACGAGACCCTCCGTAGGCCAAAACAAACAGAACATCCAAGGGTACCCTCCTCCCAGGATGCACAAGAGCATCCAGCAAGCACGAAGAGCACGAGGGTACCCTCCCCGAACCGACCTCGATCTTATACATCGGTCCGGATGCCTCTTTACAGTAAGCCTGAGCTGCGGGGTTGTAGAGCTATGATGAAAATGTCTGCCAAGATACAACGCATGTTGACAGACAAGGCCTCTTATATCGCGGGGGTACTGTGCACATGTTAATCGCTCTGGCTGCGTATGCGACCCAGCAACAATAAAACGGGTGGCAATATTCTGTTTGTATGGAATATGTGCACCGCCAACTCGGCTCATACACACATCTAGCTCCTGACTCGCCCGGGTAACAGCCTGGGCTCATGCCCTCTGATGTTCTGGCTACACACTTGTGGCTACATCATTCATGACGACTGTCGTACCTATGTCAGCCTTCGCCTTGGGGTCCTCACCGAGGGGGTCCGAACACAGAAGATGATGTCCATCCACCTTTGCATGTTGAAGCCAGGGGCAAGTACGCACTTATCAAACGCGCGGGTATACTTAGTCGGTGCAGCTTGACTGCACTGCAGAACTCCTTCCCCCACCCTATAATGCCCTTCCCCACCAGCACACTCCAATGATATGACACTACTGTGATTGCACTCGTGCCCAATAAAGACATCCCGTGGCTGGCCATGTAATATGGTGCAGTGAGATTTTTGGCTGCAAGAGTCTCCAACTAGATATGAATCGAATTCGAATTGCCGATTCCTCTCCCACAGTGTCGGAGGCCTCCCTGTAGATACGGGCGGAGGAGGATGACGAAGAAGAGAGGGCCGATGATGAGGAGGAGGAGGAGGAGGAGGAGGAGGAGGAGGAGGAGGAGGGGCAGGAGGAGGAGAAGAGGAGGAGAGGACCGAGGAGCGCACGCGACCAAGGGTCGACGACGACGACACGTCATCCAAGCAGCTGGACCCACGGGCTTCCGCGCCGCCGCAGCTGCTCCAGCCGCGCAGCGGAAGGCCGTTGGATCCGAACTCCCCCCCCTGGGGACAAAGCTGAAATGCAAAACGTGAGTCGTGACACATTCGAAAAACACTTGTCGGAAGCCCCGGAGGAGCTCCACGGGAAAACAGGGTCACCAATGCCAGAAAGCAAGGAGGAACGGGCAGCGGCCTCAAAGACATTCGAAATACACAAGGCGGCATTCTTAATAGAGAAAAAACGATCGGCCCCAGGCACTCACAGAAGATACAGGGCAATATGGGCCTCCGAAAACGGGCAGTGCAATAAAGCGTTATAACAACTACACAATTTGGGACAAGGGTTTCAACGCGTACCAGAGCCATCGGAACACGACCAATATGTACAATAGTGCCCGACCCCGAGAGATTCTTTATCCGATACAGAAGGGCAACACAATATCCCATGAGCGAACGGGAGCGTAACCACCTTTCAGTGGCACTCTGGATCCGAGAAGAACCAGGCACGGGCGCACCAGGAAGGACACATAGTTGATCGAAGTTAGGCATGAGAGAGTGCATCACCGTACCCTTCCACAGGGGATCTCCCCACCACAGAATCTGGCACTCGCCACGTTCGGCCATGGCGCAAATGCGACTACGAACACGGAGAAACACGATGGAACTGCAAGAAGAAACGATAGAAAGCGGCACGAGATACCAGCTCCAATGTTCCCAAATGAGTCGAGCGCCCATCCTGGATAAATGCTCGAGGACGGTATTGCTGAGGGTATCCCGTGGGCCGCCAACAAGCATTCGCCCAGCAGCAGACATTCCTTGAAATAATTCGCGAGATGGCGAGTAGAACTGCGCAACATAAGATAGAGAATTGAACGCAGTCTGGTTAAAGATAGCCAAGCGTTTGATCCGACTGAACCCCAGGGCCTTGATTCACGAGTCCTGTCCAGGCACTTGCGTAAAGGAGCCTCCCAAGACCAAGTCAGGCCACCATTCCAAATATATAAGCCCAAGTATGTAGCACAGAAGACCACAAGAAAGTCATTGGGGAGCCCCCTGAACTTTTGGATCGCATCATCGGTGAACTCAGCCAACGGGATGATCACTGACCTGCTGCGGTTGAGCCCTAGCCCAGCTGCGCGTGTATCACATTCAAGTACAGATAGCACGTGTGCCAAAGAAAGGAAGACATCCTGGGGGACCATGCCAGCATCGTCGGGGCAAGACCCCAAGACCGACAGAGTCCTGTGGAGCATCAGCTCGAGCACGCGCTATGTCGGGTAGATGCCTAAATCGCCGAGCGACGACAAGAGAGGACAACCTTGTTTTAATCCCACAACGGACCCACCATCCATCCTCCGGAGGCCTGCAAAGAGACACAACGACCCATACTTTATGATAAAGAGCACCGGGAGCACGGCGTATCTTTCTGGGAAGCTTCATGTCGCCTAACACGAACATGATCATGGCGTGGAGGAGCGAGCGCGGAGAAAACAATCTTGATGCCAAACGTAGTAAAAGAACCCGTGTGCCACAACCCGTCCTGAATGAACAATTCAACTGCAATGGACTCTAAGGCAACGGAGTTGTTGGTGAAAGTTCTCCCCAGAGTGAAGCCCCTCTGGATTTCGGAGCAGACCTCCTGGATAGCCTGGGACACTGGCACATCGACTGCACAACTGACAAGCTTATTGTCAGAGCTGCCGATCGAAATTGGCAGTGTCTGATACGGCCCACGAAATACAGAGTCCACCGCATCATTCTGGGAGTCGCCGTTGGGCAGAAAGACAGCGGTGCCGAAGCTGAAAAGATCGGTAAGCCGACCATGCGCAAAAAGCCCCTGGCGAACAGCAAAAACCGGTTTCATGGTAGAAACACCTCCCCGAGAAGGAGGGGTCCGAGGAGGAGCAGGAGGAGGAAGATGAGGAGGAAGAGGCGGAGGAGGAGGAGGAAGAGGAGGAGGAGGAGGAGAGGGCCGATGAAGAGTAGGAGGAGGAGAAGGAGGAGGAGGAGGAGGAGGAGGAGGAGGAGAGGAAGAGAAGAGGAAGAGGTGGAGGAGAGGTCCGAGGAGCATGAGGAGAGGTCCGAGGAGGAGTACGAGAGGGCCCACGAGGAGAAGGAGAAGGTGGAGGAGGGAAAGGAGGGAAAGGAGGAGGGAAGAGGAGGAGAAGAGGCGGAGCGAGGAGGGACCCCTCGAGTGGGCAGCCGGGGCCGCTCCTCCAGGCAGATGCAGCACCGCATCACGCCCGCGGCATGGCCCATCCGAGCTGCCGCGGGCTCGACCTGGACTCTCAGCGCTGGCGCCGACCAGCGAGCGACAGCGCATCCCGCACGTGCGAGCAAACCACTGATGACATTGGACGCCGTTGCGCTGACTTCATGCTCATCCTCCTCCCCATCTCCGCCTCCTCGGCCAACATCTCCCCCCTGCCTCCTCCTCCGGAGGGGTGCCTGCTGCCCGTAGCGTTGCCATCTCCAGCGGCTAACTGTGCTTGAGGAGTCTAGCTATGTCAGGCGCTAACTTCGGCTCTCGTCCTGGGATGGCTAGGTTCCCCCTCACGGCGCGTGAGCGCCAGACTGGAATTCAATACCTAGAAACCTCATCAACACCATAACGGCCATCACCATCTCCTGCTGAAATGAAATGTCCTACCCATCATCACTACCACCATAATCGTCGTCGTCAGCATCATCATCATCATCGCCATCATCAGTAGCAGCATCATCATCCTCCTCATCATCATCGTCATCATCAGCATCATCATCGTCGTCACCATCGTCATCATCAGCAACATCATCAGCATCATCACAAGCCACATCATCAGCATAACCGAAACCACCACCATCACCCTCATCGTCATCAGCATCATCATCATCAGCATCATCCTCATCGTCGTCATCAGCATCATCATCATCATCATCACCATCCTCATCATCATCATCACCACCATCGTCATGGCCATCATCATCACCACCATCCTGAGCATCATCGTCGCAAGCAGCATCACCACAATCACTATCATCATCATCATCATCATCATCATCAACAGCAGCATCACCAGCATGATCATTATCATGAGCATGATCATCAACATCCTCATCATAATCATACTGATTATCATCAGCAGCACCATATCATCATCACCTCATACGTATGGTACCGCTCTTCATCCTCATCCGCCCGTTGTCTCGTCATCCTGTTCATGCTGATACGTTTTCGAACTCCATGTTCCCCGCGAACCTCAACATCCGCCGCCAGCCCCATCATCGGTCTCACCCTATGCCTCCTCATCCCCGTTGTCCTTCACACCCTGCATCACCATCATTTATATCAACATCAACATCAACATAATCACCATCACCGCCACCACAATCATTATTATCATCAGCGCCATAATCGTCGGCATCATCAGCATCATCATCGTGACCACCAAAAACAGCATCACAATCATCATCGCCATCATCATCAGTCATCACATCACCACCGCCAGCATCATCGCCATCATCACCACCATCGTCATCATCACCACCACTGAAACCATAAACAGTATCAGCATCGACACCGTCTATAATCAACGCCACCATCATCATAATCACCGTCGTCACAATCAGCATCAGCATCAACATCATCATCACCATCCTGGTCGTCCTCATCATCCTCATCATCATTAGCATGAACATGACCATCATCATCATGATCACCATCACAGTCGCCATCAACATCATCGTCGTCATCGTCATCAACATCATCACTCATCACTGTATTCATCAACACCAGCATCATCACCGTAGCAGCATCATCACAATCATCATCGCCATCATCATCACCAGCATCATCCTCACCTTCATACTCATCCTACTCCTCACCATCGTCATCAGCATCATCATCAGCATTGTCCCCATTATCATCAGCAGCAGCAGCCTCATCGCCATCGCCATCAATATCATCATCATCATCATCATCATCATCATCATCATCATCATCATCATCATCATCATCATCATCATCATCATCATCATCATCATGTTCATCATCCTCATCATCATCACCATAATCAACACCACCACCAGCATCATCATCATCAGCATCAGCAGCAGCACCATCATCATCCTCAGAAGCAGCATCGCCATTATCAACCATCATCATCACCACCACCATCATCATCATCATCAATAGCATCAGTAGCATCGGCATCATCATCGTCATCATCAACATCGTCATCAGCACCACCATCATAATCTAGAACATCGTCATCATCATGATCATTATCATCATCAGCACCATCATCATCATCATAATCAGCATCCTCCTCCTCATCATCAGCATCATCATCGGAATCATCATTCGTATCATCACCATGTTGTATCGGCGGCACACCATTCGCGGCTTCCCCAGTGGGGAGCGGCTGAGTCTCAGCGCGATGTACTACAGGCGCTCACTCGGGCACTGGTACGACGGCGGGAGCACGAGGAGGGCCTCTTATCCTCAAAGGCCTTCGAGAATCTCGTCGGCGTCGCAGGGACGATCGCCTTCTGGCTCGGCATCTCCGCCGCCATCGCAGAGGTCCTCCTCTCGGACCTCGGCCTCAAGTACAGCCCCAATGATGCCATCGCGAAGACAGACTTCAAGCCCGACCTCACGTCTCCGAAGCGCGACAGAGCCCTGGTGCGCACTGGGGAGGGGGGGCCGCCTCGCTCGCGGACATCAAGTTCGGCCCCACGCACTCCAAGCTCATTCGAACACTGGGCCGTTCTTGTCCTCATCCTTCTCTCCGAGCTCCTCCCCGCCTCCTCCAGCCCCTGGGCCTTTCCCTCCTTTCTCGCCATGTTCTCCAGCAGCTCGTGGGAGCCTCCCACACTGCCGATGCGAGGGGTCCCGGCGAGGATAGTGGGCGAGGGGAGCCTGCTGACAGTTAAGTTGGCTAGCCTCGCGTGCGTGCTCGCGTCCTTGCTCCCGACAGCCACTTCGGCCGGCCTCAGGAGAGAAAGGACCCCAGCTCTGGAAGAAGGAAAAACGCCATGAACACAAAACGTTGGCGCTCCGAACGGATCTCTTGGATCCGCGCTGAACTCCGCGCGGGGCGCCAAAGGTTTATGTGTATGGCGTTTTTTCTTCTTCGATGTCAGAAGGGGTCCAGCGGGCGATCTGCATTGATAGCGCGGAGCTGGTGACCTCCACGGGCGTGAAGGACGACGACGCCGAGGGCGGCGTCTCCCCGAGGCTAGCGAAGCCTCAGGGTCGACTGAGCTATCCACGGCGAGGGCGGCGGTATGCCAGCCAACAGTGAGTCCAACTCTGGTGCAGTCCGTCCTTTCTCCGGTACGGGCCCAGATGCCAACAAGGAGTATCGTGTGTCTGGGGAAGTGGGCCGATAAGAACCACCCCGTCACGCGAAGCCGTTTGGCAAACGCACCCAAAGAAGGAATCAAACAGGCCAGGGCTGTTTAGTAAAAGCCCAGGGCTGTTCAGTAAACGCCAATTGTCTGGTCTGGGTGGTTTGTCCTCCCTTGATATATTGTGGTCCAACGAGCTCGTGGTGTGCTGTCAACGGCAGCAGGTCCTCTTTTGCTCGCTCTTCTGGATGACTTGGCTGCGCGTGCGGTCGAGACGATCAAGGTTGACGAACTGGAGGTGGACGGAGGAAAGGCTCTGATTTCAACGTGCTCGACGAGAGATTTCCCGATCTCGCTGCGAATGACCGTCTGGGGGAGGCTCTGACAGAGATTTTCAGCTTGAAGATCACACGCAGTGAGACCATGACTCAGTACTGCGATCGTGTCAGCTTTTCCTACTCTCGTGGTGAAGCCGAAGGTGTGCCACTCAGTCGATGGCTAAGGGTTGCCTCCTTCTCATGGGTGCACAGCTGCCTCCTCAGAATCTAGCGGTCGGGCTGGCAGCGTCACAGAAGTCATACATGGAGGTGGAAGTGGCCCAGGCTCTCCGAACAACGTTTCCCGATGGTCTAGCAGACTACGGCCCTGGACGACATGATCATCATAATGGGGTCAACGAAATGGTGGAGAGTGCGATCCACAAGGTGCCAGATTCCGTCGACGAGGAGATTGATGCTCTGATTGCGGCCGAGCCGGAGCCCCAGAGTGACGCGTTGGACGAGGCTGATGCGATCCAAGTCCTGGCGACGTGGAAGAAGCAGAGGAAGCGGATCACGAAAGAGCAGCTCCCGAGAGGTCTTGGTCCCAGGAAGCCGGATGTGAAGGCCCTGGCTCGACGAACGAAGGGTTTCAGCTGCGACGAGGTGGGCCATTCCAGTCGGGATTGCAAGAAGCCGAGGAGGCCGAGGCCGCAGCAGGCCGAGGCAAAAAATGTGGCAGAGGTTCCTGAGGACACGGCTGTACCCGCGATGGTGACGGCAGAGGACTCCGATGACGACATCAACAGGATCTGCAACTATTTTTCGGGCCTGAACCTGAAGACGGCGATTGGAACAGAGGTCGAGGCGCTAATTTCCTTACACGATGCTGGTCAGGGTGTGGTGGACACGGGCTGCGGTCGTGGGTTGATCGGGGAAGAGACACTGACGGAGCATGACGAGGCGATGATCAAAGCCAGGATCACGAAGCTGACCCAATCCCAGCCGATCACGTTCAGGTTCGGAAATCAACAGACTCAGAGATCGATTGCATACGTGGAGATCCAACGTCGCACAAGTGGTCGTGAGGTCAGCATCAGATTGTACTCGATTCCTGGCAATGCGCCCCTGCTGCTGAGCAAGCCGATGCTCAAGAGCGTGGGGGCCATCATCGCCACGATTCGGGACCAGACGACGTTCGAGAAGCTTGGTGTGTGGGTGCCGTTGTGGGAGGCCAAGAGTGGACACTATCAGCTTAACCTATGCGAGCTGATCTCCGAGACTCAGAAGCAGGTGTCTACTCCTGAGGTGGACGTGCTGGCTGAACCATCCGAGTCTTTCCTGGCTGAGGTGGCCGAGGCGACCGCAGGTTTTCGCTAGGGCTGGGCCAGGGCCCTTAGGTCAGTGACGAGAGTGGCTTTGAGTTTGATGACACGTTTGAGTGCTGTCAAGCTGGAGACTCTGGCATTCTATGTCGTCGTGATCGGAGAGAGTTGAAGAAAAGCCTGAGCCAGAGGATGGGGAGCCAGAGCGGGAAGCCGAAATGCCTGGAGCCGTTCTCGACGCCAATAGTGCGCCCGCAGCTGGAGTCCCAAGGGTTCCAAAATCTGGGTTCTTATGACGTGAAGGAAGGATGGGATGCTCGGGTCCAGGAACATCGTGAACAGATTGTATCTATGGTGGAGAAGGAGAAGCCAAGGTTGTGGGACAGTCTCTGCCATATTTTGTGTTTTCTATCCTGCAGAGGCTGACGCCCGAGGATAGGCGCCGAGACCAGGATCAAATGCCAATATTCGGGAGGCCTTGGATTCCGTGAACTTCTGCTTTCGGATAGCTAGAATGGTTCAGCAGTACGGAGGAGATTTCTTCTTCGAGGCCCCGGCGACAGCGAAGACGTGGGATGTTCCAGGTCTGCGTCGGCTGTGTCTCGAACCAGGTGCTCACAAGGTGTCGGAGCAGGGCTGCCAGGTTGGCCTCAGCGATCCGATTTCAGGGCGTCCGTTGCAGAAGACGTGGTGCTTCATGACAAACTGTGATGTCTTGAAGTGGGCCCTGGTGGAGCGAAGATGTGATAGGAAGCATGTTCATCAGTCGTGCGTGGGGAGCTCAGGTGGGATCAAGCGCAGTGTTCTTTCGCAGGCATATTCACCTCAGCTGGTGGAGGACTTAGCGGAGGGCTTTCTCATTCAGCTTGCAGTGGACGAGGCCAGCGGGAATGATCTGGTGCTTACTGCGGAGGCTGTGGGGGAGGAGGTCGCGAAGCGACGTCGGCTTGGTTTTGACAGTACGCTGCGGAGACCACATGCCAACCTTGGGCACCCCAGCAACGAGGACATGATCAGGGTGCTGAAACATGCGGATGCTAGTGTTATGGTCATTTGGACGGCTCGTGAGTTCAAGTGTTCAGTATGTGACGGCAGGAGGCAGCCCAAGCTGGTACGTCCGGCTGCACTGCCGACGGCAGTGGCTCCCTTGAGACTGCTCGAGCTGGACGTCAAGGAGCTGAGAGGATGGTCAGAGGCGATGAAAGAGAAGTGCCTGAATGTCTTGTGTGGCTCGAGTGCGCTGCAGCAGATGACCCCCTTCCACGAGCCCGAGACGGGCGAGGTACTCCGTCGGGGTCTTTATGAATCTTGGATTCGGCCCGTTGGATTCGGCCCTATGAAGCACCCAAGGTCATCAGGTTCGATGCGAGCAAGGTAAACTGTGACCAGAAGTTGAAGGACTTTCTGGATAGCCAAGGTATCGAGGCACATGATGCTGCAGGTGAGGCTCACGAACAGATCGGCCGAGTGGAGCGCCACGGTCAATATTTCGAGGACATCTTCAACAAGGTCTGTGATCAGTGTACTCCAGATACCAAGGGGAGGTGGTTGGCTTGTCTTGATGCGGCTGTTGTGGTTCTCTACTGAGGAAGCACGGACATTCACCGCATCAGATTGCGATTGGCCATAACCCAGAGGGAGGTGCCTACCGACCTGGTGCAGGATTCCCCAGATTTCGTAGCATCTGGGATGGTGTTGAAGGAGCAGGCTTTTGAGTATGCCGGACGGTGTCGACAGACGGCTAGGATGGAGGTGCTCAAGAGGATGGACGATCGAGCCGCTCGTGCGGCTCTGGATGCTCGACCTTGTGTCCTCCGTGAGTTTGCCCCTGGAGATCGTGCGGCTGCTTGGCGCCGAGGCCGAGGCATACCCGGGAAGAAAGCTCATGGTCGATGGCGAGGGTCTGGAGTTGTCATTGGCCGTACGGGGTAACAACTGGGTCGCGTTGCCTGGCGTAGAGCTGAAGGCGTCCCCAGAGCAGCTGAAAATGGCGACGGAGGAGGAGAAGCTTGCCGAGGTGGCTCGACCTGAGCTGCAGACGTTGACTCGTGAGTGCGAGGCGGGGCTTTATCCATATCCACCGCCTGGGAACCGACGTCCTGGTGCCCCAGCGGGCGGTGGATATGGATACATTTCGGCCCCCGGGGGCCCGAATATGTCCATATCCACCGCCTGCCGAGGCTCCGAAAACCGACTCTCCAGGCGGTGGTCATGTATAAATTCCCGCCTCGGAGGAGTTTGTCTGGCGCAGGCCCCAAGCGCGGTTTTCTGGACATGACCGAGGAGGGTGGCCCGCCGGCCAGTGGGGACGGCATTCTTCCGGTACCTCGTGTGGCTGTTCCGGCCCAGACCGGGGCGGCCTGACGGTCGCCGAGTGGCCGCCGTGCCTGCTCCACCGTCTGTGTCAGGGGAAGCTGTGGATCCTGCCCTCGGTCAGTCTGAGGCAGCTCCACCGGGGGGGCCTCAGCTGCCCACCTCGTCGTCATCTTCCGAGAGGACTGGCCAGGCTGTTGGAGGTATCGCTTATCCGATGAGCCTGCCGCCTCAACCCGCTGCGGCTGTCAAGCGTGGTGCTGAAGTTCGTCCCGAGGAGCTGCTACGACGTGAGCAGCCTCTTCGATAGCGTCCTGGTGAGGAGCCATCTGAGGATGCTCTTCTAAGGAGTCCGAGGCCGAGGAGGAGCTCGAGGTGATGCACGAAGGTCAATGCGAGAATGCGAGGTCGACGACGTGCTCTTGACGAACGGCAAGAAAGAGATCAACATTCGACATCCCCAGTGGTGCAGTGAGAACGGCAAGGCAAAGGCGGCCGCTGGTGTTCAGAAGGGGTGGAACCACGTGCACACGGACAAGCCGGCCCTCCTGCCCTCGAGATCCGAGGAGTCCGCGAAGATCCGTCGTGAGTGTCCTGACCTTAGTGTTGGGAAGCCGTACGATCATGACATCGAAGTTGGACGACAATGGCCAGGAGATTGCGAGGGCTCGTCTGTGTGGCCAGAAATGTCATGTTCCTGATCTGCTACAGTGGGTTCGAGAGCGGAAGACTTCTTCACCTACTCTGTCTCATAATTGTAAAGTGGCAGTGTACCAAGTTCTGGCGTCGAACAAGTTCCAGATGAGCATTGCGGACGTGGATGGTGCCTTTTCTGGAGGCAGACGAGCTCAAGAGGTCCACGGGCAAGATCTATCTCCGACAGCCGAGCGTCGGGTTGCCAGGACTGGCCCCAGAACAGAGCCCGAGTGTCGTGAAGCCCATCTATGGCCTGAGCGACTCTCCTGCGATGCGGTAGCAAAAAGCTCGCGATACACTACTGCAGTGGAGACCTGAGTCGGGAGGCTCAGGATGGGTACAGTCAAGAATGGACCGATGCATCTTTATCTTTACGAAGAGACCCTGCTGTGCGGTCTCATTGCAACGCATGTGATGATACCCTCTCAAGAGGCAATGGTGAAAAGTATCGTTGTGCCATCCACCATCCAGCATCTTCGCAGTGTCTTTACATTTCGCAAATGGTGTGTGGGTCAGGGCGAGTTATGTGGGTCATCGTAGTGGCAAGACCCCCAGCCTTTTGATCTGCTCAAATTCCAGCAAAACTTCGCCGCCCAGATGAGGCCCGCTGGAGTCCGACCCCGATGTCCACCTGACCTTCCAGCAACGGAGAAAGAGATATCAAATGTTCGTACGATGCTGGGGGCTGGAGACTGGCTGGCCAAAGAGACGCGCCCAGACATTGCCGTTCAGGCTTCAATGGGCCAACAAATCCTGCCCAACCCCACGGCATGGCAGATCCCGACACGCTGGTACTCCAGTCCGACGGGCGGAACAGTTCAGTGTGCGATGGCGAATTCGACACACACACACACACACACACACACACACACCTCGAAACCGTCTGCGACATGCTGCTCAGGCTGACGTGTCGAATCCAAATGCTGCTAACTCTGGGAATCAAGCTGGATATACACTTTCTGCTGCCGACGATATGATGATTGGTAACCATCTCGCTCCATGGAGTCCACTGTGCTGGCGCAGCTTTCGTTGGCGTCGAGTTACTGCGCCCACCCTGGCGGCAGAGGCTCAAGCGAAAATGGATGCTCTTGGACAGTTGGAATGCTTGGCATGTATTTTCCCAGAGGCCCTGGACCCCGCGTTTTCCCTGGAAGCTCGTTCTGAATCTCTACCTCGTTTGGGACCTGTTGCTGCAACGGGCTGCGAATATGTATATGACCATATGGTATCATGCAGTAGTGCGGGGACGGTGACAGACAAACGGGTAGCAGTAGATCTGATGATCATTAAGGAGAGCCTGAAACGACTAGGAGCTACAATGATATGGATACCTACTACACTACAGCTAGCAAATAGATGTACTGAGGGCAAGGCTGAATCCGCTGACTTGATACGTGCTACGATGGTGACGGGGGAATACCAACTTGCTGACGAACCTAGGCTCTACCGTGAGTACTGCTGCTGCCCGAGAGACAGAGAGAGAACGTAGACGGCTACTGTCGGCTCAAGCTTGATCGCACTCGTCGGCGACAGCCCTTCCTTCTGCAAGACTTGCGTACGCATGGTCAAGTTCCAAACATCTGTCTCCGACGTCGAGGCGCGCAGTTTCCTCGAGGGTTTGGCGCTTCGGGTCCGAGTTCCGTCGTGAGCCCCTCGGGGAAGTGCCATGTACCAGCGGCGACGGCTGTGCCAGCAGATCACGACGGTCCGCCAGCAAAGACGAATGTCCACCTCACGTGGTGCAGGGCCTCAGGGTGCATCCCCCTCCGCACCAAGGCCGCGGTCGAGGACGAGGCTTTCAAGCAGGTCAAGGCCCTCGACGGGGTGTACACGAAGCTGAGGAAAGGAGCCTTCCCCGGATGGAGACGAGCAGGCAGTGAAGACATTCCGTTATCCGCCGTGGGGCGACTACGAGGAGTTCAAGACTCCAGAGAAGCTCGAAGGAGACGACTGGACAATGGCCGAGAGTCGTCTGCACCCCCATGTTCCGCAGGATGACAGCTACCAGCTGGGGATTCAATCCATCTGCGATTGTGTCAATACTGAGCTAAATGACCACCCAATGTTCCGTGCGAAGCTGATCCGTATTCTCGTGAAGGATTTCGGAGCTCCAGGCAAACATCTCGAGGAGGGGGAAATCCCAGAGCTCCCGAAGATCAAGGGTCGTGTAGGCAACTCGAGCAGTCTCCCAGGTCACCACAAAGTTTAGAATTGTGATGAGTGTGATCCGAGGGGTCCTAGGGAGGTAGGGGAGCCTGCTGACAGTTAAGTAGGGTAGCCTCGCGTGCGTGCTCGCGTGCGTGCTCGCATGCTTGCTCCCGACAGCCATTGTGGCCAGTCTCAGGAGAGAAAGGACCCAAGCTCCCTGTCAGAGGGGTCCCGCGGGCGATCTGCACATACCATCTTGCTGAATCTTGCGAATCGACGCTCATCGACGTTCGTCGACGCGAATTCGAAACTAGTTCGAGGCTAATCGACGATATCTCATCCACTGCCAGACGCTAATAGACGCGAGTGCACTCGGCGGTGGACAAACCTCCTTTAGCAAAACCTCCCCTTAATGAAAACGGCCTGGGACCGAAACCGACAGACCTGGACCCGCAAAAATGACGGCCGCGACGCCCTCTCGCAAACCGAAAACGGCCAATTCCTCAATCGACGCGTCAGAGTGGGAGGTCTGTCAACCTCAGATCAACCTGTTTTTCCTGATCCCGTCCAAAGGCGCCGATGCTACAAACGGCGACGACTGAAACGAGTGCGACGGGGTGGGCGACGATTACGGCGACGAGTGCGACGAGGAAGGCCACGGCACGGTCCAGGAGGCCCTCGCGACAAGAGGCCCTCCGATGCAACCTAAAGAAAGCGGAATTACGCGGGTCTACTCGGGAGCGGCCAAGAGGGGGGTGTCCAAGAGGGGGGGGTGCAAATCATGACCGGCGGCATGTGCGCGGCCCAGCGGGGGGGGCCAGGGACGTAATGAGATAAGAAGAGGCGCCATAAAATCTGGGGAAATATCATGGCCCCCGCCATGAGATCCACCCCCCCTAGTCCTCACCCCCCTCTTTTCCGCCCCCGATCTACAACGCTCCCCGTGATTTGCTACCCTCCGCAACGCATCGATTCCCGTCCGCACGCAGCTGGCGGCCCGACCAGGAGCCCCTCCGCGACGTCGGCGCCCACGCGCCTTCGGACGGGGGAACAGAAGTTAGGAGGCAACTTCTGGGAGGTTTTCGTCGGAAGAATCACAATGAAAACGTATAGCAAGGACGCGTGGTAAGGACGCAAGACCCTTGGAGGCCGAAGTTGAAGTATTCTGGCCTGCCAAAATTGCTAGGGACGGGCCGCAGAGGCTGAGGCAGGCAAGGACCCAAGGGTACCCTTGAAAAAGTCGTTTGTCCTTACTATGCGCGTTGACTGTAAGGAGGATTAAGCCTCATTTGGGAGCTGTTACGCCTGAGTGGGCCTCGGATTAAGCGGGATTAAGCCGGATTAAGCGGGACCAAGCCGGATTCAGCGGGATTAAGCGGGATTAAGCCGGATTGAGCCGGATTTCGGACCAGGGCACAAGCAGAATTTGACCTCCCAGGAGTTGCATCCGAAGGAAGGGGGAGGGGGCACGGCGACGACGGCGGCGACGACGGCTTCGGAGGGGAGAGGACGGCCTGGGAGGCAGAGGTGGAGACGGGGGGAGAGGGGGAGGAGAGGGCAGTGCGAGACGGGGGGGAGGCGGGGAGGGCGGGAGACGACGGGGCCCCAAGGGGGGGAAGCGTGGAGGCCGGAGGGAGGAAAGGGGTGCGGGCGGTGGATCCTTGACCCGAACTCCCAGCTCGCCTGCCAAGGTCGTCCGGGCTCCTGTTCCGCCAGAGAGATTTCGATCCAGGTCCAGCCCTATGTTGCTCCCATCGTACTTCAGGGCCACATCCCAGAAATGATTTCGAGCTCCCGGAAAAGTGTCGAAACAGTGTCGAACGAGTGTCGCCTCCCAGGGCCCGACGCGTGAAAACCCTCCAGTTTCGGTTCTTTCCTCGTGCCCGAAGTTCTTTCTGGTGATCAAGGCTAAAGTACGTTAGAATATCATAAGTCCAGCCGTGGCTATGACGAGTTCCGCGAAATGTTTCCCGCTTGCAATTCGACTCGATACGGCAAGCGGGGCAAGCGCGCCCATTCTTTCCCGCTGTTCGAGCCGCGCAACTCGTGCTGCGACCGAACGTCGTCAGCGCCCCTATCCTCACTTCCCGCAGCAGCAGGGGGAAACGGGTGAGAAACGAATGGAGAGAGGGCCCATACACAGATTCGGACAGGACTAGGACGAGGATAAGTCCGTTCCAGGGCGTTCCGGAACGCTTTCAGAGCGTTCTGGAACGCTCTGAGAAGGCGGCGGCGCCCGCGATATCCTCCAGAGCCGCCAGATCTCAGAGATATTCGATGTATCCTCACCCGAATGTATCCTCGTCCTGGCTTCGTCTTACAAACACCCCCGCGCGACCCCCAAGAACGGGGAGACTGGGTATATATACCAGTCCAGCACAACAGTGCGCCACGCAATGGAATAAGATACCAGGCGCGGGGCTGTAGAAGGTGGGGAGTGCCAGGTCATCGATAGACAAGCTGGTGAGAACTTCTTGGGCTGGCTTTGAACCATTTCTGATACCTGGAGACTGCTGTCACTGGCATACCGTCGCTCGCAAAAGGATATCATTCGTACAATTCCCGCTTGCTTGACTGCGATCCTCCGCTTCGCAACTTCTGGGGAAACCAGGGGGTACCGATACCGCTACTCCCCGGACCTCTCCCGGGGTGCGTTCTGACCAGGATTTCGGGGCGAATCCAGCGATGGCGACGAGGGTCTCCCAGGGTGCCCCCCCCCAAAAAAAAACGAGGGAAGGGTAGCGGTATGGGTACCGTTTGCTCCTCTGATTGACTGCGATCCTCCGCTTCGCAACTTCCGCTCCATTTCCCACGCGGCGTGGCCCCGGCTGGCGTCGTCGTCGTTGTCGTCGCCGTCGTCGCCGTCGTCGTCGTCGTCTTCGTCGTCGCCGGTGTCGTCGCGACGCCTCGGCGTCGTCGTCGTCGCCGTCGTCGTCATTGTCGACGTCGTCGTCACCTTCGTCGTCGTGTAATTGTCGTCGTCGCCACCGTCGTCGTTGTCGTCGTCGTCGTCGGGTCCGAGTCTTAGGAGCGCCAGGAACTTCCGCCGGCCCCGCCCCGAAGACCCTGCGCCCCTCCCCCCTTCCTCCGGGGACCCCCAAAAAACCTCCAAGGACCCGCGGAGAGCTCCGCGGATATCCCGAGATCTGCTCCTCTTCCTCCTCCTCCTCCTCCTCCTCCTCGTCCTCCTCCTCCTCCTCCTGCTCTTCCTCCTCCTGCTCCGCCTCCTCCTCCTCCTCCTCCTCCTCCTCCAGCCCCTCCCCTCCTCCTCCTCCTCCTCCTCCTCCTCCTCCTCCTCCTCCTCCTCGTCCTCGTCGTCCTCGTCGTCGCCCTAGTCCTCGTCTTCCTCCTCCTCCTCCTCCTTCTCCTCGTCGTCGCTCTCGTCCTCGTCCTCCTCCTCCTCCTAGCGCTGCCGTTTTTCTCCTATGCTGTGCGCCCCTTCCAAGGTATCACACTCACATGTTCGGCACCTCACTCTCAATTTCATGTGGCCGCTGGCTAGTGGCTCGATGACCTACACGTTTGCTACTCTCTCTGTCAATTGTCTCCATGGATCAAGGTCTCGGATGGAAGATATCGCAGCCGAAGTGCCCAACTTCGGCATGATAGGATTCCAGGGCACAGGCACAAAAGCATTCCTGAACGAGAGCTACAGCATGACCAAGATTTTGGACCGAGTTGTTATCAATGCTGGCTGGAACCACACAAAGTTCTCGAACAAGAGTGCGGGGTGCGCTTTCATGCTTCCACCGAGATGGCCGCAAAAGTTAATTCGAAGGATTGACACACCACCAGCTCATCTTCAAGGGCGCGGCCTGGGAGTTTATTTCAGACTCCATGGGAACTCGTTCTACGCGATGACACTTGACTATCCACCGAAGTCGTTAGATAGAAGATCATGTCCGAATTACCTCTCGTGCTGTGAAACAGTGACCAGGTGGGCATCACAGGTGATCAGCAAGGCTCCTCACTCTGCGCTGGTCTTCATCATGGCCGACGTGAATGATGGAATGGGAGTATCTAAGCAAGAAGGACAGTGGAAGGACGTCGGGGAATTGGCGATAGGGAAAGGAGTTACACAAGAACGACATCTCTAAGGAGCTGGCCACAGACTACGGGAACTCATGGAAGAACATGGTCTGTTCTCCAGCACTGCCAGGGACCGAGTTGCACATACGTTGTTCGACGCTCACGGCAACTCCAGTATGGTTGATCATGTTATTATGCCCCTCTCAGTTGCTGAACGCCTACGCTCACACGGACCTATTCGACGGATGGGCACCAGGCTGCAATATATTCCTGCGCCTGTCCATCGTGACCACCTACCTGTACATGCTCGTGTTGAATTGAATTGGGTTGAGTTCGATTGCTGGAAATTTTCTAGTGCCACTTTCAGAGAAAGGGAAGGGGGGGAGTCGTCGTCGTGAGAACGGGGGGCGGGGTCGAGGGAAGGGTAAGTATGCCTGAGAGTGCTGCTAGTGCCAGCGCGGTCGCTGCGGGGCCGTTCCCCGCCACAGCGTTCCTCGCGGCCTAGCGGTGATGTGGCCGCCGCAGGGCCACGATTCAAAGGATTTGAGAGGTTGGCTGCACGCCGCATAGGGTCAGGGATTATATCAGGACGCTACGTCCCCTTTATATTCTGCTGTGTCTTCAGCCCTGGCGTCAAGCGTCGAGGCCACGGAGCAGCGAAGCTGCAAAGAGAGAGTCATCGACATCAATTGCTTTCGTACCGTATCGTATCCTCCTCCTCCTCCTCCTCGTCCTCCTCCTCCTCGTCCTCGTCCTCGTCCTCCTCGTCCTCGTCCTCCTCGTCCTCGTTCTCGTCCTCCTCCTCCTCCTCCTCCTCCTCCTCCTTTTCCTCCTCCTCCTCGTCCTCGTCCTCCTCCTCCTCCTCCTCCTCCTCCTCCTCCTCCTATTCCTCCTCCTCCTCCTCCTTCTCCTCCTACTTTCCAGGAAATAGCTAGACTCTCGATTCCCCTTCGCGCTCCTCCGGCTGACGCACAAGATCCTGCACCTTTGATGCTGATGTTTGTAAACACCTCCCGCGCCTCCAATCTAATATTGGCGGATTGGGCCGCGATACGTCGATCCTTCGGCTGGCCGAACTCCCGCGCCCCACTGGCAATGCCAACCAACATCGAATCGGGGGCAGAGGGCGCGTTGTAATTTGCGCCGACACCCTGGTCGCGCCAGATGGTGCAGGATTTGGCCCATCAACCGAAGCGAGCGACTGTGCTCCATACAGCTGCACGCTGGGTCACTGCGGTCGTCGTCGTCGTCGCCGTTTCAGCCCCAACTCGGGGATGGACACAACCCTCTTCAGAAAAACGTGGTTCAGTGAAGACGACCTCGGGCCCAAGCCTGGCGGACGCAGGCCTGGAAAGTGTCGGCCGCGGCGCATGTTGGAGGACCGAAAACGGGCAACTCACTAATCGACATGTCAGGGCGGGGGCTCTGTACTGTCCGCCCCCGACCAACGCAATCTCAAGAGAACGCTCGGTCCCCCACACGAATGCCCGTGAGAGAGCGCAGCGCGGCCCGTCGCCGCCTGCACGGGTCGGCCAGGAAGGTGTGGGGCACCTCGGGGGCGGGGCCGGCCGTGCCGAGAGGGGCGCGGGAGTGGGTGGGAACCGTGCTGAAAGCCTGGGCGTTCATCCTCGGCCCTCGAAGTTCATCCTCGACACTCATCCTGGGCCCTGGCACGCATCCTCATCCCGCCCGACGCGCACTCTCGGCTCCGATCCTCGTCCTCGGCCCTCGGCGCGCATCTTCAGCTGAGGACAACTCAGGACCCTCACCCCGGACCTGGTGGTTCAGGGGGTCCTGGCTGGGGGCGGGAGTGGCCAGTGGAGCCCCAAGAACCCCAAAGGCGGCCGATGAATGAGGATGAGAATGAGGGTCGAAAGTGCGCGTCGTGCGGAATGAGGATGGTTACCAGTACCGAAAATAAGCGTCGAGGGTTGAGAAATGAGGGCGAGGATGAGCGTCGAGGATGAGCGTCGAGGGCCAAGGATGAGCGCCGAGGTGCTCGGCGTGGGTTGTGCTGTTTTCACCAACTCTGAACCTCATCCTCGCCCCCCCCTTCCTCGACATCGCTGCAACACCGTGCGGTGCCCCTCGGGAGCGTTTATCCGCCGAACCCCGCTTGCCGGGCGTGGGAAGCCAGCCAGTCAGTCAAAGCCGTGTGTCGAAAAGGCACATGCGAAAAATGGCGCACGTACCGCGCCGTGCAAAACTGAACCTACTGCTCGCTTCCAATCTCTCACTGGGACAGCGGGACTGCGCAAAATTTGTCGGTTGAAGCTTGGACAGTGGCACATGCATTCCTTGCAATTTTCTACATCTCGGCAAGCTACGTCTGTCGCGGTCGGTCTCTCTTCCGCTGGCCAGAGGGGAGGCGGAGGACGAAGGAGGAAGGCTGAAAAATAGCTGACCGCAGCGAGTGGCCATCTCCCTTACAAACAATATGGAACAACAATCAAAATTACCGCTGCCGAAAAAAACACGGCTAAATGTCATCCTGCGCGCGCGCCAGCACATCCGCACTCGACACTCGGCTGACGTAGGCATACGGGAACCCGAGGAATTTCCGCAAGCACCTAACTTGGAAGGCGCCGATGCGCGCCAGCTCGTCCTGCTTAAACCATGCCGCGCGCAGGCTGTGCAGCAATTCCATCTGCGCGCGCGCCTCGTAGATGTTTACTTTCCGATGCATGGGGGTACTGCTGCGGTTCCAGACGCGGCGTAGCAGCTCGAATTCGGCCCGCGCTTGCGCAAGGCACCGGCCCAGCTCAGCCTGCGCTGCGCCGTCTGCGGAGAACGCGGACCCGAGGTGCGCGACGCTTGCCTTCCGCGGCATGACAGCCCCGTCTGGCATGCGCATGACAGCGCTGCATCCCGCGGCCTAGATTTCGAGCTATCCCCCGATTGAAGGTGAGGCCGTAACTCGCGCCCGCCATTGCCCCTGCCTGCATGCGCTGCTCGGCGCGTCCGGGCGCGGTCGCGACGATCGGCGCGTCGTCCGCGTAGACCAACTCGCCCAGCAGCCCCGCCAGGTCGCCGAGACTGCTCTTCGCGTCGCGCAGGAGCACCGCCATGACCAGCGCGAAGAGACAAGGCGATAGTGGGTTCCTCTGGCAAACGCCCGCGCCCTGCTCTCGCGGCGCCGAGGTCTGCCCGCATTCCTTCACCGCGCAGCTCCTGGCAGAATCGCTGGGGCGCGCGGCGGCCAGCACTTCTCGCGACAGGGCAAACTGGCGCAGCGCCTCGAGGACAGCATCTGGCATCACGCTGCCGAGCGCCTCGACACAGTCCAGCGACAGCAGCGCCAGAGGGGGGGCCCTGCAACGCGCAGGAATCACCCAGGAGGCGCCCCGCCCAGAATTCAGCGCCTGCCGTCCCGCGTCCAGACTGGAAGCCGAACTGCGTCTGCCAAATCCTGGCCTCCGCGCCGGCGCCCTTCGACCAGCGCAAGGCGGTCGTGTCGCGCGTGTTGCCTCTGGCTCGCAATAGACAGGTGGGTCGGTAGTTTGAACGCTGAGACACGCGCCCCTCTTTGAATAGTGCATTTGCGAGAGCTTCGCGCCAGGCGCCCGGGGCGCAACCGTCTCGCCAGCACTTCTGCCAGAGCGCTGACGCCCATTCCTCCATGGCTGCGCGCGCACAGACCGCCTTCCACGGGCCGCCGAGGCGCCGTCGCGGCCGCGTGCCGTGCCCCGTCGCATGCGCCGCGCTGCGTCGATGGACACCCTAACAGTCCTATCGTTGAATTGAACATGTGTTTAGAATATCAGAAACATATTCTAAGCATGTTTTAAACATGTGTTTTACATGTTTAACACATGCCTAACACATGTTTTAGACATCTGGAAATTATTTGGCCACATGCTTCCTCTTCATTGATCGTCCTCCACAACTCTAGCTCCGGGCCAATCAGGGCAGGTGCACTCGGCGTCGTTGCGCGCGGAGCCCATTGAACATCGCACAGGTAATCGGCCATCGTGTCGGCTCTCATCTGGCTGCGCCACTTCGTCATCGATCCCACGTAGGCGCCCTCGCCGCGCAGGAGCGAAGCCTCCTCTGAGTTTGCAGACCTGGTGGCAGTCGCCCGTCAAGCAAATTGTTGAGCCAGACCGACCTCTGGATGAGGACGACGCTCCTCGTCTATCCGCGCAGAGCGCCGGGCGTCGGTTCTCTGCTCGACCGGCGACAGCGTCCGGGGCGAGATCCAGGGCATCTTGGGCGAGGCCGTGTTCTCCGGAGTGATTGCAGCAGCCGAAGCGCGAAAAGCTGGCCGCGCAGTCGCCTCTATCTCGTTCGCCGCCACGCCAGCGCCCGCCCTCCCCGCTGCCCCCCACCCCCGAGACCTCCGCGAAACCAGCCGCCTTCGTGCCCGCCGGAGGGTCGCCTCCCTGCTGATTGCTGCCCTGCGCCTGCGACCTTGTCCTCCCCCCCCTCCCACCCCTGCTCGTGCCAATCTCCCTTCCCTTCTCCCACTGGCTCGCCTGCACCAGTCGCAGAAGCACACGCTTGAGGTCCCATTGGGGACCCGGGTGCTCACACGGACCATGTCTCAATTCCTCCCACGTCGGCCACTTCTGGGCTTTGACCTCTCCTCCGCTCGCTCCCGCCTCCCCGCCCTGGCCCTCGGTATTCCCTATGCCCAGGCCCTTGCACACTCCACATGTGTCGCTGCCCGCGTCCCTGGAGCCCAGTGCCCCTGTCTGTCAGAAATTTCTGGGCCATCCACAAAGCTCGTGATGCCTTGCGGATTCAAGTGACGTCAACGTGCCGTGTCGCCACCCCTCGATGCGGTTTGGTACATTCGTATGTCAGAAACTTGCGAGCGCCAGGCAGTGTGCACGTATCTTGCCTGTGCTGCGAAGCCTGCCTCTGCAAACCAGTGAGAGTAAGATCAGCGAGCCCACGGCCGTGCCTTGCTTGCTAGCGTGCTGGCGAATCAGCTTAGTCATCATGGCACCACCACCATCAGCTTAGTCATCATGACACCACCACATCTTTGTCATACTCACTCCCATCACAACCATCATCAGTGTGGCATATATTCGTAGTCTGGTGGATGCTCATCACAACCACCATCATCATTGCGGCAAGGCATCTTGTGCAGGCGGATCATCATCAGCATGATGACCCACACCGTTATCTTCCGCCTCCTCATCATCATTATCATCATCATCATCATCATCATCATCATCATCATCAGCAGCAGCAGCAGCAGCAGCAGCAGCCGCATCCTATTCTGCCTCCTCCTCCTCACCATCATCATCATCACCCTCAACCTCCTCCTCATCATCCTCTCCTCGTCATAATCATCAA
>CAUYUJ010018234.1:57500-137439 GCA_963575745.1 Prorocentrum cordatum | reverse complement strand
CCCTCCTCCCTCCTCCCTCCTCCCTCCTCCCTCCTCCCTCCTCGGAGGCAACGACGGTGGGGGAATGCATCGGCCTGGAATCGGCGATACAGGACAGATCGACCGGCGAAAGGCGATAGGCCCCCGATAGTGAATCCGCGCCTTCCTGTGCAGATTAGGGCTATCGGACCCCTATCGGCGATCAATGGGCGATTGGGGGTCACCCCTATGTCTATCTCCCTATCGCTGCCCCCGAAAGACGCAAGAGTGACCCTGGGCAAGCGTGACCTTTGGTGCACGGAATCAGGGGGCGCAAGGTGGCCAAATCCAAGCGCGCACGCAGCCGCTGCCGCGTCGCGCTCGGCCATCGGAGGGACCCCGATGAGCCCGCACCAGAGGTCACTGGCGAAAAGCCACTCTTACGTGTGGTCGACCTTTCGCCTCCTCGCACCCCTCCCGGCAGTCGAGCGCGGGCCAGCTGAAGCCGCGTGGCGTCGCGGGCCTGGCCGGCCACATTTCGGTCTCTGGACTCCGCGGCTCGCAAGGCTGGGCCTGGAGGAGCCCTTCCTTACTGCCTACCAGACCACCCCAACCCAACCCAAATATCCGAATTTCGGGTTGGGGGGGTACGGGTTCCATATGTTTTTTTCAATGTTCCCCGACCCCCCCACACTGGAAATGGAGGGCAAATTGAGGCATTCGGGTTGGGTTGGGGTGGTTTGGTGGGTGGCGACTTCCAGGGGTCGCCGGTTTGGGCCAGGAGGGGCGGCGGTGAGGCGAGAGAGAGAGAGGGGGCGAAGAGGCCGCCGGAAAGAGGTGCGGGCGAGGCGGGAATCAGAGGACGGCTCGCAGGTTCACGCCGCCTCCCGCCTCCCTCGGCCTACTGCCTTCTCTCTCCTCCCTCCTCCCTCCCCCTCATCCGCCGCTTCCACCTCCCGCCGCTCTCGTCCTCCCTTCACCATCCCTTCCTGCTTGCTCATCCCTCACCCCCCCAACCTCGCTCCTCCATCCACCATCCCTTCTGCTTCCTCTCGCCCCCTCCCACCAAACGTTACCACCTACCTTCTCCTCCCTCATCCTCCCCCTGATTTGCCCTCCCTCCTCAGTCGTCCTCCTCCTCCTCCTCCTCCTTCCCCCTCCCCCCTTTCTCCATCACCTCTCCTCCTGACTCTTCCCCCTCCCACCTCATCACTCCGTTTCTCCTTCCCTCTTTCCTCATGCCTCCCGAGGAGGAGGAGGAGGAGGAGGAGGAGGAGGAGGAGGAGGAGAAGGCGGAGAAGGAGGAGGAGGGGGTAGGAGGGGGTAGGAGGAGGAGGAGGAGGAGGAGGAGGAGGAGGAGGAGGAGGAGGAGGAGGGAGGAGGATGGGGAGGGGGAGAAGGAGGAGGAGGAGAAGGAGGAGGAGGAGGAGGAGGAGGAGGAGGAGGCTCCCTTCTTCCCTCCAACCCGCCCTCCTCTGTCATCCGTCGCTCATTCTGGCGCTCCTGGGCGCCAGGCCTGTGAAGACACTGGCGCAGGAGCAGTGGACGACGACGAAGAAGAGCATGCTGGCACTGCCTGGCACGGCGAAGCAGAGGAGAAGGGAGGAACAGGGGAGGGATGGGGGAGAGGTGAGGCGGAGCCAGGACAAGGACAAATTCGAGGGGGAATTCAGCGAGAATCTCCTAGATTTGGCGGCTCTGAGGAAGTCTCGGGCGCCGAGGCGTTCCCGAACGCTCCGAGAGCGCCACGGAACACTCTGAAACGGATTTATCCTCGTCGTATTGCGGCCCGAAGAGGGGAATGGAATTTGAACGAGGGTTGTGAGCGGAACCGCGAGCGGGAGCGGGAGGGAGTGGCCGAGGTGGACGGTAAGGGGAGGCGGAGACCCAGACATCCGGCCGCTCCAGCTGATTTTTGCTGCGTGGGCCCCGGAGGTCTGGACCACTTCCCTGGGGCCCGCGAATCGACTCTTGGCGGTCCCGAGACCCGGCGAGGGCTCCCCGGAGGCCGAGAACAGAGCGACCGAAAACCCGCGGCTCCAGTCTCTTGGGGGGAGCGTGGCATCTCTGGGGACGGGGGGGCGGAGAGGAGAACCGCCGTCGGGCAGAGGCGCGGGGAGCAGGTCAGAGACGGGGTCGACGTGGGCCCACGCGTGCTCGCGTACGCGCGCTCGCGGAGGAGGAGGAGGAGGAGGAGGAGGAGGAGGAGGAGGAGGAGGAGGAGGAGGAGGCGAGGAGGCGGAGGAGGCGTAGGAGGAGGAGGAGGAGGAGGAGGAGGAGGAGGCGGAGGACGGGAGGTCTGCATGCCGGTCCCCGCCTCTGGAGGCCCTCGCCGGGCCCGGGCCCCAAACGAACAGCTCTCGAGATTGAAAGCCGGCCCTGGAAGGGCGGGGAATTCTGGGGCCCCGTATCCGAAAGAGGCAAGGAGGTCGCAGTCGGGGATGGACAGACCCCCCTTTAGTAAAACGTGGTTTAGTGAAAACGACCTGAGGCCCAAACCTGGCGGGCGCAAGCCTGGAAAATAACGGCCACGGCGCCCTCTCGAGAACCGAAAACGGACGATTCACTAATCGACGTGTCACTGTTGGGGGTTCTGTCCACCCCCGACGCGGGTCTGAGGGGGTCACACGGAGAGGGGGAGGGGGACGGAGGGGAGGAGCAGGGAGCCCGGGGGGGGGGGGGCTGGAGCGAGGGCCAGTTGATTCACAGCCGAGAGCTCCAGGGCGGGGGGGGGGGGCAATACGACAGACTTCGAGAGGTTCACAGACGAAAAAAAGACACGGGCCTTCCGCGCGATGGCATACGGCAGGTTCGCGTCGTGTCGACCCCGGCGTTGGTTTCTGACACCGCGGGGATCGTTCAACCTTGAACGATCGGCCGCTGCCGCAACGTCCGATCGTTCAACATCGATCGATTCTGGGTCGCCGGCGGCGTTCAACCTTGAACGCCCGCGCTGGGGTCGCCGCTGGTCGACACGACGCAAACCTACCGTAGCAGCCCTGTGCCGCGGCGTGCGCGGACCGCCAGCTCGGCACGCCCCGTTGGAAACGAGAGCGCGCACGCGCGACCGTACGCGGGCAGCCTACGCGCCAGTGTCGGTGAAGACGAACACGTCTTCTTCGGGCGCGTAATTGGAGCTTAGATCGGGGAGACGTAAGACCCGGGTACGGGGGACTCGGAAATCCCCGACGAGGTCGTCAAAAAAATGACGAGGCCGAGCTTTATGTCAACCTTTGCAGCCCTCTTGCAACCATCTCGGGCCAACATCTGCCCTCGTGGACCAAGCATCATGTCCTCCAGGGCCGGTGATGGGGGCTCCCTGATGCCTTTTTAAGCATTCGTGTCAGGGGAACGTAAGACCTGGGTACGGGGGGCTCGGAAATCCCCGACGAGGTCGTCAAAAAAATGACGAGGCCGAGCCTGCATTTTGACGAGGCCTCCCGCTGCAGACATCCCACGAAACTCCTCCTCGTCAAAATCCGAGTCGCGGTCGTCAAAAAACGATGGCGAACCCGAGTCCCGGCAAACCCGGGTCTTACGCTCCCCCGATTAGAGGCTCCCCAGGGCAGCAGAAGAGAGTCCTCGACAAGGGTCCAAGAAGCGCATGTTCGATGGGTCTCGCCCTTTCCGTCAATGGCCTGCAGGATAGCCCTACAGGGCCTGAAAGGTTCCCTCCCAAAGGGCACCAAACAAGGAACTAACAGGGCCAAAAAGGCTCCCGAAGGGGGGCCAAGAGAGCCGCAGGGTAGGCCCCAAAGAGATCCCGAGGGGCTCCCAAAGGCCCTCGAGTTGGCCATTGTCAGGAGCTGTTCGTGCTGGTTCCAGCTTCGGTTTGACTGGAGTCCCCCCTCTTTCCTTCGCCGATGCTTCCAACTGCCCAGGAAGCCAGGTGGACGCGCGCGAAGCGTCGCTTCGGGGCTGCCGCTCGAACGGCCGACCGGCGTGGCGGAGTGGGCCCGCGACCCCGATGCGCCAAGCCCGCGATCGTGCTCCCCAGGGATCCGCTGGAGGAGTCGGCTACAAGCAAGGGTGGCCCCAGGCAAGAGTGACCTTTGGTGCGCGGCCTTCGGGGGGCGCGGGGAGGCCGAACCCGAGCGTACAAGCCGCTGCTATGGCATCCCATTCAGCCATGGGGACCCAGATGTGCCCGCGCCGAAGGTCCCACCCGCGAGAAGGGTCACACATTTTTCGGGCCCTGGAGGCCGCAGTCGCCCGAGACGTCCTCGGTGAACGGCCCGAGTCCCAAAACCGCGCGGTGCCCCCGGATCTCCACCGACTCACCACGCAGGGTCAGTCAGCATCATGTCGGGATACCAGATCGAATCGGAGTGTGCGTCGGATCGGATCGGCTGCGCCATCATGCACAGCAGCGCCACACAGGCATCGGGCCGCGTCGGACCGTCGCCACATTGCAATCGGACCGCATCGGGCCAGCGGACATCGATATCGAATCGAATCGATCGGATCGAGGTGGACTCTGCCACGCGGAAGGGTCGCCACGCCTCGGGGGCGACGACGGGGGCGAATAGCCCACGGGCGGGCATCACACGTGCTCGCTGGGGAGCCCCGCCGAAGAGGCGGACAGGCGGCGCCCCTGGACCCACACCCCCGGCATCATGATTTTGTCATAACGTCGACCCCCAAGGTTGAAGGGGCCCTGGGACACGCAAATAAATGCACACAAATAACAGGATTCCCCATATTTTCTCACATGTTCTGGATATTTATCTTCCACCCCACATCCCATAGTTTCCCATATTTTCCTGGGAGTCGACGATTCATTGTGTCTGTGTGTTTTTTCCCTCCTGAAGGGTCTCGATCCATTCCCTGTGACCGGTTCTTTATCCCGAGTCGTTTTTTGACGTTCCCGAGACCCGGGAAGGGCCCCCAGGAGGCCGAAAGCCCCCAAGAGGCTCCCAACAGGCCCCCAAACTCCTTCCCTCAGGCCCCCGAGAGCCTTCCGAACAGACCCCAAGAAGCACCCCTGAGGACTTTGGCCCAGGTCAGCGTCGTCGTCATCGTCGTCGCCGCCGCCGCTGTAGTCGTCGTCGTCGTCGTCGTCCCCCTTCAGGGTCGGCGGCAACGGCCGTAAGGCCTTCGCAACAGCCAGAAACCTTCCGTCGACAATTTTCATGGCTCGAACGGGTCTGGGTATGCAGGCATTGCTCCCCCCTGGACGATTCGCCCCCTCGTCGCCTCCGGCTCATGGCCTGGGGGCCCCCCAGACAGGCCAGCGCGGTGGCACCAGACCTCTGGCGGCGCGCACAAGGGAGTGGAGGGAGGGGGGAGTGCCTCTTAGAGGGAGGCTGCTTCTTCGAAGGTGCCAGCCTTACATCTGCAGATTAGGCCCGCGCCTTCCAACAAGGGCTCCCAACTTCGCGCTTCGCGCTCCGCGAAGCGCGAGGCGCGAATAACTTCGCGCTCTCGCGCCGCCCCCCCAAAGGGAGAAAAGGAGGACGAGGAGGAAGGGGAGAAGGAACGAGGACCGCGAAGCGCGAAGCGCGAATAACTTCGCGCCCTCGTGGGAGCCCTTGTCCAAGGAGCAGGGGTGCTTCTGAGAAGCCCTCCCCCCTCCCCCCACCCCCCTCTGCCCGTGGCTGGCCCCTGCCGTGGGGGCCGACGATAGGGGGGGACTGGCATAGGGGGAGATGCATCGACCTGGAATCGGCGATAGGCCCTCAACAGTGAATCCGCACCTTCCTGGGCGGGTTGGAGCTATCGGGCCCCGATCAGCGATCAATGGGCGATTGGGGGGCGATGCACCCCCCCCTAGGCCTATCCCCCCCCTAATCGTGGCCCCTGATGCCGGAGGGCAGCGCCACCCCCCCTGGGCGGCGGCGGGCCTCGGCCGGGTGCTGGGGGCAGGGACACCGGCGGCAGGCCCAGCCGTCCACGGCCACGGCGCCCTCCTGGGCGGAATGCCGGCGGCACGCGGGCGTGGCCCGACAGCCAGAACCCCGATGGTGAGGATGCACGATGAGGACACAAGAGCCTTGGACGGCCACGCCTTTCGAGCGGAGCTGGCCCTCGAAAGTGGTCGGGGATGGACCGAAGACAACCGAAGAGGCAAGGATGCCAGTGAACGATAAGGATGCCAGTGTAGAATTGGCTCAATGTGATACGATCTTACGATCAGCCGACGCGCGCCGCGTCCCGTTTTTTGCAGAAAATCGCAAGAAAGATCGCGGCCACGGGTCGGTTTAGGGCCGGTCGGGAATCGGCAGGGGCTGGGTGCAATTTTTACATAAAATGACAGGATGAAGAAACGCAGGTTTTAGGGTCACCGAGTGTTTGCACGGATCACCCCCTCCGCCCTAAGCCGTTCCAATAAGATCAACCTATTCTTTTCCCGCCTCAACGCGATCTTGCACCCTGTGCACCTTCCGAGCACATCTGGGTCGTCTCGGGGCAATCTTGGGTGTTCCTGGGTGTTGCTGCTGTCCCTTCCCAGAAGGTCGACCTTCTCAACAGTCTGAACGCGTCAGCACGATCTGGGTCATCTGCTCTCTGACGCCTCATGCGGTGACGTGGACGGTGAGACGGTGAAGATGGGGATGTGGATGCTGCTTCTGCTGCTTGTGGCGACGGCACGGCAAGCCTGGGAGCGGTGGGGGAGCGATTGGAGCGTCTGGGAAGGCCTGGGAACGCCTGGTATCGTCTGGGAGACATGGGAGCGCGCTGCGAAGATCAGCCAATGTCCACCACATGATATTGGTTGCAAGGGATCGTGAGGGTTGGATGGGTGTGCAGTAGAGCGCACGTGCACCGAATGGTTTTTGGTGTATAAGATGGTGAGTGTTGGGTCGCTGTGAAGGTCAGCCGATGTCCACAAAATTGCACATGTTCCCGGATCGTTGGGGCTGGATGGTTGTGAAGATCAGATGTGTGCCGATTGTCATTTTTGTTGCCAGGGATGGTGAGTGTTCGGCCAACGTGAAGGTCAATCGATGCTCGGATCCTCGGGTTCCTCGTTGCTCGGAGGTTCCTCGGGTTCCAATGCCAAGCAATGCCAAACAACAAGCAATGCGCCTATGCAATAAGACGCTTTCCTCTAGTTGGGGTCGCGCCGGGTTCATCATGTTTTTTTGCAGTAGGTGTGAAGATCGGAAAACTTAGTACAGATACTCAAGATGAGACGATCTTACAACAGCTGATGTGCACCGCGCCCCATTTTTGTAGCAGGGGATCGCAAACACGGTCGCGGCCCCGGGCTGGTTTGGGGTCGATCTGGGGCTTGCCGGAGAACGGTGAAAGGGCTATTGAAATCTAGGACTGTCACTTTAAGGCTAAAGGTTTAGGATGTAAGGGCTGAAGTGTAAGTTAGTGGTCGGCACGTTCGGGGAATGGTCGACCGGTGTTCTTGCAGCGCAAGTATCTCGGAATAAATCGTTCGGAAGAACTTGACTGGGAGAAATCACCCAGACAACTCGCCAGTATGAACCCATTCGGATTAACTCGTCAGGATGAATTTGTACCGACGATTGGCGGCGCGCGCATGGGATCAGGGGGAAGGGGAAGTCTTCCCGGGAGGCTGCTTCTGAAAAGGCGCCGGCCTTCTGTCGAAAGATCAGGCCCCCGCCTCTTAAGAAGCAAGCGTGCAGCTAAGATGCCCTCCCCCCTCCCCCCGCGCCCCTCTGCGCGTGGCTGTGAACTCGACCCGAAAAGAATCCGTCCGGATGACTTCGTTTCGGCTGAAGCGCGGGGCCTTCTGAAGGGGCTCTGGGACACACAAATAAATAGACACAAATAACAGGATTCCCAATAGTTTCACAAATTTTCTGGGTTTTTGTCTTCCTCCCCACTTCCGATATTTCCCCATACTTTCTGGGGAGTCGACGATTAATTGTGCCTGTGTGTTTCTTCCCTCCTGACCTTCCTCTCGCGCGAGGCCGCTTCAGCCCCCCGAGAATACCGGCGGGGGCCCAGGAGGCCCCTGGGAGCCAAGCGTCAGAGGCGACGATAGGGGCGAATAGCCCAGAGGAGGGCAATACGTGTGTTCAGGGGCGCCGATGATCGATGTCTTCGACCAGGCTCCCGGGCGAATGCGTGCAGTGCCCGCCCTTGGGCTGCTCGCCCTTCTCGTCGCCGCCGACAGGGGGCGGGAGGGGGGCGGACCGCCCTCCGTGGGGAGGCCTGCGCTCGCAGCGCGCCGCCGCGCAATCCCGCCGCGCGCGCGCGCTCGCGCGCGGAGCGACCAGCTGTTTTTTGTTGAGGGGGCCCAGGGACACACGAAGAAATGCACACAGATCCCAGGTCTCCCACGTGCTCCCGTACCTTCCCTGGGAAGCGACGATCCATTGCGCCTGTGCTTTTTTTTTCTAGGGGGGAAACAAACCTACCTCGCTTTTGACCACCCTCGCTTCCAAGAGATACCAAGCGATGCCAAACTACGGCCTGTACTGGTCAGGCCACTTGACGAGGAGGCGCGTGGTATGACTTGGTTTTGCTTGGAAGCGAAAGCGGGGTAGGTAATTCACGCACTGATTTTCTGCTCCTGAGACCAGCTGGTTTGGCACAACGGATGCGACCGCGATGGCGCTGGTGGATGTGAAGTTCCCCCGGCGCTTCGAAGGTCGCGCCGGCGCGCGGCCACTTCCGAACGGGTCGGCGATCCGGGCGGGCGCGGCAGCTCACCGCAGGGCCGAGGACGAGGGCGCCCAAACTCCCGAGGGCTCCGCGGATGCCCCTCTGAGGCCCTCGGGTCCACGGGGGGGAACGCACCGCTCGCCACGCCCCAACGCCTCCGAACTGCCGCGGCGGGCAGCGAAGAACCCCAGCGGGGGCCGCCCATCGAAGCTCAGAGGTCGGCCCCTTCTCCGAAGTGCCCAGAATCTGCTCGGTACCCCTGGCCCAGAGGCCCCCCAATCGGGGTCCGGGTAGATGGGGTCGGAGGATGGCGGCGCGTCGGCGACGCCGGCGTCGAGAAAGTCGGGTTCCGCATCGAGCTGCGTCCCCGATGCATCAGCGACGAGGCGCGATCCTCCGACCCCGTCCACTCTGGACCCCGTCCACTCTGACCCTACGGGACGACTCGGGACGAAAAGCGGGCCACCTGGTCCAGACCTCCGGGGCCCACGCATCGAAAAAATTGGAGCGGCCGGATTGAGGGAGGAGGAGGAGGAGGAGGGGGAGGAGAAGGAGGAGGAGGAGGAGGGGGAGGAGGGGGAGGAGGGAGGAGGAGGAGGAGGAGGAGGAGGAGGAGGAGGAGGATGGGGAGGAGGGGGAGGAGGAAGAGGAGAAGCAGGAGGAGGAGGAGAAGGAGGAGGAGGAGGAGGAGGAGGGACGAGGAGGAGGAGGAGGAGAGGAGGAGGAGGAGGAGGTTTTGCTGCGAGAACTCGCCTGGCAGATCCCTGCCACAGCCATCCTTCAGCCCTGGCGGCGGATGGGAGCGCACTGCCGAGGTGCCTCACCCCTCCCCGCACAGAACACTCTGGCCAACAGAAAGTCTGGGTCAGAGAGCTCGCTCCCAGAAGGCGTCGCATTCCCATGGGAGCAGGGAACGGGACGCCTCCTCGAGAGCGAGCTGCACTCGGTAAGGATGCCTCGCGCGGGCCAAGAGCGAGAGGCTGTACGCCGCCGTCGGGTTGGCAGGAGCCCCCCATGCAGGCCTCGACGAGCTTGCACCGCCTCTCGCACGTGAAAACCCCGCAACGAGCGCAGTACGTGTAGTGGCTTGCTCGATGGAGCTCGTGCCCCAGGGCCTCGCCGTGCAGTGCGGCAGGTATCTCGATCTCCTCCTCCCCCTCGGGGACGACCCAACGACGGTCGACACGACGCCTCCCCCCACAATATCTGCGGGCCAGGGCGCGCATTGCGCGCATGGGGCGAGCGTGGCGACAACACACGGTGCAACGCCAAGCGCCTCGTGCTGTGAGGAGTGGAGCCAGGAAGGAGTCTAGGGCGACGGGGTTGAGCACCTGTAGCGGCAGGTCTCCCAGCGGAGTCTCCGAAGGCCCCCACCGTCGCCGTCATCCCCGCCACCAGCCCCAGCACCCCTTGGACATCGGCCGCTTCAAAGGTCTAGATGGCGCTCCTCCACTGGGGGACCGCCTGCAAATCTGCGCCTGCCTTGGCTTCTGCGTCAGCAAGCGGGTTCCCCTGAAAATCAAGGAAGGCGTCCTGCGACTCGTCGGCTGGGCCTCTGGAGTGGGCCCGAACCTTCAGAAAGGAAAAAGGTCCGCGGTCTGCAAAGCTTCCCCCAGGAGGAACAACGCTCTAGTTCACAAGTCGGCGTGAAGGCGAGAGGCACGGCAGCACCACTTCTGGCCTCTCTGCGCAGGCCTCTGATGACGGCGGCATTGTCAATGCCGACACAGAGGGGAAGAGAGGCGACTTCCTAAACTTTCATGAGGCCAAAAATCTCAGCCCTCAAAACGGTGCCCAAGAAACGCGGGCCAGGAAGTGAGCCGCGCATGGCCCTCGTAACCGAACCGTCGTCATCAGAAAAGACGTACCCCCACCCGCAGCTCTTGCGCCCTGGCGGCCCCCGTCCTGAGCCGCCCGAATAGGCGCGACCCTGGCACAATGGAGGGTTCATATACGGGGCCAGCTTTTCCTGGGCGGGGGCAAGATCGGAGAAAGGGTCCTCCAGGGGATGCTCCTCGATGCCACGAGAGAAGGGGAGAGACTCATAATCGGAGGACTCGAATCGACGCACTATCCCCTGGAGGCCCAACTTGGCGGCCACTTGGCGGCGCACGGCGTGGCGCCTTGGGCACTTTGCGAAACGATGGTGCTGAAAGCCTATGTCCGCGGCGCACTGCTGACAGGCGCGGTCACGCGTGCACTCCGCACGCCACACTTTGTCCTGAATCCAAACATTTCGGCCAAGATAGGCCAGGGCGGCCGACCGCCGCTGGGGGGGAACGATATCCCCTGGACCGAAGCAACGCGCGAACGGGCTCCAAAAACGGCGTGGAGACCCCCAAACCTCGAGGTTCGGCCCAGGACGCAAGCTCCAGAAACCCGATCCTGGCAAAAACGACGGCCTTCAAACCGCTGGGAGGCAACCGACGAAGATCACAACGCACCCCGGCGTGGTCACAAAGTGTGGCATACGAGGGCCAGCTCCACTCGAGCCGACGGGGCGCGGCGAGGACGGCGGAAGACGGTCCCTTGACCCCGCGCCAAAAGCTCCGGCCTGGCTTAGCCTGGGCTGCCGCGACCGCGGCCCTTCGCCAGGCTGCCCGCATCAGCGCCCAACGGCGGCCTTCCCACACCGCCTTGGCCCAGTGCAAGAGGGGGCGCGCGCAGGCGCCCACCAGGGGAGGAGGAGGAGGAGGAGGAGGAGGAGGAGGAGGAGGAGGAGGAGGAGGAGGAGGAGGAGGAGGAGGAGGACCTTCTGGACCTTCTGACCAAGCACCGAGGTCGCGCGGGAGAGAGCGGGGGAGGGGGGGAGGGGGAAGGGCCGCCTGCGCCGAACTGCCCGTGGTCGCCCTTTATGGGCCAGCCGCCTCAGTGAGTGGGCTGGCCCTCGGTTTCTGCACCACGGCTCGCTCGACGGAGGCCTTTGCTTGCACCCCAGCGCGCACCGTCGCGCAGGCCATCACCCAGGCGCGGGCCTTTCGCGACCGGTGCTGCTCCTCTGCCCTCCGCCCCTGCTGCGCGGCCTGATCGAGGGCCACAACGGCGCGCGCGCGCGGCGGCGGCGTCTGGAGGTGCCGCGAGTTTCTCCTGCAGCCGCGCCAGCGCCCGCGCCGCGGCCGCGCTGGCAGCCTGGCAACGGCGGAAACACTCCGCAGCGTCGCCCTCCTCTTCGACCGCCGCGCGGAGGGCAATCATCATCTCCGCTTCCGCTACGGTGTCTGCCTCCACGACTCCCCCAGGATGCGCCGTACCCCGATCTCCAGCGACGGCTTGATGTTCGAGCCCAGCTGCGCCCCCTACCTTTCGGTGGACTCCAGCTTCACCGTTCGCAGCTCCGCGCAGAAGCTGACGTCGGGCTCCAACTTCGCACCCCCCGTCTCGTGGCCGCAGGCCGCTTCCGCTTCGGAGTCTGCCTGCACGGCTCCCCCAGGACGCAATGCACCCCGATCTCCAGCGACGGCCAGATGTTCGAGTCCAGCTGCGCCTTCAACTTCTCGGTGGACTCCAGCGTCACCGATCGCAGCTCCGTGCAGAAGCTGACGTCGGGCTCCAGCTTCGCCTCCACCGTCCCGTGGGGCTCCAGATTCGCTCTCGCCAGCGCCGTCGCCCAGCGCTGCGCCTTCGGGGTCTGCCTTCGCGGCTCCCCCAGGATGCACTGCATCCCGATCGCCATCAGCAGGGCAGCCATCCCCCGCTGGGGCCCAAAAGCTATGCACGTGGAGCCCATTAGCGGCACAATGCACTCCGCCCCGAAGTCGTTCTATGACATGGCGTCCAGCTCCACGCACGATCTGCCCTCGTCGAGCTCGCCGCCGTCGTCATCGAGCTCGCAGACCTCCTCCGAGACCCCCGACGCCGCCGCGACGCCGATCTCCACAGCGCCCGCGTGCCCGCGGAGGTCGGACTGCACATCCTGCTCCTGCAGCTCGGCCAGCAGCACGTCGAAGTCGCCCGACGAGCCGAGAGGATCCTCGATGTCCCCGTCGGGCTGCTGCGCCACCAAAGCAGCGGCAGGCACGGCGCCCACCTGCAGCACTGCCTCCTGCGGGGACTGCTGCGGAGAGACCAGCAGAGGCTCGACTACCTCGACCAGCTGCCCGAGGCTCTCCTCCAGCTCGGCACCCCATCCAAACCCAGGAAAGAAAATGGCTGGGCGTCAGCGTTGAACTGGAAGCCAAGCTTGCCAAGGTGGACCTTCTCCAGCTGCCGCGGCTCGAGCCTGGCTTCGCCTTGAGCACGCCGTAACCCCCCAGCCTAGCGGACGAGATCCTCAGGTCGTCGGCCACCGCGTGCAAGGCGACGTTGCGGCGCAGCTAGTCCAGCCACACGGGCTGGCGGCCGGCGACCAGGGCTTGCAGCGCTGGGAGAATGCTGCAGAGGCGATCGGCAAGCTCCGAGTCGCCCACGAGCGCGGCCAAAGCCGCCTCCGCCAGCTGCAGCTGTTCCCGCGTCTGGTCCAACTCCCTGGAAAAATTCGCGATGGCGCGGTCGGCCGACCGCTTGGCCCCCTGCCGACACGCTTTTCTGTCGGCAGCTGACCGCAATGGCTGCGCAACACCCGCAGCCTCCCGTAGAGCTATCCCGCCGAAGCGCACCCCCGCCGCCATCGACCCGCGCGCGCGAGGAGGAAGGGAGGAGCAGCTTGAGCCAAAATGGCAACGGAGGAGGAGGAGGAGGAGGAGGAGGAGGAGGAGGAGGAGGAGGAGGAGGAGGAGGAGGAGGAGGAGGGGGCCCGCGTGCGCGCGCGCGCCTCCGCGGCACGCGCGCTCGCGCGCGTGGCCCCGCGCACTCCCGGGCGGACGTGCGCCCCCGCGGAAGCGAAGGAGGGAAGGAGGGAGGGCAGCAGAAGTTAGGAGGCAACTGCTGGGAGGTCTTCGTCGGAAGGATTGAAGAAAATTAAGCCCCATTGGGGGGTTGTTACGCTGGGGTGGGCCTCGGATGAAGCGGGATAAGGCCAGATTCTGCGGGATGAACCGGGATGACGCCGAACCAAGCGGGATTAAGCCGGATTTCGGACCAGGGCAAAATCAGAATTTGACCTCCCTGGAGTTGCATCCGAACAGAAGGGAGCGGAAGCACCCAGCTAGAAAACTCCGAGCGATGTTGGGGCTTGCTGCTGTGGTCTTGGGCCCCTGGGCCTATGCTCATTCCCAGGCCCTGTGCAGGGAGGGAGGGAAGGGGGGCAGCAGAAGGGAACGGAAGCACCTGGCTAGACAATTCTGCGCGACGCGCGACGCCGGGGTGGCATCCAAGTCGGGTTGTTACGTTGGTCTTGGGCCCCTGCGCCGATGCTCACTCCCAAGCCCCGTGCGGAACAGGCGGGCCAGAGGTGGAGGGTCGACGCGCGCGGAAGGGATGGGGGCGTGCGAGGGGGAGAGAGGAGGAGGAGGAGGAGGAGGAGGAGGAAGAGGAGGAGGAGGAGGAGGAGGAGGAGGAGGACTGCCAAATACGCTATAGGCTTCAGAGCGGCTAAGCCCATCTTTAAGGATGAGGCGACCGTCAGAGTTCGGTGATTCACGACCGCTTGGAAGTCTCATCTTCAAAGTCCTGAGTTTGTGTGGTGCGATAGGTACTCGCATGGGAAAAGGCCTGGGTCGTATGCGAACGCGCCCCTCACAATGCGGAACGTGCATGTTCCACGCTCTGGTTGATCAGCCCTCTGGTGTGGTCAGCACGCCGAATTGTCCGGCGGACAATTACGTGCCCGCACGCGTTCCTCAAGTGTACTTGTGAGCACGGTATCCAAAGCCCCCTCCTCCTACTTCCTCTCATCCCCAGAGAGAGAGAGATATAACAAAAAGAGAGAGGGAGAGAGACAACAAAAAAAAACGCGGTCGCTGGGAGGCTGCAGCGGGCCTCCGGGGAAGGCGGAATACCCCCCACGGGGCCGGTGTGAGAGCAACATACCCACACGCGTACATGCTACCAAACATCTCTGCGGGGACCTCGGTCGGTATGGGCCACCAGCCCCGCGGAGTGAACCGATCCGCAGATTGTGCAAACAGCCGCAGGATGGGACGAAACATGATTCCACAGACCGCAAACGACCAAGTGAGTACTAAGGTGAAAAGAGGTCAGAGCGGGGAGACGCTCTTCAAGGTAAAAGGCCGGGCCAACTTTCGAATTGGGGCGTTGACCTCTGGCAAACCTGTCCCAAAAATGCTTTGCGCCATTGGACGGGAAACCGCGTCCTGGCGGGTATTCCTTATCCCAAAAACGCAAAGCGCCAGTTTCAGAGTAGGCGCCACACTTGCCGCATAGAACAGAACACCATGGGAATGGTTTGCTGTGTGTGTCATGACTGATACACCAGCTAACCCACTGGGCGTCGGTGGCTTAGAGCACAACAGAAGGTCAAAGGCGTCGGCGCTTGTGGCGCAGCGTGAATTCGGGCTCGGCTCTCGTAGGCCGGCTGTTCGTGCCCGCCCGTGGACCCTGGAGGGGCAGGGCGCGGCAGCCCTTCCTTTTGGCCCGCCACCTCTTCCAGAGGCCTCCGAAAGCCGAAAGGTAAGAACCCGACCCCCTGAAAAGTAAACCAATGATGTACGGGTGCCTGACAAAGACCAGCAAAGAAAACGAAGAGCAGAAGACGGACCGATCGTTGCCCTGAGGTTGCCATGGAGGTGTGTGGCGCCCTGAGGACGCAAGCAACCGACAACCGACAAGGGCGCCCACATAGGCCACAGTGTGCACAGTGGTGTCCACCGTTTGGGGGGGGGTCCTTCGGGCCGGAGGAACAGCCCGAACACCCCCCCTGGTTTGTGGCGCCTTGTTGGTGCACCCAGAGCAGAAAATGACCGCTCGTGGTGGGATCTCTGGTGCGGGGGGGGGTTCTTCGGGCCAAGGGGATAGCCCGAACAAACCACCTGACTGGCGGCTCCTCGACGACGCTCTTAAGCATCCAACGGCGGGGCCGTCAGGAGACAAAGCGTCCCTGGTGGTGTGTGGAGCCTTGATGGCGCAACCCACAGCCAACGGGGGCGCCTGCGCAGGCTACAGTGCACATGGTGTTGGACTCCGTTTGGGGGGGTCCTTGGGGCTAAATGAACAGCCCGAAACACCCCCCTGGTCTGTGGCGCCTTGTGGGCGCACCCAGAACACAGAACGTCCGCCCGTGGTAGTGGCTGCATTGAGGGGGGGGGTGAAGGCTAAGGGAACAGCCCGAACAACCCCCGTGACCTTGATCACCCGACAGCGGGGCCGTCGTGAGCCACGGTTGACGAGGTGGGGTGTGGCACCTTGATGGCGCAGCCGACAATCGACAAGGGCACCTACGTAGGCTACAGTGCGCATGGTGGTGAACACGGGTTTGGGGGGTCATTCGGGCCAAAGGAACAGCCCGAACACCCCGCCTGGTTTGTGGCGCCTTGTTGGCGCACTCACAAAGGAAAACGACCGTAGTGATAGCCTCGGTGCTGGGGGGGGTCTTCGGGCCAATGAAGCAGCCCGAACAAACCCCCTGGTTTGTGGCGCCGTGGTGGCGTACCCAGTACAGAACCGACCGCCCAGGCGACCTCCCAAAGGGGGTACTACGGGCCAACGGTTGTGGCGCCATGTGAGCAAGTTGTCGCCATCTTGTATGTGCATGGGGTGGTGGAGCCCCATTTGGGGAGTTGTGTGGGTCTTGGGGCCGGTCTAACTGACCCCCCTTGGTCTGTGTCGCCACGGTGGCGAAACCCCAGCGAGCTCAAGGGAGGTGCTCATCGGAGACTGTGTGTTCGTGTGTGTGTGTGTCTCCTTACATGCCGCCTCGTGAGTCCTCCCTGAATACTCGACACTGGGGCCATGCTCACCTTCGGCACGGGGAGGAGGAGGAGGAGGAGGAGGAGGAGGAGGAGGAGGAGGAGGGGGCAGAGGGGGAAGGAAGGGGACGTGGGAGGTTAGAGGCCTCCTATATAGGGTCCGAGTACATGGGGTCGGAGGATCGCGACGCATCACCGATGCATCGGCGATACATCGAGGATGCATCGGCGATGCACTGGCGACGTCGCCGAAGCATCGGCGCTATCGTGGAGAAGCTCTGACTCCACGTCGATCCGCATCGTCGATGCATCGGCGATGCTGCGAGATCACTCGACCCCATCTACTCAGACCCCATCTGGGAGGCCTGGAGATGCAAGGCGGGGATTTATCCATATCCACCGCCTGGGAACCGACGTCCTCCTGGTGCCCCAGCGGGCTGTGGATATGGATACATTCCGGCCCCCGGGGGCCCGAATGTGTCCATATCCACCGCCTGCCGAGGCTCCGAAAACTGACCCTCCAGGCGGTGGTCATGGGTAAATGCCCGCCTCGGATGGAGAGGTGGAGGGGATGGGGGGAGGGGGGAGGGGAGGGGGGAGGGGAGGGGCGTCCGGGGGACGGGAGGGGAGAGAGGAGCGGCTGGCCACGGCATGGAGGAGCGCGGCTCGCGGGCAGGAGGCGCCAGGGGCGGCCCGGGGCCAGCGGGCCCAGAGGCGAGGCGAAGGGGCCCGGGCCTGCGCAGGCGGCGCCGCCGCCAGCGCCGCCGGGGCGGCCGCGGGCGCCGAGGCGGGCCGCGGCTGCGGGCGCGGCTGGCGGGGGGAGGAGGAGGAGGAGGAGGAGGAGGAGGAGGAGGAGGAGGAGGAGGAGGAGGAGGGAGGAGGAGGAGGAGAGGAGGGCGGAGGAGGAGGAGGAGGAGGAGGAGGAGGGAGGAGGAGGAGGCCTCCGAGCCTCCGAGCCTCGCGCACGGGCCCTCGGCCGCCAAGGAGGACAGGCGACGTCCCAGAGCGCTTCCGAGGGCCGCCCGAGCCTCGAGCCTCGTAGGGAATCGAACTCTATACACCGACGCTTGTTCCGGCCCTGCATTGGAATCTGCACTGGAGAGGGGGTCCTGGTGTATACGGGACCCTGGCGTATACATGTTTCGTTGTTTCCCTGGGACATCGGGGAAACAAGTATACACCACACCACCCCGATGTCGTCCCCGACCCTTAAAGAAGTCCAGGGATGGAAAAACAACCCGCCACTGGCAATGCATATGCTCTAGTTTCCGATCTCGAGCACACGGGTCCTCGGCACGTCCCAGAAGGCCTCCGAGGGTGCCGCCGAGGGAGCCGCTCTTTCTGGCCGAGGCTCCTCCTCCTCCTCCTCCTCCTCCTCCTCCTCCTCCTCCTCCTCCTCCTCCTCCTCCTCCTCCTCCTCCTCCTCCTCCTCCTCCTCCTCCTCCTCCTCCCCCCTTTCTGGCTCCGGCCTCCCTGCCGAGACCGAGGGCGCGGGCCGAGAGCAGCGGCCCCCTCCGCCGAAGGCCCGAAGCCCCGCGGAGACCGGCCCCGGGCGAAGGCCCCCCCAAGGCGGATGTCTTCCTTTGCCGCATGCGCCTCCAGCCACAGCGTTGTCACCCGCGGGGCCCGGCACACCCGAGCGTCTGGCGAGCACCCTCGAGCGGACCCTCCAAGGCGGAGGGCCCGAGCACGAAGGACACAGGGCATGCCCCTCCAAAGCTCGGGCTGGTCTGAGCCCTCGTGCCAGCTGCATTCGCACATGCAGCGAGACGTTCGCCGGGATGCTCGCGGGTTCGCTGGTGCGCACTCCCTCTCGCCGCGCGAGCTTCTTCACGGCCGAGCCGGCTCCTCTCGCAGCCAGTCCTGCGCGAAGCAGGCGGCCCCTGCCCCTGCCCCTGGGGGCGGATGGATCGTGGCCCCCTGGGGCGGCCAGAAGGACTGACGGAAAGCAGTCGTGACCACTCCCCCACACCTCCTGCTCAACCTTTGAGCAGGGGCCGACCGTCCCGGCATTCCTCTAGTCCTACCGCGAAATGTTCTTAGAACCCCCAAATGTTCTAAGAACAAAAACAAGGTTCTTAGAATATAAGCCCGATGTGTTAAAACAGGACAGTATCAACCAGAAATGTTCTAAGAACATTTCGTGAAAACCACGCAAGGTTCTTGGAACATTGCTTGGTAGGGCTATAGGCGAGCCAGAACGCTTCGCCACTGCTTGAAACCTGTTTTTCCTGATCCCGTCAAAAGGCAGCGATGCTACAAACGGCGACGACTGAAACGAGTGCGACGGAGAGGGCGACGAGTACGGCGACGAGTGCGACGACGGAGGCCACGGCACGGTCCAGGAGGCCCTCGCGACAGTCTATGAAGCATCCGGCTCAATCCCACGAGGGCCTCTGGGCTTGGGCCCCACGAGTGTTTTCGGGCTCGCCTGTGGGTAGGCTCCAGGGATGAGCCAACAGTCAGCCTTGTTAGGGGTAGGCCGTGGGAGTGAGCCTAGGGGCGGGCCCAGGGTGAGCCCTAGGGGTGAACACTGGGGGTAAGCCTAGGGGTGGGTCCCAGGGGTAAGCCCTGGGGGTAAGTCTGGGGGTAGGGCCTACGGGTAGGCCTAGTGTCATGCTAGCCAGGACGAGAGAGTCAGAGGGCCCCGCCTGCACCCACCCTCCCTCCCACATCCATTGGGCCACAACTTGATATTGAGATTGGACCGTCCAGGGGCTCTGCCGGGGCCCTCCGGGGGCCGTCTGGAGACCCTCCGGGTTCATCCTCCAGAACACGCTCCATGAGGAAACAATGTGGGGTTTGAGGTAACACCCTGGGCTTCGGGGCCTCGCGGAGGCCTCGCGGAGCCTCCTGGAGGCCCATTCCTGGGCGCGATGTCGATTGGGGCGGGGCCTGGACGAAAGATCGGGCCCTCCCCATGCTCCTCCGCCTCCTTGTGTCGTGCTCCTCCTGCTGCTCCTGCTCCTGATCATCCTCCTCCTCCTCCTCCTCCTCCTCCTCCTCCTCCTCCTCCTCCTCCTCCTCCTACTCCTCCTCTTCCTCTTCCTCGTCCTCCTCCTCCTCCTCATCCTCCTCCTCCTCCTCCTCCTCCTCCTCCTCCTCCTCTTCTTTCTCCTCTTCTTTCGCCAACTCCTCCTCCTGCTCCTCCTCCTTCTCCTCCTCCTCCTCCTCCTTCTCTTCCTCCTCCTCCTCCTCGGTCGAACTGCGATACGAATCCCACAAGCCCTGAGGGCGTAGGTGGTTTAGAGAGCTTCCTCTTCCACCCCCCCTTCTTCAAAAAAGAGAGGGGTTTACCCCCTACCCCGTCCCACTCCCCTGGACCTGGAAGGGGCCGGTCGCGAGCGGTCAGGGCGTCCAAAACGGCCTCAGCAAGGACTTCGGTTTTACTAGGGTTTTGGCTCCAGTTTGGCCTCTTTGGGGGGCAGGGCTAAAAGAAGCTCCCCTCTTCTTTGATCGGTGGCCTCCAAGATGGCCTCAAGAAGCGCCCAGGAGGCCCCAAGAGGCCCCAAGATGGCCCCAAGATGGCCCCCAGGATGCCCCCCCCGAGGCACCCAAGACGCCGAAGAGACTCCAAAGACCGCCAAGAGGCCCCCAAGACGTCCCAAGAGGCCACCAAGAAGCGCCCAAGAGATTTCCCAAGAGGCTCCGAGAGGCATCCAAGAGACCTCTGGAGGTTTTGCTTGCCCTCCTCCTCCTCCTCCTCCTCCTCCTCCTCCTTCTCCCCCCTCCTCCTCCTACTCCTTTTCTTCCTCCTCCTCCTCCTCCTCCTCCTCCTCCTCCTCCTCCTCCTCCTCCTCCTCCTCCTCCTCTTCCTCTTTAAGGTGTCGAAGCTCGTTTGGGGTGCTGTCTTCAGGCCTATGTGGCCATATTGGCCGCCTCCTTGACCATCTTGGCACCCTCTTGGGGTGCTTATGTGCAATATGGGGAGCGCCTTGGGCAATGTTGGATCGTCGGCCAGGAGAACAGACGACAACCGGAACATGATTGAGAATCATTTGGAAAATTGGAGCCCTCTTGGGCCATCTTGGCGGCCTCTCTGCGCGTCTTGGCGCCCTCTTGGGGTGTGGTTGGGCGATCTTGGACGCCTTTTCGTCCGCCTCAGAGCGTCGGGCAACGGAACAGACGGCAACGGGGAAATCCTTGAAAAACCTATCGAAGATCGAAGACATTTGCCAATTGGGATTCTCTCGGAGAGCAGTTCGGAGCCCTCTTGGGGCGCCTGGGATGGGTCGTGGACAGGGGCCGTTTTGGGGCCCATTGGGTGCACATCTGGGGGACCGTATGGGGGCCTCTCGGACCATCTTGGGCCGTCTTGGTGCCCTTCGTGGGGTGTATTGGGGATCTCTTGAACCGTCTTCTAGGGGGGTGTTGGAGACTTCTTGGACGCCTCTCAGGCCGTCTCGGAATGTCAGGAAGCGGAGCAGGCGACAATCTGCGGACAATCAGCGAGTGTTGCCTTTTGGAGGAGGGGGAGGAGGAGGAGGAGGAGGAGGAGGAGGAGGAGGACGAGGAGGAGGAGGAGGAGAAAAAGAAGGAGGAGGAGGAGGAGGAGGTGGGGGAGGAGGGGGGCAAGAAGAGGAGGAGGAGGAGGAGGAGGAGCGGGAAGAGGATGGGGGGAGGAGGAGGAGGAGGAGGAGGAGAAGGAGGAGGAGGAGGAGGAGGAGGAGGAGGGAGGATGAGGGAAGAAGGCTCTCTTGGGGAGCGGTTTGGAGCCCTCTCGGGATGGGAGGCGCCCACGCTGCCAAATGCATGGCAGGAAACATCCCGCGCGAAAAGACAGCTCTCAGACAGGAGTCCCCATATTCTTCCATAGTTTCTGGGTTTCCATCTTCCCGTAGTTTCCCATCTTTTCCTGGGGGTCGACGATGAATCGCGTCTGTGTGTTTTCCCCTCCTGACAAATTCATGGCAGGAAATATCCCGCGCGAAAAGACAGCCTGTCGTTCTCGCCCCCGCGCTGCGCAGATTTCACCGCAAAGTGGCGCTCCTCCTCCTCCTCTTCCTCCTCCTCCTCCTCCTCCTCCTCCTCCTCCTCTTCCTCCCCTCCTCCTCCTCCTCCTCCTCCTCCTCCTCCTCCTCCTCCTCCTCCTCCTCCTCCCAAGACCTGGGGGGGACGCTTCGGACGGGCGGTTTCGGAGAATCTCGACTCATCTAGACAGGTACCTGGCTGCCAGGAGGCGTGCGATCAAGCTGCCCACCCTCCAGGGAGCGGGGGCCACGACTTTTCGCATCCACCGCTCTGGCCCCACGGCGGTCGCCATGTGGGGTACGTGTGTCCACGACCTGGGCGACACCAGGCTCCGTAGTCCGAGAGTGCTGGCGGCTCACGCGGAAGGCAGATTCCCTCGGGGGTCGTCTGTGGGTCTTTACCTGGGCTGCGGGCGCCAAGGTTGGAGGCGAGACCCTCTGATTCTGACCACAGCGGACCCGGTTCGCCAGTATTGTGAGGTCCTCAGCGACGGCCAGCTTTCAAGGGCGGTGCTGGAGGCTCTCGTAATCTCTGCCAACAAGAATGCGGCGACCGACCGACCATGGGTAACTTTTTAGGATCCTGTTGCGGCGGTGGTGATCACTGCCCAGCGCATAGGCTGGGGGTTTTAAGATGCTGTGACGGCGGTTGACGATCGGGGGGCGGAATGGGACCTTCCATTGTTCTCGCCAGCTTGCATCAGTTTGTTTCCTGAGCCTGGCCAGTGTGTTTCGACCACCTTTCGATCCGAGCTGGAGGCGCTGGGTCTCGGGATCCCTCCAGCTGCCCTACCTCCTTGAAGGAGTGTTTGCTTTCACGGATGGCTCGGGGCTTGATCAACATCACCCGACCTTGCGAGTAGCGGGTTGGCGTGTTGTAGTCTACGATAGTGATAGGCGCTATGTCGGCGCCATGTTCGGAGCTGCGCCACCTGAGTTTGGAATCACGGGCACGGCCCGAGATGGAGAAGACTTTGCGACGCTGATGTGTTCCCAGAGCCTTCTGGCTTTGTATTCAGTCAGGGCCGATTGTAAAGGTACACTAGGCTGCTGTCAGTCGCCCCGAATGTCCACGTCCCCGTGCAAGCCGCGAGTCCATCTGTGGAAGCAGGTGCATTTGCGAGAGGATTGTTGTCACGGCCCACACGTCGGCCATTGCCGTTGATCGTGATCAGATCTCGGCGTTCGACCGAGACGGCAACAATGCTGCAGATAGCTTCGCGAAAAGAGGAGCGGCCTTAGCGAGAGCCGCCACGGCAGGTGTGGAATTTGTCGCGGGGTGCCAGTTGATCGCTAGGCTCGCGGCCAAGTTTTCGGCCCAGTTGTCGGCCTCGATGGCCACGGCGTGCACCCGTGACAGTGTGGGAGTGGATTACCTCAAGAGAATCGACTTGGGGTGTGTTGACTTCCACGGTTTTGCGGTTCCGGATGTTCCTGAGGCCTGAGGCGGAGTCCCACGATATGGTCCTCCCTCCTCTCGAGCCTCCTGCTGCTGCGCCTGCTGGGGATCCTCCAGGGCCTGTCTCAGAAGACCCCGAGTGGCTTCGGGGCAAGGGTGTCCAGCCCTGGCGTGTGAACAGTCACTGCATTGTTCAGAGCTCGGTTTCAGGTGACGTTCCAATCATGTATTGCCCGTCCAGCTGGCAGTATGCGACCACCCCCATGCAGCGAGGTCTCACTGGGCCATGTGAGAGGCCCAAGAAGATCTCGGGGGGGTCGGCGTGCACCGTCAGGAAATGGCTGCGTGAAGGTGTTCACTCTGTGGCTCACACTCAGGTGGCGTTCGGGCCTTTAGAGGCCCCGTCGGCGGAGACCAGGAGCCGTTTCTCCAGGCATTTTGGGGAGACCCCTGTCGGGGCGGCGTCGGCTCCAAGAGCGCCGAGGGTCGTCCCGTTTTCGAAGCAAGCTGTGGCGCCTCGCCGCGGCATTGGTTCCGTGCTGCTCGCTTTTGGCTTCAGCTCCCGAGAGGAGGCTCAGGTGCTCGGTCGACAAGTGCTCCTGGACCGAGCTTCTGCCCAGGCCAGGGCGGCGGCTGCCGCGGACCCAGAGGCTGAAGGATAAGTTTCTGGGGGGTGGGGGCCCTGTCGGCAGGGCCCGTCCGAGGTGGGTCACAGCCTCGGGCGGGAACAACAAGTTCTCGTCTGAAGGGCGCCCCCACTCCAATGTTCCTCTCTCTCTCCACTTGACTCTCCCTCTATGGGCGGTGAACCTCCTCCTCCTCCTCCTCCTCCTCCTCCTCCTCCTCCTCCTCCTCCTCCTCCTCCTCCTCCTCCCCCTCCACCTCCCCCTCCACCTCCTCCTCCTCCAACCTCCTCCTCCTCCCCTCGGCCTCCCCCTCCTCCTCCTCCTCCCCTCCCCTCCTCCTCCTCCGCCTCCTGCTCCTCCTCCTCCTCCTCCTCCTCCGCCTCCTCCTCCTCCTCCTCCTCCTCCTCCTCCTCCCCCTCGGCGCGGCGCATATCTGTCACTCGTCAAGCTTGGGGGCACGCGCAAGCGGGCGACTCGCCGCCGTCGCTCAAACTCTGTGCACAGTTCACTTGGAAGCGGCGCTCCCACGTGGGCGCGGCGCATGTTTCGTTCGTACAATCGAACGGAATGCTGTCCTCGCCCAAGCGCCGAGCAGCTCGTGCGTGAACATGGCAATACTGTTCCAGCGCGGCGCATGCTTCGTGTTCGCCGCGAGCGAGGGGCTAAACTGTGCTCCTGTCGAAGCGCCGCGCAAGGGTTTCCTTGAGTTCCAGTCCCGTCTCTGTGCGGCCCGCGAAGCTGTCCACTCGCCAAGTCGTCGGAGGCGTCTTCCGCTCCTGAGGTGGGAAAGCGTTCTAATACAATACGATATCTACGTTGTGAGAGGGAGGGTGGGAATGGGCGGAGCCCGCTGACCGCTGACTCGTTCGACTTAGCAAACTTGGCCCTTCCTGCTGCTCCTCCTCCTCCTCCTCCTCATCCTCCTCCTCCTCTTCCTCTCCATCGTCATCAGCAGCAGCATCATCATCGCAGTCATCGTGGTTATCGTGATCATCGCATCGTCGTCGTCATCTCCATCCTTCCCCCTCATTATCGTTCTCATCCTCATCCGCATCCTCATCAGTATCATCATGATCATCATCATCCTCGTCAGCATCATCATCATCATCATCAGCAGCATCATCATCATCATCATCATCATCATCATCATCATCATCATCATCATCATCATCATCATCATCATCATCATCATCATCATCATCATCATCATCATCATCATCATCATCATCAGCAGCATCAGCATCAGCAGCAGCAGCATCATCATCATCATCATCATCATCATCAGCATCATCATCATCATCATCATGATCATCATCATCATCGTCGTCGTCACCATAACCATCACCGAAACCATCATCATTATCATCAACATCAGCAGCAGCACCAGCATCAGCATTATCATCGTCAGCATCAGCATCACCACCATCATCATCACCATCAGCAGCATCATCCTCATCACCAGTATAATCACCATCAGCATCATCATCGTCCTCAACATCGTTGGCGCCGTCATCGTCATCATCAGGATCACCACCGCAAAACCAACCATCATGGTAATCACCACCACCAACATCATCACCACCACCACCACCACCACCCATCGTCATCATCATCATCAGCAGCACCACCGCCACAACCACAAAAATAATCATCATCATCATCATCATCATCATCATCATCATCATCATCATCATCATCATCATCATCATCATAACTATCGTCATCATCATCACCATCATAATCGTCGTCAGCATCATCATCACCATCACCATCAGCATCATCATCAGCCTCATCATCACAGTCATCATCACCACCAGGGTCATCGTCAAAAACATCAGCATCACCATCATCAGCAGCATGATCATCATCATCATCATCATCATCGCCGTCGCCATCATCATCATCAGCATCATCATCGTCTTCATCATCATACTCATCAGCAAAGCATCAAAACGATCATTATCATCATGAACATCATCACCATCGCCTTCGTCCTCGACATCGTCCTCATCAACATCATGATCATCATCATAATCAGCATCCTCATCATCCTCATCAGCATGGGCATCGTCAGCATCACCAGAATCCACACAACCATCATCATCATCATCATCACCACCATCATCATCACCACCACCAATCATCATCATCATCACCACCATCAGCATAGTCATCATGACCACCGCCACTACCACCACCATCATCATCATCGTCGTGATCGTCATCAACAGTGTCATCATCAGCAGCATCATTACCATCAGTGGCAGAATCATCATCAGCATCAGCAACGATATGATCATCATCAGCATCAGCAACGTCATCATCATCAGCATCACAAACATCTGCATCCTCATCATCATCACCTTCAGCATCAAGATTATCATCATCAGCACCATCATCGTCATCAGCATCAGCATCAGTATCAGCATCATCATCATCATGCTCGTCCTCATCCTAATCACCATCATCATCAGCATCATCTTGATCCTCATCCTTACTGGCATAGCATCATCATCAGCATCATCACCACCAACATACCCATCAGCATGATCATCACCACCAATTATCATCATCATCATCATCATCATCACCACCACCATCATCATGATCATCGTCGTCATCATCAATAGAATCATCATCAGCATCATTACCATCGGCAGCAGCATTACCACCATCATCATACTCATCGTCAACATCCTCATCATCATCAGCATCGTCAGCATCATCATCATCATCATCATCATCATCATCATCATCATCATCATCATCATCATCATCATCACACACATCATGATCATCATCAACCTCATTGTCGTCAGCATCAGCATCAACATCATCATCACCATCAGCATCAGCATCAGCATCATCAGCATCATCATCAACAACAAAATCGTCAACATCATCAACATCAACATCATCATTATCATCATCAGCATCATCATTGTCATCATCATCGTCGTTTCATCCTCGTCCTCCTCCTTCACAACATCTTCATCATCATCATCATCAGCACCATCATCTTCCTCCGTCGCTGTCCTCCCCATACCGCTACTCCTGCTCCCTCTCCTCTTCCTCCCCCTCATCACTCCCTCATCCTTCATTCTCCTCGACCTCCTCACTCTGCTCCTCTATCCTTCCCGCTGCCCCCCCTGTCACAGAACGGGTGATGGACAAAATCGTGGACGTTGTATGTTGATTTAATCGCTTCGCTCATTCCGCCGGCCCGTATTGTGCCATCGCAGGCGTTTGCTTGCGCGTTCGTGGCCTCTTGGAGCCTCGGTGGGGCCGTTTGGGGCCTCTTGGCGCCTCTTTTTAGGCCTCTTGGAGAACTCGGGAGGCCTCCTGAGCTCTCGTGACGGTCTCTTGGGGGGCTTTCGGCGGGCTCTTGGCGGTATTTGTTGGTCCTCTTGGGGCCTGGGGCCTGACGTTGTTGGTCCTCTTGGGGCCTCACGGGAGCTTATTGGGGCGTCTTGGGGGTGTCTTGGAGAGTCTCTTGGGGCCTCTTTCGGGGTCCTGGGCGCCTTCTGGGGCGGAGGGCTCGATTTCGGTTCCCTTCTTGAGCCCCTCTTGGGCCCGTCTTGGGGCCTCTTGGTCCGCCTTGGGTAGCACTTGGGCCGGCTGCGCCACGATGTGTCGATCTGCCGACTGGTCGAACCCCCATCTCGGCCGGCTCCCCTGCCCACTTTCCTCTTTACATTAGCGCCGCCAGCGCTGGGAGGCGCCGGAGAATTTCAGCTACGGGAGCTGATTCGATACTCTCCGACCGTATGCATTTCGCCAACCGGCGGTTGCCATGACGCTACGAACTTTTGCTAGTCTCAAGGATGAGGAAGAGGGAGGCGAAGGAGGAGGGCGAAGGGTGGAGGTGGAGGAGGACCGGTGTAAACCCAAGACGCATCAACCATATTGCAATAAGCCCTCCCTCCAAGTTCCCTCTTCGTAGGTAACTTCAAGAATTTGATGTTATTGCGGAAAATAGCCCATTAGAGAACAACCGTCTGAGAATCCTCACGCACGCCAGAACACCACTCGTTGGACTTCAACGCCGGAGATCAACGTGAATGTTGCGTCCTGACAATCCTAAACCATGCCAAAGCACCACACGGGACTTTAACACCGTCAACAAACTTGACTACTTCGCCCCTGCAATCCAACAACCGTATCAGAACAACATTCCTGAATGTTTAACCATACGAACCCTGGAAATTGATGGAAATTTGTATGACGAATTCGCGCGGGGCCAAAGCGAGAGCCACATTTTGCAAACGGCCCACCCTCCATCCATGAAGCTATTGCACATCTCAGACGTCAGCATCATGAGCGGCAAAGGGAGTCTCCAGGAGTCTCCAGCCGATTGCCCGCACCGTCCTTCCGACACGTATGGGGGTGTGTGGAGGGGCTGCTTATGAGGACAAGGGCTGGGAGAGAAGAGGGAATTGAGCCGGGACCGACCGTCCCGGCATTCCTATAGTCCTACCACGATATGTTCTTAGAACTCACACATGTTCTTAGAACAATCACAAAGTTCTTAGAACACAACCCCGATGTGATAAAACAAGACAGTCCCAACCAGAAATGTTCTAAGAACATTTCGTGCAAGCCACAAGAGGTTCTTAAAACATTGCTTGGTGGGGCTATAGGCGAGCCAGGACGCTTCGCCACTGCTGGAGGGGAGACAGGAGGGAGGGCGGGTCAACCGGAGGAGGGAGGAGGCAGGCGACCTCCCTTGACCCCCCCAGCGGCTGGGCGCGCCTCCGACGGCGCCGCCGCGCGGGCCGGCGCCTTGGGCGCGCTCGCCAGCAGCGGCGCGCCCAGCGGGGCGCAGCCTGGCGAGGGAGTGCGGGCAGGCAGGAGCTGGCGAGGGGCGAGAGTCGAGGAGGAGGGAGAGGAAGAGGAGGAGGAGGAGGAGGAGGAGGAGGAGGAGGAGGAAGAGTAACTAAGGACAAGGAGGAGGAGGAGGAGGAAGAGTAACTAAGGAGGAGGAGGAGGAGGAGGAGGAGGAGGAGGAGGAGGAGGGTGGATTTCACGACGCGAGGGGGTCTTGGGCAGCCGCGGCGGCCCAGGTCGGCGAGGTCTGGCCCTCCGGGGGGGAGCCGGGGTGGCGGCGGGCGTTGAACAGCCTTTGTTGGAGGCTTGGAAATTGACACCAACACCAACACAAGGGGATGCCTCTACGGCAGGTTCGTGTCGTGCCGACCCCAGCGTTGGTTTTTGACACCGCGGGAATCGTTCAACCTTGAACGATCGGCCGTTTCCGAAACGCCACATCGTTGAACATCGATCGACTCTGGGTCGCCGTCGGCGTTCAACGTTGAACTCCGGCGGCGGGGTCGCCGCTGGTCGACACGACACGAACCTACCGTACCAGGGGAAGGTGATCCTAGATCTCGGTGTTGGTGGTAATGTTTCGGCCGCCTAGGAAGCCAGAATATTACCACCACAGCCGCGATTGGGATACTCTTCCCTCGGTGGAGACACAACGCCGATATTGGTGTTGGTGTCAACTTCTAGGCCTCCGACTTTGTTCTCGACGGAACGGACAAGAATTGAGAACAGCACAGCCCACCGCCACTGCCAGCCAGGACCCCCAATCCCGACATGGCGATCCAAGGAGTCCTAGCTAGAGGTGGCTGTTTCCCAACCGTCCTGTGGTGGTGGGTCCTCGTTTTGAAGAGGCAGCGCCCCGCGTTCCTTCCTCCTCCCTCCCCTAAATCCTCACCAAAGCCCCAGCGGCGCAGCCCGCATGTGGGCGACAACCCCGTTTCGGCACACCCCTCACACATTTCGTGGCCCTACGGGGAGCCCCACCCAAGGCCCCAATGCCACCGCCTGCATGCCCGCCCCCCCCGCTCATTTCGGCACACCCCTCACACGTCTCGTGGCCCCATGTGAGCTGTCTGGGTGGCTCCTTGAGCGCTCTTGGGGGTCTCTTGGGGTCTTCTTGGGGCGCTCTTGGGCGCTCCTGGGGCTCTCCGGGGCGTCTTTTGGGCATCCCGTGGGCTGTTGGAAAGCCCTTCAAGAGCGATTCGAACACGACGTCGATGCGGAGTCCCCTCTTGGGCCGATTTTTGGAGGATGCCTGCAGCGAAACTGCAATTATTTCAAAAATCCGCCAGCGCAGTTTCAAAGTGCAGCGCGTACCCGATTATTAATTCTTACCACCAACAAACGGTCCACGCCAAGGGCGCTTCCCGTCATCCGCCAGCCCCCTTGTGGGGCCACCAGGCTGTAGGCCAGAGGTTGGAAGTTTCCTGTACCAGTTGCAGCTTCCAGTTTCCACTGTTACAGTTTCTGCTTCTTGCTGCTGACTGTTCCTTGTTACAGTTATGCTTCTTGCTGCTTACTGTTCCTTGTTGATGGACCGCGCGAGGGGGGGAGGCCCAAAACGGGCATTTTTACCACGCCCAAGTCGTATTGTCTGAATTGCTGAGTGGGTAAAAATAAACACCCCTCAAGCAGATCGGCGGGGTCAGGGTCCGACAACACAGGGGATTTGCCACATTTCTGAAATTCGGTGGCACCCCTCACGCAGATCGGCGGGATCAGGGTCCAAAAACACAAGAGATTTGACACATTTCTAAAATTCGGCGGCACCCCTCACGCAAATCGGCGGGGTCAGGGTCCAAAAACACACGGGATTTCTCACATTTCTGAAATTCGTTGGCACCCCTCACGCAGATCCACAGCGTCAGGGTCCAAAAACACACGGGATGTGCCACATTTCTGAAATTCGGCGGCACCCCTTAATTACGCAGATTGGCGGGGTCAGGGTCGAAAAACAAAGAGGTCCCGACACTGCTTCACGGCGAAGCCAAGGCCTCATGGCTTCGCTCTTCCATGGCCCATTCTCCGAGAGAGGGGGTCGGCGGCAGGGGACGAAGCCCTTACGGGTAAATAGACACAAATAACCAGCTTCCCCAAATGTTTCCATATTTTCTGCGCTTTCGTCTTCACCCCACCTGTCCATATTTTCGCATCTGTTCCCGGGGCTCGACGATGCATTGTGTCTGTGTGCCGTTCCAAGCGCGGAGCGCATGTTTCAATCCACGGCCAAAGCGTGCGCCATGGGGGCGAGGGGGGCGGGAGGGGGCGCGCGACGCGGCGCCCCCCGCCCTTTCTGGTGCCGGACGCACAGCGGCAGTGCCAGGGGCGCACTGAAGGGGGGGAGCGCTACAGTCGGGGCGTTGACCTAAGGAGCCCCAAATAAGGAACGAGGCCCCTTTTTCCCATGCAAACTTTGAAACAACATTCAAGGAACACCGAGCCCCTCCCCAACGACAAGGGTTCCCTCTTCAGCGCCCCGACTGCACGTTAACGGGGTGGGGGGGGGGGAGGGAAGGGGCACAGCGCGCGCTATGGCCCAGGGCGCTGAAAAAAACACTCCTCGTGGGAGGGGGGCGACGAGGAGGAGCGAGGGGAAGCGGGCGAGCAGAAGCGGGGGGCGAGGGGCGGGGGCAGGAAGAGGGGCGACAGCGGGAGCGGGCAGCAGCGCGAACGGGGGCGAGGGCAGTGGAGATAAGCCTGTGGATGCCACGGCAACGGACACCCTCACAGTCCTATCATTAATTTTACATGTGTTTAAAATGACGGAATATTGTTATAAACATGTTTTAGACCTGTTTTGTTACATGTTTAACACACGTTTAACACATGGATTAGACATCTGGAAATTATTTGGCAACATCTTTCCTCTCCATTGATCGTCCTCCACAAGGATTAGCCTGCAAGAGTAGGGCAGAGGGATTTAGCTCTCTGCGCCCCTGCTTGTAGGTTCCTCCCCTGGGGGTAGTCGAGCCGGGGCGAGGCGGACGCGTTAATTCCGCCGGCGGGCGGGGCCTGTGACGCCAGCGCGGGTGGGTCAGAGCCCTCAGAGGTCTCTGTCGGGGGCGGAGTCGAAGCTGGCGTTGCTGGGGTCGGAGCCGGCTGTGAACGAGTCGGAGCCGAACATGAAACCCTCCGTCGGCCAACAAAAACAGGAGCCTCCAGTGATACCCTCCCCTGGGTGCACAAGAAGACCCAGCAAGCACGAAGAACACTTATTAGGGAACCCTCCCCGAATCGACCTCGATCTTATGCCTCGGTCCAGCTGTGGAGGCCTAGAAATAGGCACCAGCACCAACGCAAAAGGGGGTGCCTCCGCAGGTGGAAGGTGATCCTAGATGTCCGTGTCGGCGGTGATATTTCGGCCACCTTGGAAGCCAGAATATGACCACCATCACCGAGATCGGGATCTCCTTCCCTCGGTGGAGGCACACCGCCGATGTTGGTGTTGGTGTCAACCTCGAGGCCTGCGACAGCTGTGGGTTGATCTCCTGGGGCAAGGGCGGAGAGCGCGAGCGCCGTGCCGGCCCTCCCCCCCTGCCCCGGGAGGGGGAGGGGCGGGGGGGTCGCCCTTTCCATCTCGACTGGCCATCCTGAAAGGCGGGGATCTATCCATATCCACCGCCTGGGAACCGACGTCCTCGTGCCCCAGCGGGCAGTGGATATGGATATGGATAAATGGATATATATATATATAAGTATATATATATACTTTTATATCTATACATACATACATATATATATATATATATATATATATATATCGCCCCCCGGGGGCCCGAAGATGTCCATTTCCACCGCCTGCCGAGGCTCCGAAAACTGACCCTCCAGGCGGTGGATATGGATAAATTTCCGCCTCGGACATTCCACGTGGATTTGTTCGGTTTCACTTCGCTCATGTTTCGCAAGATGAGGAGGAGGGCGACGACGAGGACGAGGGCGACGACGACGAGGAGGGAGGCGGAGGAAGAGGCGAAGGGTCCAGGCACGTCCAAGCGATGCCAAGTCGAGCAACAGAGGGCTCAGCGCGCGAGATCCCTGCACCATTGGCCGACCCGGCGCTTCGAGCAGGCGTGGCTCCAGCGAGCGAGAAAAAAACGCGCCCTGAGCAGTCAGAGACTGGCCCCGATTCAGGGGGAGGGCGGCAGGCTGCACGCAGGCAGGCGGGCTCGCCCACGGCAGCTGATGGCCGGGCAAAGAGAGGTAAGGACCGCTCGAGGGGGGGAGGAAGGACGCACGGAAGCAGAGAAGGCGGGGAGCGCAATCCTGGATGATCCGGAGTGTTCCTCGATGGCCCTCGCCGAGAAGCATCGAGCACGCGTCCGAGCGATGCCAGGGCGAGCAACGGGGGGCTCCGTGCGAGATCCCTGCCGCGTTGGCCGACCCCGGCTGCTCGAGCAGGCGGCGCGCGAGCGGGCGCGCCCTGCGCAGGCAGAGACTGCGCCCCGGTTGCGGGGGAGGGCGGCAGGCTGCGCGCAGGCAGGCGGGCTCGCCTGCGGCAGCTGATGGACGGACGAAGGCAGTCAATGACTGCTCTGTGGGGGAACCAAGAGGTGCCGACATCGCTACTCCCCGGACCTCTCCCAGGGTGCGTTCTGACCCGGGTTTCGAGGCGAATCTAGTGGTGGCGACGAGGGCGCCTCCCAGGAGGCCGAGAAAGGGGGAAATATCGGCGGTGGACAAACCTCCCTTTAGTAAACCTCCATGTAGTGAAAACGGCCTAGGACCGAGACCGACGGACCTGGACCCAAAAGAATGACGGCCGCGGCGCCCTCTCGCGAACCGAGAACGGCCAATTCGCTAATCGACGTGTCAGGGCAGGAGGTCCACCAACCTCCGAAGATAAGGAAAGGGCAGAGGTATGGGTGCCTCTTCCTCCTCTGAGTTTCGGGGGGAGCGACGCACGAAAGCGCGACGAGGGCGGGGCGCGCAGTCCTGAACCCTTCTCGTGGGCGATCAGCAGCTCCTGCGCCCGAGCGCCGACAGCCCGACAGCGCAGGGTCGGAGGCCCGGAAGTGGGCACCAGCACCAACGCAAGGGGGGTGCCTCCACAGGTGGAAGGTGAGCCTAGATGTCCGTGTCGGTGGTGATATTTCGGCCACCTTGGAAGCCAGAATGTTACCACCATCACCGAGATCGGGATCTCCTTCCCTCGGTGGAGGCACACCGCCGATGTTGGTGTTGGTGTCAACTTCGAGGCCTGCGACAGGGGGGTGCACGAGGCGGAGGGACGAGGATCGCGCGGTCAGCCAGGGGAAGAGAGAAGCTTGGAGAGGGCCTAGGTATACACACACAGATAGATAAGCACACATCCGAGGATTCCCTACATCTTCCCATATTTTCTGCGGTTTCGTCTCGCCTTCCACTTCCCACATTTTCCCATATCTTCCCTGGGGACCGACGATGACTTGTCTCTGCGTCTTTTCCCCTCCTGAAGCGTGGCCGGCGGGGCGAAGGGGCAGCAGAGGAGGGCCGAAGAGGGGGGCAACGACCGGTGACTGACTGAGCGGCGGCTTCCCAGGGGGTAAGACGCCGGGGCCCGAGCTCCCCGGCTGGAGCACAAGATCAGAGCCACTGCTGCGGCTTCGCCGCGCGACCTCCACGGGGCACAGCGCGGCCTCCGGTGTTCTGCCGGGCCCCACAGACATCACGCTCCGGCCTGAAAGCTGCAGCCTCAGAAGGAAGCGGAGAAGGGGGAGTGGGCAGCATGGTTGCCAAGAAGGGTGAACACGCGCACCAAAGGCTCGATCTGAACCAAGATGGGGATGCCGCGCAGCAGCAGCCCAGCTCGCGCCGGGAACCAGGGCGCCAGGTCGCCACGGCGCCTGGAAAAGGGGAACTCACCACTGAGGACGAGCATGATAGGGGGACTCTGGGGGCAGAGAGGAGCGGGAAGCGGAAGAGCACCTCGCACCCACTGCGCCGCGCGCAGACTCCGAGCGCAGCTCCCAGCCCCAGCCCAACCGAAGGTACTCTCTGAATTCTCCAAACGCGCGCGAATCCTCCTCCTCCTCCTCCTCCTCCTCCTCCTCTTCCTCCTCCTCCTCCTCCTCCTCCTCCTCCTCCTCCTCCTAACCCAAACGCCGGAAGCCCGCGGCGCTCGAAGCCACGGGCGCCCGCCGCCTTGTTGGCCAGGCGCCACCCTTCCGATCCGAAGACCCTGCGCGGATTGCCCGCGCCTCGAGCTCTGCGGCCTGGCCGCGGGGCGCCGCCGCCAGTGCGGGCGGACGGCCCCATGATCGAGGGGCCCAAGGACACGCACACACACACACACACACACACTAAGAAATACGCACAAATAGAGAAGGATCCCCCATCTTTTCCTACATGTTCTGTTTTTTTTGTCTTCCCCCCCACTTCCCATATGTTCCCCTATTTTCTGGGGGATCGACGACTAGTTGTGCCTGCGTGCTATTTCTCCTCCTGACATGAGTGGGCGTGGCCAGCCATCCACGACGGGTGCGCGGCGGACTCTCGACGGCATTCGCTTCGCCGCGCTAGCGGCATCCGCCCCTCCAGCGCCAGGCTACGTCGGCGGTCGAACCGACGCGGGCCCGACCGCCGCCCGCCATGTCGCATCTGATCCAATCGTAGATGCCGTCGTCCAAGACGTCGAACATCGGCCCACCCCGCGCCTCCACGCCGCGCGCGTCGAGTGCACTGCGCAGCGCCTGCTCGGCATCCTCGCGCGCCTCCTGTCAAGGGTGCTCTCGACGAGCTCGGCGGTCTTCAGTCCTGCAGTCCACGCGGAGGGGAGGGCCTGCACCTGTACCTGCACCTGCGCTACCTCCAACGCCTGCCGCGCGATGGTTAGCGCGGATAGCGCGAGGCGCTGCCGAGCGAGCGAGCGTAGCCGTCGCGCTGGCCGGCGCCGCGGCGGACCGCGACGACGCCGGCCGCCGGCGCCGTGGGCCGCGAGCAGGTCGAAGGCGAACAGGTCGATGGCGAATCCGTCAAGCAGGGCGAAGGTCAAGGCGTCGAGCACGTCGAAGGCGAGCAGGGCGACGACGAAGCCGTCGAAGGCGAGCAGGTCGAAGGCGAGCAGGTCGAAAGTCGAAACCTGCCCGCGCATGCCGCGGAAGTCGAACACAGCGCCCGCGTCGCTCTCAGCCATGGCCCGGATGCGCGATCCTCGCAGGAGTCGGACTGCAACGCGAGCTCTCGTCAAAGCCCGATCGCCCGCCGGGCTCTGGCGATGAGCCCACGCGCCACAGCTCGCCGGCGAGTCGATCGGGCGACCCCCAGGCGGTGTGCATGCCACGACAATGGACACCCTAACAGTCCGATCATCGAATTAAACATGTGTTTGAAATGTTGGAAATGTCATGCAACTGTTTAAGACATGTGTCTTACCTGTTCAGAACAGTTGTAACACATGTTTGAAATGTTGAAAACAGTTTCAACACATGTTCTAGACATCTGGATTTTTTTGCAACATGCTTCCTCTCCGTTGATCGTTCTCCACAACCCAGGTGTGCATGGATGAGGTCGCTCGCGCCCGCGCGGCTGAGCCAAGCTCGGTTACGTCGATCGGTTGCGACCGAGCTGATGACGCCCGCGAGCGGTACCGCACCTGGGATGCCTGCGCCCGTGCTGCGTCTGCACGTCGCGTCGGAAAAAAAGTGCGAGTAGCGATTTGACCACAGCCGTTTCCTGCCTGGTGTACATGGCATGTACTGGATAAATATGTGTTTCGCAGCCCCTGCCCAATGTACCACAAAAGGGAGTTGATCATCCCTCTTTTTCGCTCGAGCCCAGCAGTCAAGTATTGCCCGCTATGAAGAAAGTACGAAACCTTGATAAATGTCTGGCGCGCACTTCGCTTGCACAAGAGTTCTTACCACCGCGCGCAGGCGTCGTGATGCAAATTGCCTAGCTAACTCCCTGGCGTTTCTGAGAAGACGCCCAAAGTCGCGACAGAAATATAAATGTTCACCCGCACATTGTGGCCACACGCGCGACAAAAGAGCATCGCCTCTTCCGTGATACAATCCAAACATACATATATGTTTGTGTATGGTACCAAATCTGGTTCAGCCGAAACTGGCTGCGGAAACTGGGTGATTGCTATTCCGTGAACATGAATTGTGTGCATGTGGTCACCCTCACCCGCCCGCGCAAATCGATCCCCATAAGGACCTACAAAGAAATCGTCAAACTGACCTTTTTCATGGACCCTGAGAAGAGCTAAATGTGCCTGTGGTGGCCCCCATGAAAGGAGGAATATGAAGATGAGGAGGAGGAGGAGCAGGAGAATGAGGAATATGAAGAGGAAGAGGAGGAGGAGGACGAGAGGGAGAACAAGGAGTAGAAGGAGGACGAGGAGGAGGAGGAGGAGGAGGAGGAGGAGGAGGAGGAGTAAGAGGCTTTTGGTCTGATCCGTCGGAGGAGGACGAATCTGAAGGAGGAGGAGGAGGAGGAGAAGGAAGAGGAGGAGGCGGTTCCGGTTTGATTTAATCGAAAACGCTACGCGCAGGTCGGGGGGGTCTTCTGGGGGCCTTGCCACGGCCTCTACAAGGCAGGGGCGGGAATTACCAACTCGGGGGAGAGGGGGAGAGAAAATAGGAGGACCCGGGGTGAGAGGGAGGGCGCCTGGACTCGGGCACGCCCTTCTGCTTCTTCCCCCGGGCCCCCACCTGCGCGCCCTCCTCCTCCTCCTCCTCCTCCTCCTCCTCCTCCTCCTCCTCCTCCTCCTCCTCCTCCTCCTCCTCCTCCTCCTCCTCCTAGCAGATGGGATGTGCGCAGCTGGGCCCGAGAGGCGCGGCCCCGACAGAGGTGCTCCCCTCAGGCGCGCGGCGAGTGCCCCGCGCCCCTGTGCACAGTGCCGGGCCGCCTTCTGCATCACAGCCCTGCGGTCGTTTGGTCCCTCCCCCGCCCTCGGCAACGGGCAGGCGCGTGCAGGTCCTCCAAGGCCAAGGAGTTGGAGATCGCCTGCACGGGGATCCCCGAACGCTTCTGTCGACAGCTGATCCCCTTCGCCCGACCTTTTACGCCTCCTCAGTCCTCCCTCCTCGTCCCTTCTCTTCCCTTTGCTCTCCTTCCTCACGATTCTCTTGAACACCACACCCTCCCCACCTCAGTCAAATCCCACCGCCCGGGGCCACTTTTTCGGTATAGAAAAACATCGCCACGGGGAGGGAATGTTGTATGCCAGACCAACGACCAGGACCCTCGCTCGACCCCGCAGTTCTAGGGTAGAGTCTATAATTTGTTCGGGCGGACTCATCCTTCATCCTCCTCATCCTCGCCACTCCTCCTCCCCTGCGCCTCCTCACTCCACCTCCTTGCTCTTTCGTGCCGTCGGGGTGCGCAGGAGCACCCGTGAAAAAATACCCGTGTACATCGTGCTGGGCAGATGCACCGCTCGAGTTGGAAACGTAGATTCGACTTAGAGCTGACATGGGAGTTCTCCTCCTTTTCCTTCTCCTTCTCCTTCTCCTGATCCTCCTCCTCCTCCTCCTCCTCCTCCTCCACCTCCTGCGGCCTGCTCCCAATCCTCCCTCCCCCAGCTTCTTCCCGCGTTCCCCGCCCCCGTGTCTGAGCTCTGGGCGGTCCACCACACCTGGAGACTGCACCGAGGCATCACACACTCCTGCCGGAACTCAGTCATGACCCTGGAACCCCGAAACAAACCCGGCCTGGCAGCGTGCCAATCTGCTCCGCCGGCCCTCGCTAGGGCTCCCAACTTCGCGCTTCGCGCTCCGCGAAGCGCGAAGCGCGAATAACTTCGCGCTCTCGCGCCGCCCCCCCAAAGGGAGAAAAGGAGGACGAGGAGGAGGGGGAGAAGGAACGAGGACCGCGAAGCGCGAAGCGCGAATAACTTCGCGCCCTCGTGGGAGCCCTTGCCCTCGTCCCGACTGCTCCCCGGCCCCGTCCCGTGCCCGCGGGTCGGCTGCACGCCCTGGCGCTCGCCAGCTTCCCTCGCCCGCCCAGGCTCCCGCCTGGCTGCTGCTCGCAAGGCACGCGCTCCCAGCCTGATCCCTCCATCTCTTCCCCTACAGTCGGGCCGGTGAAAGAAGGAACGATAAACAAGGAACGAAGCCCCTTTTTGGCCCCACAAGCGCCTGCGTGCCTGAGAGGAAAAGCCATCTAAGGAATATCGAGCCCCTTTGTTACCCAAACTGTTCCTTATTTCAGCGACTTGGCTGTACTTCCTCGTCCGTTTCAGCGCTCGCAGACATCGCTCCCTCGCTTCTGTCTCTCTCATCCCCTCTCCGTTCCTCTCCTCCCATCTTCCTTCGACTTTCTCTCTCCCCTTCTCTTTCTCTCTCTCTCTCTCTCTCACTGCCACGGGGTCGGCGGAACCGACACAAGCCCGTTGGATCTGTGTGAAGCCCCCTCTCTCCTCGTCCTTCTCCTACCACTCCTCGTTTTCCTTTTCCGATCCTTTTGCCTCGTCCTGCTCCTTTTCCTCCTCCTCCTTTTCTTCTCTTCCTCCTCCTCCTCCTCCTCCCCCTCTTCCTCCAACTCCTCCTCGTCCTCCGTGTCTTTTCCATATGAATAACTCTTCTCTGTCGCACCCGGACCCCAGTCTGAAGGGCGGGTCGGGCGTTTCGCCTGAGACTTCCTGACCATTTAGAAGCTGAAGATTGGCAACGGACTCGCAAAAGGAACGCAGGTTGTTTTTCTCGAAACGTGGCACTCACCTCAGCGCCGCGCACACTCGTCTTAAACATTTGCAGCGGGTCGTTCTCAAAGTGTGGTTCTCGCCTCAGCGCCGCGCACATTCGGCTCAAACAGGTGCAAGAGCTTCACGGAATCAGAGCGGTTCCATTTCAATATGCGGCTCTCGTATTAGCGACGCGCAATTTCGCCTCAATTATACAAGGGGTCAGCTGGTTTTCACGGGTAACATATCCGCCGGCCCCCTGGCGGGCCACCAGGCTGTAGGCCGGGAATTTGCAGCTTCCTGTACCAGTTGCAGCTTCCAGTTTCCACTGTTACAGTTATGCTTCTCGCTGCTTACTGTTCCTTGTTGACTTCTTGCTGCTTACTGTTCCTTGTTGATGGACCGCGCGAGGGGGAAGACCCAAAACGGACATTTCTACCACGCCCAAATCGTATGCTCTGAATTGCCGGGGTGAGTAAAAATTGACACCCCTCACGCAGATCGGCGGGGTCACGGTCCAAAAACGAGAGAGCGTGATCCACCGACGCTTTACTGTAGAAAATTCCCCCCCTCTTCCTCCGGAGCCCGGGGTCCCCCCCCCCCTCCGACCCCCCCCCCCTGCTGGACCCCCCCCTCCCCTCCCCCGGCAAAACCTCCCCCCTCCCCCTCCAGAAAACTGAGGGGGTCACTACCGGTTCGAACCCCCCCCCTCCCCTCGAAAACCGAAGGCGACCGGTTCGAGCCCCTTACCCCCCAGAAAACCAAAGGAAGGTCACTACCGGTTCGAACCCTCCAGAAAACCGGGGGGGGTCACTACCGGTTCGAACCCCCCCCCCTTCGAAAACCGAAGGGGGGTCACTACCGGTTCGAACCCCCCCCCCCCCCTCGAAAACCGGGGGGGTCACTGCCGGTTCGACCCCCCCCCCTCGAAAAACCGGGGGGGGGGGGTCTCTACCGGTTCGAACCCCTTCTCCCCCCCCTCACCGCCAGCAAACGACTCACGGTCCCTACCACCGTCCGCACCACATCCCCCACTGCTGTTCCCAGCACCACTGTCCTCACCACCACTGTCCCTGCTGGTTCCACCACCGTCCCTACTGTCCCCACCAGTGCCCCCACCACTGTCGCACTGTCCCCACTGTCCCCACCACTGTTCCCACCACGGTTCCACTCTCCCCACTTTCTCCACGGCCCCAACCACTGCCCGACTATCCCCACTGTCCCCACTGTCCCACTGTCTCCTCCGCTGTCCCACTGAGCTGTCCCTCTGTTCCTACCACTGTCCCCACTGTCCCGCGACCCGCGACATGCGTCGACCAGGCAGTGTAGTTTGGATCGGACGAGCCCCAGGCAGGCGCCCCTTGCGTGGCCTACCACATCTTGTGAGGAGTCTCTGGATTGCCTCTCCTGCTTCGTTCTGGCCACGGAACGGGGCGAGGACGATCGCTCGAGGTGGTGCCCCGTGGTGCCTATGCGACTCTTCTGGGACAGCGCCCGACCCCGCCTGGTAGCGCCTCCAGCCCAGCTTCTGCTCGTGTCGCGCGCCTGGGAGGGTGGTCCAACGTCGCCCCAAGCATTCGCACGGGCCCCCGGAAGAGCACTGTCTTCGCCTCCCTTCCCGCCTCCCCTCCAGCGCTGCTGGACGGTCTTCTGGAGCCGTCGCAGCAAGGTCGCTTGCGAGCCCTCTCCAGGTCGCGGCCCTTTGCTCACCAGGAGCTGCGTCCGACGCCTCCGCCGTCACCTCTCCGTGGGAGCCCACCAATCCACTCCCATCCGTCCCCTCTCCGCTCCATCTCCCTACCTCCTCCGTCCACTCTCTGTTCTGCCCCCCTCCCTGAGTATCGTTCACCCGATCCCCATTCCCAGCGGCGTGGCCTGGGCCCCACTGGCCGATTTACCCCCCCAGGTGGGAATATAGGTCGTTCCCTTCGGGTTTCGAGGGGCGCATCCCCAACTGGGGTGGTTTGGGTGGGGGTCTCGAAGGGGATGGGGATGGGGATGGGAATGGGAATTGGTTCAACGATACCGACTTCCTGGAGACCTCCCACATGGGGGGTACAGTGCGGGCGCGGCCGCAAGAAACCCTCGCAAGAAACCCAACCCTGAGAACCCGTGCGCGAGGTGCACCTGAGGGGAAACCTGGAGCGCCCTGAACGCAGCAGCCCACCCAACGCCTGCGGGAAGTCACCGCGCAGCGCGAGGCACGGAGAAACCCAGGGGAACCCTGACGAAAAGCAGATGGTTTCTTGATGCGCGCCCCCTCTGTAGCTCAGTCGGCGCACCGCGAAGCATCGCCCATGCACCGGGGATGACGCAGCGGCCACAGAGGGCTGGAGCAGACCGGGCCCCGCGCCCATGCCGAAGAGCAGCGATGCATCGGCGCTGCGGCGCCGTCCCCATCCGTGCCCCAGCAAAAGATCGTCTGAACAACAAGAACAGTGATCTCAGAACAGAATCCCTATGTGTTAAAACACGACAGTCTCAGACAGAAATGCTCTAAGAACATTTCGTGCAGACCACAAGAGGTTCTTAGAACATTCCCTGGTAGACCCATAGGCGAGCTAGGACGCTTCGCCACTGCTTGAGAGACGGGAGCCGCCTCTCCGTCCGGCAATGCCCGCCGGAGGTGCGCGTGCAGCTCCGACCGCGTCTCCGGCGCGGGGCGGCGGGGCGGCGGTGGCCCAGAGCCGCGAGAACGGCGAGGATCGCGAAGCGAGCGCCGGCGGCCGTCCCACTGGGAGTCAGCCCACGAGTAGGCAGTCACATGTGAGCCCCCCCTCCTCCTCCTCCCCTCCTCCTCCTCCTCCTCCTCCTCCTCCTCCTCCTCCTCCTCCTCCTCCTCTCAAAGACTGGCTGGGGCTGAAAATTGACACAGCCATGTGAACCCCAGCGAGGGTGACCGAGACCCCGACGTCAATTGGACCCGCAGGGGTAGGGTTCGCAAGTGGTCGCATCAGCAGCAGCAGCAGCAGCAGCAGCAGCAGTATCATTACGGTATAGTATCAGTATCATCAGTATCATCACCACGATCATCCTCATCACATCATCGTCATCATCACAACAATCACCATCAGCAGCACCATCAGCATCACCATCAAAAGCATCACCACCATCATCAAAATCACAATCGTCAGCACCATCATCAACACCATCATCATCAACACCATCATCATCACCATCAACACCATCGTCACCATCAGTCATACTCGTATTCATAATCACAATCATAGTCATCATCATCAGCATCATCAGATTCATCATCATCATCAGCATCATCTTCATCGTAATATGTATCATCATCATCACCAACATCATCGTCATCATCGTAAGCATCTGCATCACCATCAGCATCACCATCAGCATCGACATCATTGACACCATCATCATCAGCATCAGCATGATCAGCATCTGTATCAGCAGCATCATCATCATGATCATCATCATCATCATCATCATCATCATCATCATCATCATCATCATCATCATCATCATCATCATCATCATCATCATCATTATCCTCATCACAACAGCACCAATATCATCATCAACATCATCAATGACATCATCCACATCCTTGTCACCCTCATCAATCCCACCACGGCTCTCCCAACGGAAGACACGAGATGTCACACGTGACGGACTTCTGTGCCCTCTCGAACAGTCGCCCCGCAGAGTGATGGCCTGGCACAGTGGTGGGACCTGCCGCAGTCAGCTGGATAAGCAAGGGCTCCCAACTTCGCGCTTCGCGCTGCGCGAAGCGCGAAGTGCGAATAACTTCGCGCTCTCGCGCCGCCTCCCAGGGGAGAAGAGGAGGATGAGGAGGAACGGAGCCGACTCGCGAAGCGCGAAGCGCGAATAACTTCGCGCCCTCGAGGGCGCCCTTGGATAAGCCTCCAAGGACCGCCAAACAGAACCCCAGAGTGAACCCCCAGGAGACCCAAGGAGGCCTCCTGTCCACGAGTCAAGGCGCAATGGCGGGATGGGCCGGCGGCCCTGTGTGCTCCATTGGGACGCCCCCCGAGGAGAAAACCCACCCCCAAAGAAAGGCGACCAGCCCTCGTCGAGCCGTAGAGCTGTGTGCGTGCTTCATTTGCGGAGCCACGTACTAGTCAAGCGGCTCGGTTTGAAATGCACTGCAGCATGCATCGTGTGCGACGTGTACTACGCCCTGCAATGACCTACAACCCCATGTCCCGAATGTCGATGTACACTGCAAGGACGAACAGGGCGAAATGTGGGGGCGTAGACGTACGGTTGACATTTGTGAGCTGCGGCCGATGCCCAGCAGGGAGCACGCACGCAAGATGCCGCGCCTAGGCGGCACGGTGTGAAACAGCAAAGATAAACATGTGGGGTGGCACGCGCGGATGCTTGAAGGAATGAATCATCGCACTGCTCGGTGTTCCTTCGCTGGATGCTTGGCCTAAACGCAGACACGCGACCAACAATCCCACCATTTTTCCCCAAACCATGCTTGCATTTACAAAGTCGTTCGGCTTGGTGTCGCTGTCGCTGCCCGTGCGTGAATTGTCAGCTTGTTCTCGCCGTCGCCGCCCGTCGCCGCCGTCCGTCACAGCTGCTTCTAGGCCTGGGTGTCGGTCGCCGGTCTTGTTCTGGACGTCGCCGTCCGTCACCGCTCCATTGAGCCTGGGTGTCGGTCGACTCGCTCGTTGTCGCAGTCGCCGTCCGTCGCCGCCTAGATTGCACCACATAGCTTACACCACATGTATTGCATTACGCAGATTGCACCAGTGAGACTGCGCACCACACATATTGCACCACGTGGAATGCACCACATAGTTTACACTAGTACATGGACTGCACGTCGTACGTTGCGCCACATGTGTTGCACCACATAGCTCTCACACATACACAAACACACACACAATCGGACAATCTGCACCTCCGATATGTCAATGTGTACAAATTTTGTGTATAGACACATTATGTATATATATATATATATATATATATATATATATATAATATATATATATTGCACCACATCGACTACACCGCATAGCTCACACCACATGGCGGTGTTCGCTAGCTCCACATAGATGTCACCACACAACTTACAACGCATACATACAGATATAAATAGATGTATACTGGACTACAAATATGGCGCACAAGCATGGCTTGCACCATATAGTTGACATCACAAATCTCGCACCACTGTACATTGCACCACATAGCTTGCGCCAAATGGATTGCCCCACTCATACACTGCGCCGCGTAGTTGGCTAGAACACGCTGTGGGGGCCCCACGCTGGCTGAGATTGCCTTGGAATCCAATCATCCATTCCATGGCCGTTGACCATATTGAAGGGGCCCTGGGACACACACACACACACACACACATATATATATATATATATATATATATATATATATATGTATATATACACACAAATAACAGACTTCCCAATATTTTCTTATATTTTTGGGTTTCTGTCTTCCCCCCCACTTCCCATATTTTCCCATATTTTCTTGGGAATCGACGATTCATTGTGTCTGTGTGTTTTTCCCCTCCTGACACATGCCTTTTCCGACAAATTGAACAGATGCGCGCGAAGCTGCCATTCTTATGCGACGCGGCCACGCAGACCGCAGGTGTGACTTCCCTCTGGCTCTGCAACCATATCAATGAGATTTCCGCTGCTGCATTGCCACGTCCACTTGGCCTGCACTACCCACGATTCTTGAACCCGTGTCCCAATCGCCGCACTGAACCATTCCGCGCGCTCCCTTCAACATGAGTTGATTCCCCATGACCCCCCAGAGCGAACAGTGCAATACAGACTTCTTACTGGACTGTGACATGGACAGGCACCCAATTCAGCAATCAAGGCACGGCCATCAGACAAGTTAACTGGTCGCGCAGTCGGCGAATCAGACGCAAAAGAAACACTCCAAACATCGCTTGACTTGAATAGCTGCCGCCCCGACCGGCACGCGCAAACAAGAGCATATGAATATAGGTTGGCCTTCGGCTGACCTTGGCCAGCGACGCCGGCGCCGAGGGGCGCCCCCAGGTTCGCGACGACCTGCCGGGCCACTGGCCGAGCAGAAAGCCTGGTGTTCAGGTCCAGGCCCGCCGCGCGCGCCGCCTCAGCCGCGGCGCGCCGCGCCTGGCTGGGCGCCGTCGGCCCCGCGGCCCGTCGGCAGCCCCGGCGCGCGCGCAGTTCGACGAGGCGCGCGGCCTTGGGCGCCGCGCGCGGCGCGGGAATGCCGCGCACCGCCCCCGCCGCGCACGCGCGCGCCCGCTCCTCGTCGACGCGCGCGCGGCCCGCGACGCTGTCCTTGCCCTCTCTGGGCCCCAGAAGGTTCGCTACGTCTCCCGCGATGGCGCCCCTTCCCCCGCGGCGTGATCCGGCGAGGCTTCCGCGAGCCCCGCGTCGCGCCATCGCCCGCGGCGGCGAGCTTTCCTATATCGCCGCGCGGCACCGCGTCGCGAGGTCGGCCCCCGGCGTCGCTCGGGCCCTCGGCGGCGGGATGATGGCGCGGTGCTCCCGCGCGTCGACGTCCTTCTCCGCGAGCCTGCGGCCGCGCCTCTTGCTCACGCACCTGAAGCGGCCCCCAGTGGCGGCACCCCCCTGCCCCGCCGAGCTGCGTCGGCACCGCGCAGGGCGCCCACTCCTTCAGCTTGAGGGGGAGCCGCCTCACAGCGCGGGCGCACGTTGATTACGCGGTCGCCCGCGCCGGGTGCAAGTGCGAAGCGCGCGGCAGCTCCCAAGCGCTCGTCTCTCAGGATGGCCTCGTAGACTCTCGCCGGGCTGACGCGCGGGACCATTGGACTCTCCCTGTGCTTCGCGAGATCAGCCTGAATTGCGAGCTCGCGAGTCTTGGTACTCCGCGTCAGCGACACCTCCTGCTGCTTGCTCCCCACGTTTAGGCCGCCTGGAGCTCGGGCTGCCACTCCCCGGCCTGGCCCGGACCCCCCCGTCGCCGCGCTGCATGCCACCGCGGCAAATGAAAAACCGCGGGCGCGGGGGGCCTGGGATTCTGCCAGTGGGTGCCCGCGGGAATTCGCCGCCCATGGCCTTGGCGACGCGCTTGCGCGCGACGATCGAGCTGACGTGCTGGAAGAGCGACGCCTCGCCGTCCTCGCAGGCAGAACAGAATGCGAGACCAACCCGCACTCGTCCTCGCAGCAGCGTCACTTAGCTGGGTTGGTCGCGGCGGCGCGGCTTCGAACACCGATAACTTAGCGACGACGCGAGCGACGACGGCGTGACACTCCGCCCGAGAATCTGCGCCAGTTTCGCATTGGGCGTGATCTCCGCGACCGCGTGCCCCTTTCGGACCTCCTGTCCATCCGCATCGCTTGGCTCCGAGCTCGGCAGGAGGGGGGCCCTGCCCGCCCGCCCGGCGGCCCGGCTTCCGTTCCGGAGGGTCGCGCGGAGCACTGCCGTTCGCTTTCGCCCTTACTCCGCGGTCCACGGCCCCGGCTCCGTTTGTTTTCCTCGCGCGCGTTCCACTGGCAGGCGCCGAAGGGGGCGCCCCCCTCGCGTCCGCCGCGGCGTGGCATCGAGGGCGCAAGCAGAGGGCTAGCTTTCAGCGCCGAATCGTCATTCTGAAACGGCCGAGCGCCTGCACCCACATGGCCACTGAGGTCGGACAGGGCAGAAGATGCACGATCGCGTGAACACGCGGCTGTCTATATTACTATATATACATTGCTTCATATACATAAATACAGATATACCTACACATACATATGTGCATATACAGATATGATGCAACACGGAATGATCCTGCTGCGGATATGGCTTGACCCGCAGCCCAGAACGGCGAGCTACGGCATTCTCAGCTGACCGTTCTGCCCTCCAGGCCGCGGCGTCCACCTGGCGCCGAGCGCCCCCAATTTCTCCACAATGGCCTCCTAGGCGCTGACGCCATTCGCCGCCGTGCTGACTATGACCCATGGATCAACTGCTGAAACGGATTACATGCGACCACCCCGCCCTCGACAACGCCCGCGATGACCGTGGAGTTGCTACGGAGACGACTAGGACTGGCAATGCAAGAAGCGTGGCGGTGTCTTCCGCAAAGGAAGTTCAGCGCATGATGGCATAAGGCAGAAAGCCTTAGACGAGTCTCAGGCGGGCACGGTGCGCTGATCAGGAGTTTGTCAAGACACCGCAGCGTGCTAACAGAGGTAAGAAGCAGGGCGCTGGACCCGCGACAAAGAACTAACGTTCGAGACTGGCGCTCAAACAGGTCGTGCCTTCCGAAGCCTCAGCACAACAGGGGGCTCCACTAACCGCCCCCCGTCCTTGAAAAATCCTTGCCGCGAGGGGGCAAACTCACCCAGCCTCGGCATGTCCCTGGGTTGGCGGGCCACGCTCCGCCCCAACGTCCCAAGGGGCACATTGGCCCCCCCGCGGTGCCCGCCGCAAAATAATTTCACGGCGCCCGCGAAAAGAATGGCAGCACTCCCGCCGAAGCCCGCGGGGCTGGCCAAAGCAGGCCAACTTATCCCCCACCTGAAAAGATGCGAGCTACTCGGGCGCAGTCCGGGTGAGTCCGCCCGCTAGAGCGCCCTGCTCATCGATCTCGCCCGCTGATGCCGCAAATCTACTTTCCGCCTCCCGGGCGACCTCGTGACGCAGTCACCAGGGTCATCTCCTTATTTCTGCGTGTCTGCGCGTGTGAGCTATGCCGCGAGCACGGGGCGGCCCTCTTCTGCATCTCGTCGCTGAACTTGACCGTGGCGTGGTCATAGCTACTCTGGCCGTCGATCCCGCTGACGATTAACACTCGGCCTTTTGCTGCCCTGGGCCATGGGTCATGGGGTCGGCCCGCGCGCCCCGAGCGTCGCCCCGGAGCAAATCGTCGATCTGCTTGGTGCGCGGCGGGCCGGCTACTCACCGCAGGTGGCCAGCCATGAAATTCTCGGACGGCGGACGGACGGGGCCCACGAGTAGGGCGTCGAAGACGGACACGCCGTCCATGACGAAGTCTGCAGGGATCGCGCAACCCCCCCCCCCCTGCAGACGCAGCCCCTCGAGCCATCTCGGGCAGCGCGGAGAGGCGCGCCTGCAGTCTGTCTGCTGCGCCACAAGCTGTGAGCAGCTCGGAGCCAAATGAGAATACGCACAAGCTTGTCCGCTCGGCCCACAGCGTCCGGCAGGTGGCACACCTCATTGCAAGCGCGGCGGCACTCGCCGAGACGCATGCACACTGGTCCTCTCATGTCGTACCCTGACTCGCCCCCGCTCTCGAGGGACCCGTCTCTGTGCGCGCTGAGTCGCCCGGCGCGCTCCATCCATGAAAATGCGACGCGTGCCTTAATCGTCTGCATGGCCAGAACAACGGAGTTGAGCTGCTTCCCGCGTCGGATGAGCAGCCTGGTCTTAGTGCAGGGCGACGGCGCATGCTGCGACGCGGTGCTTGGCAAGCAGGGCGTAGGACACCAGTCCCAGGAGGGAGGTGAACATGTCGGGAAGCTGACCTCCGGCCAGCTCGTCAGCCTTGGCCTTGACCAAGTCGACGTGTCTGATCGGTATCAGAGCGTCGAGGTACTCGTCCTGGTCGAACGTCGCGATGACATCGGCACTGAGGTGGTGGCGCACTCCTCAGTTGGCGCAGTCGTCGCAGACACCCATCACCATGCCGAAGACGCAATCTGGGTGGCTGATTGGCCAAGTCGACGCGCTCCCATTGCCCAGCAATCTCCAAGTCGTCAACACGCTTGGACATTATGAACTCGAACTTCGAGACGCCGGCAGCGCGGCTGTCGGACGCCACGTGCTTGACCTCAAGCTCCGGGCCCCACCTGGCAGGTTCGGCGCCGCGCCCAAGTGGGCGCGCGACCCGGGAGAGCTCGATGGAGAAGGAACCCCGTACTGGGCTCGATGCAGCGCAGGCGCCCAGCCCGCTCCTCGAACCCCTCGCAGCAGGGCACCTGCCTGAGGAAGGCTGCGCTGCCGGGTGGCAGGGTGGAGTTCACCTCTCGAGGCGCCCCGCCTTGCTCCTGCATCTCAGCGCAGGCCATGCCTCGCAGGAGTGCCTTCCCGGCGTCAGCGGCGACGCACGCGCCGTCGGGGCGACGCGGCGCCTCCGTGGACAGCGGGCGCCGAGACGCCCGCTTCGCGGTCCAGGCACCCATGTTGCGGATTCCCCTCAGCGCCATGCGGCGCCCAATGAAGCTGACCGTCTTGCCGACTGATCCCTTCGGGTGCTTCAACTTGAAGACGCGCCTGGGATCCATGCCCATTGCGTTGCGGGCGCCCTCGAGCGGCCGCATCTCGAAACATTGTAATTTGACCCAGACGGTGAGCTCCTCGAGGGCGGCCGCGGTCTCGACGGCGGCATACATGTTCAGCGCGGGTGCGCGAGGAACGCCGGCGACGCAGTCGTCGCGCGCAGCCTCGTTGAAATTGAAGAACGCTTCCCTCCCCCATGGACCAATATACAAATCTACATGTCTACCTACATCGTCGCCCCCTCCTCTAGCGCGGCGGAGCCGCCCAAGAAAGCCCCGCGCAAGTAGTCGCGGCACTGCGCGTCGATGCTCTGGCGCTGGCGCTGTGTCTCGAGGTGCTCGGGCCACTCGCCTGGCCCGCGGCGTAGATCGGCCAGCGTGCTCGACGGCAGTGAAGAACTGACCGCGCTGCCAGCGCTCTCCAGCTCCTCCGGCACCTGGGTCGCGTCCTCTGCCCCCTCGACCTGGCGCCAAGCTGCCAACATCGCCTCTTGGACGTGGCCGGAGAAGTCGCTGCCAGTCCTCTGGCATAGCCAACAGGGCTGGCGGTGATCCACCTTCAGCGGTGCTGGCGGCGTCCTCGGGAGCGTCGGTGACATAGTCATCAAACGTTCCGTCCGGAGTCCAGCGTCTGCCACCACTAGCGGCTCAATGATGATGCGAGCTCCCTTCCAATGCTCGCCGATGAGTCGGCGGGCGTCGAACGCGACGCCGTTGGCGCGGATCTGCTGGACGTTGGTAGGGCCCCGAGGGCTAAGATGCGGACGCAACCCAGCCGCTTGCCCACAGATTTCGGTCCGCGAAGGAGTCGTGCAGCGCGAACGTCTGGTAGCTGAACCATCCACGGGAAAGATGACGCATGGCTTCGAGGACGGCTGGGCGTTGTCGTACCTGCTCAGTTGGCTGCGCGCACCTGGCGTCCTCCCAGTGGCCGAAGGTCCTGGCCCTGGAGCCTAGAGCCACGTGCTCACGGTAGTCCTCTACGCGGTCCCTGGTCACGCCTGCTCGCGCCATGCCGATGCTAATCGCGTCGAGGACCGCAGCGATAGAAGCCTTGCCATCTTCCAATCTGCGGACAATCACGGCTCGGCGGTACTTGACCGCCACCTTGTCTCGAGGCGGGTCTACAGACATGACTGTCCCAGGGCCAGCCTAGCCTGGCGCACTCTTGGCGCTTAGCGGCCTGTGGGTCTTCACCTGGTCCCTCACGTTTAAGCGGCCCTCCCCGGACTCGGCGGCGCGGGTCCTGATGGCGCGGCTGACGCGTGCGATCGATGTGGCTTCGATCGTGCGTTCCTGGGCTATCTCGTGGATGCACCGCTGCAGTCGGCTGGGCATCGCTGCCCCACCGGCAGGAGGCTCGGCTCCAGCGACGCAGTTGCCCGACGTCTCACCACACTCGTCTGCTTCGAGCGGCGGCAGCATGGACAGCTGCCGCCCAAGGGCAACGCTGCATGGCGCAACGCCGCCCATGTGGGTGGGGCCGCTGCCAGCAAAGATGGCATGTGCTTGCATAATCGGGCGAAGTTCGCTGCGCTGCCTTCGCGCTCCAGCTGCTCCTCCGCGGCGCGGAGCCCCTGTCGCAGAGTGGCCCCGCGCCGCTCGAGGAAGCCAGCGCGCTGACGAAAAGCACGGATGTCAACCTGCACTCCTCTTCTCTTCATCCCCTCCACGTACGTCGAGTTCACCCCACACTCGCCGTCCACGATCAAGGTGTCCATCCAGCCGAACAATTGGACCCATGAACGGGCGATGGCGGCAAGCGGCATCGAGTCGTGCTTGGACGAAACCTCCTGACCGTTGCGCCACCGTGATGCGCAACAGATCAAGTAGGATCATCCAATCCTGTAAAATAGGAAGCCGCACTCGTCGATGGTTGAATCGCGTGGAAAGGCGGCATGCAAGAATGGTCAGACTTGCTGGCGGTAGCCACTTGCGACACTCCCTGCAACTGTTGACCGCCGTGGGGATGAAATCAAGGACGTCCTGTGGTACGTCGGCTGCTCGCAGCGCCCGCTTCATCTCCGGCGACGCGCCACCGCCAGAGGCGCAGCTAGCTCCCGCGCGCGCTTCGCGAGAGTCACTGCGAAGTGCTCGTAAGGAGGTACTGGCGTCGAAGCGAGTCCAGTCTGAGGGCGTTGGGTCGTCTGCATCTGCGCCGGCAAACTCGCGGCGGTGTTCAACGAGCTTCTGCGCCTGATGCCTGACTAGCTCGGACCCCTGGTCGAGCGACATGAGCTCGCACACCTGGTCGAGCGGCGCAGTCGCCCGAACCCGCGCCCGGAGATCCAGCGCTGGATGACGAGCTGGTTCCCGACCCTCCTCCGGGCGCGGGCGGTAGAGCAGCCCCTCCAAGGCCCCCACCGCCGGCCAACGGAGCTCGCTGACCGCGAGAGCGATGCGACGATGAAGGTCGTTGCGCGGGCGCGGCTGGGGCCGCGGGGATGCGCGAACATGCACTTGTCAAACTCGCGAACGCGCGCGGAGCGACCGCGTTCCTTTTCCTCTCTCTCTCTCTCGCTCTCTCTCTCTCGCTCTCTTTTTTGTTTCTCTCTTTCTCTCTCTCTCTCTCTCTCTCTCTTTCTTTCTCTGTGTCTGTTTGTTCTCTCGTCCTCTATTTCCCTCTCTCTCTCTCTCGCTCTCTCACCCCCTCCCTTTCCCCACCCTCGCCTCATCACCCCTTCCCCCGCATCTGTGTTCACCCGTGCCTCCTCCCTTCCCACCTCCCCACTCGCCCCTCCTCCCGCCACTCCTTTCCTCTCCCGCTTCACCTCCCACAAAGTCCGCTTTCGCTCGAAGATTGCTGCCCCCAATGGGTCCGAAAGCCCAGCTCGGCGTGCTGCCCCGGACACCTGCCAGACTCGCCCACCGGGGTCGCTATCACTCCTCACCCGGACGAACGGGCGCGAAGGGAAAGACGAGAGAGAAGGGAACCCGTTGAAATGTAATCCTCCTCTTTCCCCTCCTCCTTTACATGTCCACCCGCAGACTCGTCATCGTGTTTTTTTTCCGGTGTTGCACCTGTACCGTCGCCATCACTATCGTATGCAGCTTCCAATGTCTACCATCATCGGCGCTGCCATCATCGTCATAAAAGTCGTCACCACCATTACCATCAGCATCTTCATGCCCGTTATCATCATCAAGGTCGTCGTGAAAGAACACCACCATCTTCGTCACCCGCCTCACTCTCGTTGTCATGCGCACCGCCACCGTCTCCATCGTCGTCGTCAGCGTCATCATCGTCGTCATCATCATGAACACCACCATCGTCATCAACGTCGGCTCGTCATCGCCATCATCATCGTCGCCGTCCGTGGCGGCTAGACCCATCCTCATTATCAACACCGACGTCGTAGTTGGTAGCATCACCGTGGTCATAGGCATGACACCCCCTGACCCCGCGGTGCTACGCTGGGATGGCCCTTCTGGGGAGGAATCGTGGCTTGTGCTCGGGGTGAACGGGTGGCTGGCTGGTCCAGCCGTGGGCGGTTTGCCCGTTGGGTTGGTGGTTCCAGCTTCGCCGTGCCCCCGACCAATTACCCGTGGATCTTCCTGGCCAGCAAAGTCAGCATCATCATGATCACAAGCGTCATCCTCGCCACCACAATGGATAATCATAAGTCTAGCGCTGATACTCCTAATCCTCCTCTTCCTCCTCCTCCTCCTCTTCTTCCTCCTCTTCCTCCTCTTCCATATTGTTGTTTGTGTTTCTCTCTCTCTCTCTCTCTCTCACTTTCTCGCAACGTTGCGCAGCATTCCCACCCGCGCTCGCGCGCCAGCGGGAGCCCCCCAGAAACGGCGGGAGGGGGAAAGAGGAAAGAGGTGACCAGATTCTGAATTCTAGCGGAGCGGAAGAAGGAGGGATGGGGGAGAGGGGAGCGGTCGAGCCACTCAAAAGATGTTTCGAAGTTCGTGGCCTGTTGTATTGCCCGTTACGATGTACGCGCCATCCGAATCACGGCACTGAGGAGTGGCATCAGGTGCAGAGCCGATGCGTGCCATGCGACGTAGCAAGTGCCGTGAGCAACAATATTGTAGCCGGTCGCGCCTGTTGCGATGGCCTGCCGCGCCGTCATCGTGCGGCGACGTACGGATATCACCTGGTAGCTCCTGTAAGACCGCAAGCAAGCCTTTTTCATACGGCGGTGCGCAGTGCGCAATGGCGATGCGCTCTTGGTACTCGTCGTAGGAGATCCGGCCCGCCTCGTAGACAGCTTCGATGGCACGGATCCGCAGCTGGAAATCTCTGCTCTGTCCCATGCTCCCCGGCAGATGGCTGCGATCTCTCTGACTGTCCAGGCACCCACCTTTTAATGGATCGCGCAGTAGAAGCTCGTTTGGAGGACGTCGTAGCTCAACTGGTTGTCCTCGTGGCTCTGCTGGTGGCCCTCGCACCTCTGCTGTTGGCTCACGTATCTCAGCTGGCGGTCGAAGGAGCTCAGCTTGTAGCCCTCGCGTGCCAGCTGGTGGCCCTGGCAAAACAGCAGGAGGTCGTCGTAGCTCTAGCGGTGGCTCTCGTCTCGCGCCGTCCCTGGTGGCTCAGCTAGTGGCAGAAGTAGCCCTCGTAGCTCAGCTGTCTGCCCTCATAGCACAGCTGGTGATCCAAGTAGCTCAGACCGTGGCCCTCGTAGCTCCTCTGGTGGTCCCCTCTGTTGGTGGTCCGATGGCGTCCGTGTAGCTCAGCCCGTGGTCCTCGTAGCTCGGCAGGTGGCCTTTGAAGCTCTGCTCATGGCTCTCAGAGGTCTACTGGTGGACCTGGTAACTCTCTGCTGAGAGCCTTCGTGGCTCTGCTGGTGGCCCTCGAAGCGCCGCAGGTGGTCCTCGTATCTCTGCTGGTGGCCCCCGTGGCACAACTGATGGCCCTCGAAGCTCCGCTCGGCGCCCGCGTAGCTCAGCTCGTGGCGCTCCCAGCTCGGCAGCTTGCTTGCAAAGCTCTGCGGGTTGCCCTTAAGGTCTTGTTGTTGGCCGTGTAGTTCAGCTCGTTCGTAGGTCAGCACGTGGTCCTCGTGGTTCTCCTGGAGGCTGTGGGAGGTCTGCTGACCCTCGTAGCTCTAGCACTGCTCGGGCCTCGCTCTGCTCGTCGCGCTCCTCGTGCTCGTCGCGCCCGTCGTGACATCACGCACCGCTCTCGTCGGAGGGTTCCACATCTGCGCCTCCGTGGTGCAGCGGCTTCTTGAAGCAGCTACGAAAGGGTGCACCGGCGGGGCTGGTGCACGGCGGCGTCCTCATCATTTCCACGGCCACGCGGTTGTAATAACGTCGCCCATGCTGGTTGAAGTAGCTGTTCCAGCTAGACGGCAGGGAGGCAGGCGCCGGTAGCTCTCGCAGGTCGGCTGGCAACTCTCGTAGCTCAAACGGCGGTCCTCGAAGCTTTGCTTCTCGTCCTCGTAATGCGGCAGGGGGCCCTCGTAGCTACGCTGGTTGCCCCCGTCGCTGTACTGGCAGTGTTCGTATCCTTGCCGGTTGCCCTCTTGGACCTGCTGGTGGCTCTCGACGTATTGCTTCTTGTCGACGAAGGTCTGCTGGCGACCCCCGTAGGTCTGCCAGAAGCCCTCGTAGCTAAGAAAGTGGCTCTCGTAGCTCGGCTTGAGGCCGTCGAGGCTCTGCTGGTAGCTCTTGAAGCTCCGTTTCCTGCGACGTTGTACTGCGGGCGAGTCGCGGAGCTCTGCTAGCTGCCCTTGATGACATACTGGTGGCCCTCGAATCTCCAGCGGTGGCTTTGAAGCCCTGCTTCTTGCCGTTCTAGACCCCCGGCCTGCTTGGACTTGTACCAGCGGTCGCCCGCGGCGTGGTTGCACAGAGCGTCGTAGCCTCGGCGGTCGCACTGTTTGTGGTCATGGTGGCAATCGCAACTCCTGGCGGCCGTCGCAGCCCGGTTGGACGCTCCTGCTGTGGAGGGCGTCGTAGCTGGTCAAATGGCCGTCGTAGTCCACGCTGGTTCCGTCGACTGAGAAAGGGAGCGCCAGGTTGCCCCAGCACTGTCCTTTCTCGCCTGGGAGGACCTGCTCGCCGAGGCACGCCTCAATCATGTACGGCAAGGACTCTGCGGCCAGATCTATCGTGATCTGGTATGGCCATCAAAACGTCCGCGAACGGGTTCATGCCGCAGCGATTGCCACCGTACTTGCCGACGACCTCGGCGGCGCATGCGGTGTCGTACCACTCGTGGTACGTATCGTGTTTCGTGTGGCAGTCGGTGTCGTAGTCGCCCGCGTTGTCGTAGATGGCCTCATGCTTGTCATGAGTTGCTGCTTGTTGCACAACCCGTCGCAGGAGCAATGCGCTTTCACGGGGGCGGTCGTAGCGATGATCGTGATGTCGTCGACGTGTGATTGCATCCCACGTCGGACGATGTATCCCGTCCTTCTGCATGCTGCATCAATTCGTGCCTATTTCATCCAGGTCGCCTTTGGTTTCGGCATTGTGGCCAGCATGTCTCCACGAAGCGTGGGCAAGCCTCGCAGCCCTGATTGGTCGCCCGCATGTCGATGAAGATCACACACGCTGTTGGTCACCCCCTCGTGGATGAGCGTGTTCAGGGTGAAGCGCACGCCCGCCCGCCGCCGATAGCGCGGCGGCGCGGTGAGGCCGGCGCCCCCGAGGGCGGCCGCGCGGCAAAGGCGCGGCTCCAGGGCCCAGCGCGTGGAATGGAGCTCCCGCCAACGACGCTTCTCCTCCTCCTCCTCTTCGTCCTCTTCCTCCTCGTCGTCGTCCTCTTCCTCCTCCTCCTCCTGCTCCTCATCACCATCATCATCCTGAGCGGCATCGCGGCGGCGAGTGATCAGCCTTGCCGACCTGCCCCGTGGTCCGCAGCATCATGAGCGCCGCCGCGGCACGCGCTGTTTGGGGGGGGGGAGAGGGGCCACTCGGGTCTGACCCTCCCGCCGCCCCCTCCTCTCCGCCCCTCCCAGCTCACCCGCAGGAGGAGGGAGAGAAGGAGGAGGGTAACGGGGAGGAGGAGGAGGTGGATGAGAAGGACGAGGAGGAGGAGGCGCAAACCCAAGGCGCATCAACGATGTTGTAGAAAAACCCACCCTTCAAACTCACTCTTCGCAAGCCCGTACAAGAATATGTTATCATTGCGGGAAACACCCGATTAGCATATCAGAAGACAACCGTCTGAGAATCCTCACTCGTGCCAAGAAACCGTTCCTGAGACTTCAGCGCCGCGAATCAACGTAGCTGTTGCATCCTGATGGTCCTAAATCGTGCCAGTGCACCCGTCCTGTGACTTCAAGACAGCGAATCAACGTGAGCACTGCATCCTGACAATCCTAAATCGTGCAAAAAACACCCTTCGTAAGACTTCTACCATGAGAATCCTTGCAGCTGCTGCAACCTACCAGAACCAATGCGAGCGGCGCTAAGGCGAGCGCCACATTTCAACAACGACCCACCCGCCATCCATGAAGCTGCGGCAGACGTTTAGAACGACGGCGCACGGAACCAAAACGGGAGACACACGTACCCGTTGAAAACGACCCGCCCTACGCCCGTGAAGCTGCTGCGCACGCCGAAAACGAATGTGCTCGGCACGAAGACGAGAACAGCACGTTGACAACGGCCCGCCCTGCATCCATCGAGCTGCTGCAGCTCTTGCAAACAAATCTCCAAGAACGGCAAAAAGGATGCGCGCGGCGCTCAGGGGAGAGACACATGTTTTGTGGATGCCACGACAATGGACACCCGAACAATCCGATCATTGAATGAAACATGTGCTTGAAATGTGTGAAATGTATTATCAAACATGTTCCAAACATGTTTTTACATGTTAAATCATGCTTGCAACAGGTTTTAGACATCTGAAAATTGTTTGGCAGCCTGCTTCCTCTCCATTACTCGACTTCCACAACACGTGCTGAGAACGGGTTGCAAATGTCCAAGCTTCGTCCTGGACGCGGTTGCAAATTTCCAAGCTTCGGGATCACGAGTGGCAGCGAAGTCTCCAGCGAAACGCCCAGCCCGCCCTGACGGCACGTCTGGGGGGGGACAGGGAGGACTTCCTTCGAGGGAAAAGAACCGAGAAGAAGCAGGAAGAGGAAGGGGAGGAGGAGGAGGAGGAAGAAAGAGGAGGATGAGGAAGAAAGAGGAGGAGGAGGAGGAGGAAGAGAGAGGAGGAGGAAGAAGAAAGAGGAGGAGGAGGAGGAGGAGGAGGAAAGAGGAGGAAGAGGAAAAGGAGGAGGAGGGGGAGGGGATCCGCTGGCCATCCTGGGACCACGCCCGCCGAAGGCCTTCCATTGCCAATCAAGGCGCCCTCCAGAATGAGAGGAGGGAAAGAAAGGGTACCCTCCCGAGGGGGCGGGAGGTAGCAGACTTCGGAACTTGGAGGCTACTTCGAGGGGACCCACTCGGGCGCAAATCGTGCTCAGTCAGACTCATCGAGACCGTGCTTCCTCCTCAAGCAAAACCTTACGCTCAGCCACAACTGACGATGGATCGGCGAAGCCATGCAAGCGGGCAGCCTCCACGTCCATCTCCAGAGGAGCATGCTGAAAGCCGTATCCCACCGGCCCGCTCCCAGCCCAGACGCCCCCATTCTCAGACTGGGCGGGGAGAAGGAGAAGAACAGAAAGAGGACGAGGAGAATCTCTCGGCGGCCAGGCTTGGCGAGGTGGGCAGGCGGAGCCTCCCCAGAGGCACACCCGCGGCGAGGCCGGACGCCCCACTGGCCGCGACGACGCCCCAGATCCCCCACGAGGCTCCAAGGCCGAGGCGGGCGCCTCTCCCCGCACGCGGAACGGGCGGCGGCTCGGCCTCGAGCGGACCCTCAACCCGCCGCTGAGGAACGAGCGTGGCGGAACCAACCGTGCAGCGGGACTCCCCGGGCCCAAGACGGAGGCGAGCCCCCGCCCAGAGCCGCCTGCCGCGAGGCCGCACTCCTCCTCCCAGCGCGACCCGCCTCCCACCCACACGAGCTCCCTGCTCTGGCCAGCGCCGGCTCAGAGGGCCCTGGCCCCTGCAGAGAGACCGGGCGTCGGCGGGCAGACCCGAATCCCTTCGAGGAGGAGAGGGGGAGGAGAGGGAGGAGAAGCCCTACGGTCCTCGTGCTAGCATGAGGAGCGCCAGAGAAGGCACGAAGGGGCTTTTCTGGCACGAACAGGCTCCCCGACCTACTCGGCCTCACAAAACCAGAGCCCCCCTGAAGCCCGACTCGGGCCGAAGGAACGAAGGGGCGTCTTCTGGCCACGGCGAGCCTCGGCCACGATCGGGCTCCCCGACCGACAGTCGGCCTTTATTGGAGAGGACGCGCGAGAGGACACGAGACCCTTCCGAGGGCCACGCTGCCACAGAAATGCAGGAGGCATGGGTCGCAAGACACAGGACACGAGAGTACCCTGGCAGGGTCGACCTACTAATCCGGGCCGCCTGTGCTAGATATTGTGGAAGAAACTACTCACATAAGAATTACTGTCGCACACCCTCCCAGCCAAACCTGGCCAACCCTTGCTAAGCGACCTAAGGTTAGGTCGGGCCTGTCCCCCTCCAGGGGGATTTTGGGCGAAGCATTAAAATTACTTTAAAAAATATCCAAATGGTCAAAAAATGATATTTCAAAAAAAAAATGTCCCCCGACTACTGTTTGACTATTTTGGAATATCCCCCCTGTAGAGGGACAAGCCCGGGTTAAACCTAAGGCGTGCTGGAGGCGAGCGGGCACGCTCGGGCTGAGCGACGACCGGCATCGACCCTGGCAGCGCGACGACCACCGGGCGCGAGCGGGCAAGCACGGATAAAGCGCGGGCGCGGCCGCAAGAAACCCTCGCAAGAAACCCAACGGTTTCAAAATGTGGCTCTCGCCTCAGCGCCGCGCACATTCGTTTTTAAAAAAATGCAAGAGTTTCACGGACTGAGGGCGGGTCGTTTTCAAAATGTGGCTCTCGCTTTAGCGGCGCGCACATTCGTATGAAACATGTGCAAGAGCTTCACGGATTGAGGGCGGTTCCTTTCCAAGATGTGGCTCTCGCCTTAGCGGCGCGCACATTCTTGATACAAAATTGCTTGAGTTTCGCGGACTCCCATGATCGACATACCAGAGATCGCGTTTTGGAAGGATTCATGATTTTGATGGGCGCAACAGTTACGATGATTCGCGGAGTTGAGGTCCCAGGAATGGCGTTCTGGCACGATTCAGGATCGTCAAGACGCAGCAGTCAGATTCATCCGTGGCGTTGGAATACAAAGAACCATAGTTTGACATGCTTCGGGGTCTTCAGACAGTTGTCTTCCAACGAGACAGGTCGCTCTGTGGAAGTGAACCGTTGTAGGGGCGTATGAAGAGGGAGTTTCGGGAGGGTTTATTCCAACACTGGTCCTCATCCTCCTCATCCTCCTCATCAACATCAGCACCATCATCTTCATCATCATCAGCATCATCACCATCATCAGCATCATCATCATCATCATCATCATCATCATCATCATCATCATCATCATCATCATCATCATCATCATCATCCATCATCCATCACCATCATCATCATCATCATCATCAGCATCATCATAATCATCATCATCATCATCATCATCATCATCATCATCATCATCATCATCATCATCACCACCACCACCACCACCACCACCACCACCACCATCATCATCATCATCATCATCATCATCATCATCATCATCATCATCATCATCATCATTCTCCTCCTTCTCCTCCTCCCGCCTCTGGCACCTTCCGCCAGCCATGGGGTGGTCCCAAGGAGGCGAGGGGAAAGAAGAGGAGGGAGGGCAGAGAGGTGAGGGAGGGGAAGGAGGAAGGGGGAATTAGGCAGGAAGGGGGAGAGGAGGGAGGGGGAGAGTGAGGATGCAGGAGAAAAGGGCAGAGAGTGAGAAGGAAAGAGGGAGAAGAAGGAGGGAGACGGAATGGTGCTCCTCCTCCTCCTCCTCCTCCTCCTCCTCCTCCTCCTCCTCCTCCTCCTCCTCTTGTTCCACCTTCTTGTTAGGAAGACAACCCAAATCCACAGAACAACCACAGAACACCTAATGAGCACCAGAACAAAATTACACCCTTGAGGAAAAATACCCGCGACAGAGCTACAACATTACGATGCGGGCCAAGATGAGGGGTTACGATGGGGAGATAGGAAGCGAAAGAGAAGAAGGAGAGGGAGGGGGAGAGGGGGAGGGGAAGAAGAGGAGGAGGAGGAGGAGGAGAAGGAAGAGGACGAGGAAGAGGAGGAGGAGGAGGAGGAGGAGGAGGGAGGAGGAGGAGGAGGAGGAGGAGGGGGAGGGGGAAGGACGAGTAGGAGAGGACGAGGAGGAGGAGGAGGAGGAGGAGGGAGGAGGGAGCGGAGGAGAAGGAAGTCGGGGGGCAGGGGGAGGGAGGAGGAGGGGGAGGGGGAGGAGGAGGAGGAGGAGGAGGAGGGGGAGGAGGAGGAGGAGGAGGGGGAGGAGGAGGAGGAGGAGGAGAGGAGGAGGATGATCAAGGCGGAGGAGGAGGAGGAGGAGGAGGAGGAGGAGGAGGAGGAGGAGGAGGTAGAGGGGGAGGAGAAGGAGGAAAGAGAGCGCCCCAGGGGGATACCTCCGTGCGTGGGCGGCGCATCGAGGCTCCTGGGGAAACTGAAGTCCGCCAAGACGTCGCTTGCGGCGCCTCGGCCCGGGGGGGTCGGTGCCCTGATGGGCCTGAGGCGGGAGTCCCCGTGCGGTGTCGGTCTGCCGTCTCAGGTCCTCGGGGACCCGGCGCCCTGGGGCCGTGCGGGTACCCCCCAGGGCGGAAGTGGGCCGGTTTTTCGGTCTGCGTCAGCCCGCGTGGTGCCGCCTGTGTTGGGGGAGGCCCTGCGCCACTGGTGGACGCCAGACCGTCACGCTGCGGGGCCGGTGTGGCATCCGGGGGGTCGGTTCCCTTCGGGGTTCACGGCTCGTGAGACGTGTACAACCTGACCCCCCTCGGGCAATGGGGTCTGCGGGGGTGGGCCTGGTCACCCATGTGCGCATTCACACACCGAGTGCCCCGCTCGGTGGCCCGCTGGGGGTGGCCAGAGTCGCCCCCTGGGGCAGGAAGACCCAAGGAGGCCTGGGGGTTGGCCGCTAACGGCGGACGGCGAAGCTCGTCGAGCTCAGCGTGGCGGGCCTGACGCCTCTTCGTTCCATCTTCTCGTCGTCTTCCCCCTTTTCTATCTCGAGCCCCGTCAGGAGTGCGGCGGCTTCTAGCTCCAGGAGGTCGCTGGCTGTGCCGTTTGCCGCGAAACGTTTGGGCTCATGGGGATCTCATGAACGCCTACTACGGGCGCAGGAGGAGGAAGAGGAGGAGGAGGAGAAGGAAGAGGTGGAGAACGAGGAGGAGGAGGAGGAGGAGGAGGAGGAGGAGGAGGAGGAGGAGGGGAAGGGGAGAAGGACGAGTAGGGGAGGAAGAGGAGGAGGAGGAGGAAACAAAAAAAAGGAGGAGGAGGACGAGGAGGAGGAGGAGGAGACGAGGATGAGGAGGAGAGAGGAGGAGGAGGAGGAGGAGGAGGAGGAGGAGGAGGAGGAGGGAGGAGGAGGAGGAGGAGGAGGAGGGAACGGAGGAGGAAGAGGAGGAACTCCCCCCGCCGTCCCGGTTGCCCCGCCCTTGCCTTCGCCCCGCCCCGCCGAAGCTCCCGGCCTGACGCCGTCGATGCCGAAAGCCCTGGGCCGCCCGAGCGGCCGCCCAGCACGAGGCCGGCGAGCAACGAGGAGCCGTGGGGGCCGACCTCGGCACGGGGGGGCGTGAGAGAGGAGGAGGAGGGAAAAAGGGTGGGAAAAGTAAGAGGAGGAGGAGGGGGAGGAGGAGGAGGAGGAGGAGGAGGAGGAGGAGGAGGAAGATGAGGAGGAGATGAGGAGGGGGCAAAGGGGGAGGGGGATGGGGAGGAGGAGGAGGAGGAGGAGGAGGAGGAGGAGGAGGAGGAGGAGAGGAGAGGAGGAGGAGAAGAAGGAGGAGGAGGAGGAGGAGGAGAGGAGGAGGAGGAGGAGGAGGAGAGAGGAGGAGGAGGAGGAGGAGGAGGAGGAGGAGGAGGGGAGGAGGACGAGGAGGAGGAGGAGGAGGGACGAGGAGGAGGAGGAGGAGGAGAGGAGGAGGAGGAGGAGGAGGAGGGTGAGGAGGAGGAGGAGGAGGAGGAGGAGGAGGAGGAGGAGGAGGAGGAGGAGGAGGAGGAGGCGGAGGAGGAGGAGGAGGAGAGGAGGAGGAGGAGGAGGAGGAGGAGGAGGAGGAGGAGGGGGAGGAGGGCGAAGGAGGAGGAGGAGGAAAAGGAGGAGGAGGAGGAGGAGGAGGAAGAGGAGGAGGAAGAGGGGGAGGAGGATGAGGAGGATGAGAGGAGGAAGGAGGAAGAGGAGGAGGAGCAGGAGGAGGAAGAGGAGGAGGAGAGAGGAGGAGGAGGGGGAGGGGGAGGAGGAGGAGGAGGAGGAGGAGGAGGAGGAGGAGGAGGAGGAGGAGGAGGACGAAGAGGAGGAGGAGGAGGAGGAGGAGGAGGAGGAGGAGGAGGAGGCGGAGGAGGGGGAGGAGGAGGAGGAGGAGGAGGAGGAGGAGGAGGAGGGAGGAGGAGGAGGAGGAGGAGGGAGGAAGAGGAGGAGGAGGAGGAGGAACAGGGGAAGGATTAGGATGAGGCGAGGGGTAGGAGGACGAGGAAGAGAAAGTGGAGGAGGAGGAGGAGGAAAAGGAGGAGAAACAGGAGGAGGAGGAGGCGGAAGACAAGAGGAAGACAGGAGGAGAAGGAGGAGGAGGAGGAGGAGAACGAGGAGGAGGAGGAGGAGGAGGAGGAGGAGGAGGAGGAGGGGGAAGACAAGGAGGAGGAGGAGGAGGAACAGAAAGAGGAGGAGGAGGAAGAGGAGGGGGAGGGGGGGATGAGAAGGAGGAGAAAGAGGAGAAGGAGGAGGAAGAAGAAGAGGAGGAGGAGGAGGAGGACGGGGGAGGAGGAAGAGGAGGAGGAAGAGGAGAAGCAGGAGGAGGAGGAGGAGGAGGAGCAGGAAGAATAGGAGGAGGAACGAGGAGGATGGAGGAGGAGGAGAAGCAGGAGGAGAGAGGCACAGTAACATGCGTACAATGCGTAGTCGCACTGTCTGGTAATGATGTGGATCACGGCTGCCCGACCTTGTAGCCGCGCTGGGGGGGGTGGTAGATAGCTCGCGCGGGCTCTGAGGCAGACCATTATGCTGATCATTATGCTCACCCCGCAAGATGCGTTGAACCACTTGCCTTCCCAAGCTCCAAGTTCAAAAACCTCGCGGCGGGGTAGGCGGTTCATCCGAACTGGTCCTGAGCCTGCCCACTTGCACGTGCAACTGAGCAATGTTGTATCACACGGCTGCAATTCATAACTGGTTGTCTTCCAGTCGCTCCATGCTTATGGTTGAGTCGGGCCTGTCCCCCTACAGGGGGATTTTCGACGAACAAAAAAAAATACCTCCAAAAAAGTCAAAACATAGTCCAAAAATAGTCTGGGGTCTATGTTTGGGGTATTTTTGAACCTTCTTGGGGTATTTTTGGTGTATTTTTTGTTTTTCGTCGAAAATCCCACTGTAGGGGGACACGCCCGACTTAACACCAAATGCGACTGCAAATGGCCATGGTCGGTCCCTTGGCCCCCCTGCCCGCGAGGCCAGAGGTGCCGGGCGCAAAATCGCTGGTGTACAGCTATGCGTGAGGCACTGTAGGTCTGCACCTGTGAACCTCAAACAACGACTCGGAGGAGAAGGGGGAGGAGGAGGAATAGTCCGGCAATGAATTCAAGGTGGTCTAATGAGGGAGGACACTGTCAGGCATTGGATGGGACTCGTGCCCATTGGATGGGAGGGGGAGGAGGAGGAGGAGGAGGAGGAGGAGGAGGAAGAGGAGGAGGAGGAGGAGGAGGAGGAGGAGGAGGAGCTGTCAACGCGCCGCTGCTGAGGCGCCCGCAGCCGCCAGCGCCTTGCGCAGGAAGAGGTTCGGGCCCCAGGCCTGCGGCGAGGGCGGGAGACCGCGGCTTGCGGATCGCACGGCGCCCGAGCGCTGGGCCGGATGGCACCGTGGCAGACGAAACGACATGGGCATTCAGACTCGCCCCCCTCCCTGGGGGGAGCGGGAGCGCTCACGAGAAGAAAGGAAGAGACGGTCGATCAACACTCGGTTCCTTTCAGTGATCGGCCACTTGTCTTTTTCCCTTTCGTCACTGAACGCCAAGCCCTGTCTTTTGCACCGCTCCAGAAGAAAAGCGAATGACACGAGAAAGCACAGAGCGGTGAAAATAGCGCTTTCCCCACAAGATAAAGACCACCGTCACCTCATCCTCCTTGGGGAGGGCAAGCGGAGGCAGCGGTAATTCGACCTGAGGAGGAGGAGGAGGAGGAGGAGGAGGAGGAGGAGGAGGAGGAGGAGGAGGAGGAAAGGGACAAGGAAAAGGAAAAGGAAACGGATATTCGAGATGAGGAGGAGGAGGAGGAGGAGGAGGAGGAAGAGGAGGAGGAGGACGCCCCCCGTTAAGGAGAGCTGCGCTCGCGCACCCCACCCCTGCCACCCATCGTTTACACCTGCATCGAATCGGGCTTCGGATCGCGCATGCATCCCAGAGTGGTCTCTGCAGTGCGCGGCCCGTCGTCGGCTGCAGGTGCAGAGGAGAGAGAAGCGTCCAGACTCGTGTTTTTCCCTCCTGTCGTTCCTTCAGGCAGGTTGTGACGCTACCCTCCTGCTCATGCTCGCGCCATGGAAAGTCGTTCCTTTGGAATCCCTGGCAACGATCACGACATGGAAAATCGTTCCTTGGGAGTCCCTGATGACGAGAGGCGTCCAGACCGAGCCGGGCAACGCGCAGGGGGAAAGGGCGAAGCGAAGCCGCGCACTTTGTGGGCCCTGGAGACGGCAGGGCCGTTTTTTCACCGTTTCCCAAAAAATGTCACTTGAAAATGGAAACGGCAAAAAAAACGGCGACCTGAAACGACAAAAAACGGCTCCAGGATTGGAACCGGAACCGGAACTGGTCAAAAAACGGCGTCGGAATCGGCAAAAAATTGCGTCGGAACCGACAACAAAAACGGCAAAACGGAACGGGTAAAAAAACGGCCCTGTCGCTTCCAGGGCCCACTGAAGCCGCGCAGCTGTTTTCTGTCCGCGGGCGCCACGGCGTGCGAAACGCCACGGCGCCAGTCGAAGCGCGCGGCGGGCCGCACCAGAAGCGAGCAGAAGGAAAGAGCGAAGACTAGCCATCGCTCGGACGTCCATTCCCTGTGTTTTTGTTCGGTTTTGTGCGTGGTTTTTGGCAGGATGATCTAGGATTTCGTGCCGGGTGTCGTGCCTGGTTTCGGGTTTCGTGCCTGGTTGTTGGCAGAATGATCTAGGACGCTCCTTAATAATCCCCGCCGAGAAAAATTGCACACGTCCGAGCGATACCAAGAAGAGAGCGAGGAGAGGAAGACGGGGCCCGATCAGACCATGCTGGCTTCTCCCATCGTACTTAAAGGCCACATCCCAGAAACAATTTCGAGCACCCGGAATCGGACGAGCGTCTCCCCAGGCCCGACACGTGAAAACCCTTGGGTTTCTGTACTTTGCTGGCGCTCGATATCTTTCTGGTGGTCAAGGCTTAAAGTAGGTTGGCACATCATAAATGTGGGCCGGCGCGGGAGTGCCGAGGAGGGACATGCAGCTGCGTCCGAGCAGCGGTGCCAGCAGCACGAGGTGACAGACACTGGAGAAGCCGAGGAACGCCAGGATGTCCAGGGTTAGGTCAGGCATGTCCTCCTACAGGCGAAAATTGGACGAAAAATCAAACATACCCCAAAAGTGTCCTAAAATACACCAGTCCCCCGACTGTTTTTTAGTGACAAATTTTGAATATTCCTCCTGTAGAAGGACAAGCCCGACTTAAGTCCGGGCACGGGTGGCGCACCAAAACAGCGACTCGAGAAGGCAACCGAGCTTGCGAATGCGCGCGCGCTCGAGCAGCGCTGTGCGCGAAACGGGCACGGGGAGGGCGACAGGCAGAAGGAAGAGCAAGAGGACCTCAGAATTCGGAGCTCGGCGATCCGCGAAAAGACACCCGATGCACGCTGCACGCCACAAGAGAGAGAGGAAGAGAACGAGGAGGAGGAGGAGGAGGAGGACGACGACGAGGAAACAGACGAAGAGGACGACGAAGACGACAACGACGATGGCGAAGGTGCCAACGGAAAGGGGCAGGAGGCAGGGAGGGGGGGGCAGATGACAAAGAGGACGGACGGACAGAAAGGCGCGCGGATACGTCCCGCTGGCAAGCGCGGGTTGTGCCCTCGCCGACCTGAGCAGGAGGACGGCAGATAGGAAAGAGGAGGACAAAGGGAAGGAACACGAGGAACTACGGCTGACGAGTAAAGTTGGTGATGTAGAACCTTGACGAATTCGTCCAAATGGCACAATCACGGTGACCTGGTACACTACGTCAACTTAGCTTTGGCAGTCTGGCAGAGGCTACACAGCTGCTGCCCACGAATTATCCTCCTCCCCCCCCATCCACTGTTTACGCAAAGCCGTCCGTACCAACACCATCCCTCTTCCCCCTCCTTCTCTTCCTCATTCTCCTCCTCCTCCTCCTGCTCGTCCTCCTTATCATTCTCCCCCTGGAAAAAACTCCCGAAGTAGATATGCACGAGAAAGGATCGATGGTGCTTATCAAGAAAACGCGAACATAACATGCGATCCCCGTGTACTTGAACCACACGGCGTCGTCGACGACATCCGCATGACCCCAAAACAAATGCATCCGTCTCACCCAGCCGTGACGCTCTGTTCTAACACCCTCCCTTGGCCAATTTGGCCGAATGGAGCGACGGGGCGAAAAAGAACAACAAACCGACTGGACGAGATGAACCTCTGCGCAATTCTAAACGATCAGAGACCGACAAACGTGGAACTAAAACACGCGTTACCTTGCAAAATGCGGCCATGGTCGGGCCGTGCACGTACAGGGGCTTCCCTACAGGCGAGACATTATGTTCAATTGTCGCGAAATGTAGAAGCAACGCATAATATGTGTGTGTATATATATATATATATATATATATATAAATGTATCGATCGCACCTTGAATAGTAGTTGTAGCTAACAGGCAGAAGAAAAGCGAGAGAGGACAATCACCTAGCACGCGGAACGGCGGCTGACCGACCGCGCGGGAGTGATCGCGCAGCCGCCGCGTGCCCTGACCTGCTCAAGGGTGCTGTCAGAGCGCCAGAGCGGCAAACAAGAAGCCGGTTTCTCTCATCGGCGGGGTCGCAAGTGATTGTCGAGTGCCCAACCTCGTCGCGCTCATCCTGACGAACCCGAAAACCGCAGTCGCGGTGGTTTCTAGCCGGTATGATGCGCTTGTCCACCACGTTTTCGAAAAGCCTCATTGCTTTCAAAAGCGAAAGATCCATGCTGCGCAGGTAACAGCCCAGCCGCGAGAAAGAAGCTCCCAACCCAAACAAATCGACATGGGAAATGACGATTTTGGGGGCTCGGGCACATCCCCCCCTTATCCCCGAGAGGCGGCCCATAAGGCTCCTGAGAGCACCCGAATGGAAAATCACCTGTTTCAGGTTCCAAGTATCACCCCCGAACGGTTTCAGGGTACTTCTGGAACTTGATTTAAGTCGGGCGTCCCCCTACAGGGGGATTTTCGACGAATCATAAAAGAATTCAAGAAATACTCCAAAATGGTCAAAAAATACTCAAAAATAGTCCCCAGACTATTTTTAACTATTTTTGGATATCCCCCCTGTAGAGGGACAGGCCCGACTTAATTCTTGAAACGGGTGGATGCCCCTACTTCCTGCCCTCGTCTTCCCCGGAAGCGGCACCCACCCCGACGGGGCCTCCCGGCAGCCTCCCAGCATCCGCCCCCACTCCACCCGGCACAAGCGCGCGGGCCAGCCATGGCCTGCGCAGGAGCGGGCGCAGTCTCCCGGGCGCCTCCCCTCGTCGAAGACGACGACGACGACGACGACGACGACGACGACGACGACGACGACGACCCGCCCCCCTCCTCGCCTCTTCATTACGCACATGCTCCCCGCCTCGCTCGCCGTCGTGCGCCCGCCTCGCTCGCCTCCCCCTCTCTCGAGCTGTTCCCCTCCCATGTGCTCCCCCTCCTCCCTCTCCTGGCCAGCTCCCCCCTGCCCTTCTCCTCTCACCCCCTATCCCACTTCCTCTCGCCCCTTCCTCCTCCATCCCCCTACTCCCCCCCGTCTCCCTTATCCTCCCCATACCCCCTCTCACCTGCCCTGCCCTCCACCATCCTCACACATCCACATCTCCACCCTTGTTCGGCTACGCTCACCATCCCCATTCCGCATCCCCCACCCAGACAGGAGGGAGGAGGGAGGGAGCCGAGGTTTCTGTTTCAGTCATAGTGGGTCTCGAAGTGGCTGCAGCAGGGAGACACTGCTGGGGGAATGCAGCACGCGAGTTGGCAGGATGGAGGGAAACAGGAGGCAGAAGAAAACGCCATGGCGACGACGGCGGCCATAGCACCAGCCTCCTTCCGCCGACGGCGACCACGCCGAAGGCCCACAGCAACGATCGCCGACAGCAACACGGCCGCCGACGACGACGACGAACGCGACAGCTGACGCCGACGGCGGCGGCGCCGCCGACAACGACGATCGCCGACGGCTGCAAGCGTCGCCGCCGCCGACGACGATAAGATGGAGGGGCGCCTGGGCGCCGGCCTCGAATAGATGGCCAGCCGCGCCGCTTGCCTGACAGGGCCGAGCGGGCATCGCAAGTCTTGCCTGCGCGGCCTGGTGGTAGGAGACCGCAACCTCAAGGCCCAGGGCTGCCTCTGGGCGACAGGGGTGGACCCCTCAGAGCGAAGCATCTTTCATTTCTGATCTGGCGCTATAGTCCCACCAGCCCTTTGGGCGTGAGTGGTTTAGGGAGCTCTCTCTGTCCTCAACCCCCCTTCTTCCCCTTTGGGGAGGGGTTTACCCCTCCCCCTACCCCCTCCCCCTGGGCCTGGACAGGGATTCCGGGGCGTCGCCAGGGGGGTCTTTTTCGACTCCTGGGAGGGCCAAAAAACGACGACCCTCACAAGGATTCTGGCCCGGGGGGGGGGGGGGGGGGGAGTTTGGCGCCTCAGCTCGTCTTTGAAGCAGAAAGCATTGATTTTACAATGGTTTTGGCCCCATTTTGGCCTTCTGAGGGGGCCGCGCTCATCTTCCCTCATAGCAAAATCATTGATGTTACGAAGGTTTTGGGCTCATTTTGTCCTTCTCAGGGGGCAGCTCTCCTTTGCGCTTCTGCGGAGGTCGCAAGAGGCCCCAAGATGGCCCCAAGAGGCCCCCAGGAGGCTCCCAAGAGGCCTGCAAGAGGCAGAGGCCCCCAAGCGGCCCCAAGAGGCCCCCAAGAGGCCCCCAAGAGGCCCCCAAGAGGCCCCACGAGGCCCCAAGAGGCCCCCAAGAGGCCCCCAAGAGGCCCCACGAGGCCCCAAGAGGCCCCAAGAGGCCTTTTTTTTTCACCCCAGATCCAGCGCCGCGGACTCCGCCACGCTGGAGGCTTGCCGCACTGAGCTCAGTGCGGCCCCGCGAGGCCCGCGGGCCTCACCCACCTCTCCTCGTGGGCACCATTTCGGCGGGGAGCGGCCTGCCCGTCTGCGGGTGGCAGCCGCGGAGGATGCGGCCCCGCCTCTTCCTCCTGGAGTCCGCTCCTCCGTCGGCCCCTCGCGGCGGCAGGGGCCCAGGGCAGGCGCGGCCCAAGTTGGCCCTCCTCACCGCCGAGTGGGCCCCGCACACGCGGCAGACGACGTAGGGGCCGAAGACCTCCACGACGTGCGCCCTCCTGAGGTCCTCCTCAGCGCACGGCGGGCCCTCGAGGACAGGCACGTCCGCCGCCACCCTGCGTCTCCGAGGCGACCTCGACCTCCGAGGTGACCTCCCCGCAGCACTGCCGTCATCTCCATCATCTCCGCCTGCAGCTGCCGCCGCCACCGCCACGCCAGCGCAGGCCGCCGCCGCCCCCACAGCGCCGCCAGCCCCACGCCCTGCAGCCGTGGACGCCTCCTGCCTTGCCGCCCTCTGCCTCCGTGCGCATGCGGCTCCCACTCTAGCCTCCAGCGAGCCCCTCTCCTCGCTGGACTGGTGGCCCACCGCCTGCCAGGGAGGGGGTGCGCAAGCGGAGGCCCACAGCTTCTTCCTCATCCTGGCCGACGCTGCACGCTTGCCGCACCGCGTGCACACCAGCCAAGCTCCACACACCTCGACCTCGTGCCTCGTGAGGCTGACGTAGGGCCTCTGCTGCTTCCTCCTTCTACTCGGCCCCGTCCTGGGCGGCACGTCGGGCCACCCTTCTTTCATCTCCTGGTACCACCAGCCGATGTTCTGGATGGCCCACTTCACCTTCTCATCCAGGCACTCCAGGGTCTGCTCCCTGCCGCACCCGAAGTCCTCCGCGGCCCCACGCTTGGCCAGGGCGTCCACCGCCTCATTGCCCCTGGCCACTTGCTGCGCCAAGCCCTCGAGCCTGCTGATGGCCGCTCTGGACCTGTGGGCCTTCACATGCATCACCCACTCTGGCTCAAGTCCCACGTCCGCGATCTTGTGCCAGATCCTTCTCCAGACGTCCGCGTGCGGCCTTCCCCAACTTAAGCACCATCTCGGCCCCCGCCTGATACCGTCAAGGATGCCCTGGTGGTCCGTGAAGATCCTGCACGGCGGCAGCACCGTCTCCAAGGTCTTTAAGAAGGCCCACATCTCGGCCCTCTTGACCGTCTTCTGCTCCTTGAAACGGCATGGCAGGGGGCCCCAGAGCTGCACCGTGGGGGCGCCTCCCGCGTCGATGGCCATCGCGGCCCACCCCGCCTGCGCCCAGCAGCTGGTGCCCAGCTTGGAGCCGTCGCACACGATGTCGCCCGACAGGAGGGCGTCCGTCTCCTGGAGGACGTCCCAGTGGAAGTCCGCCTCGTCGACCGACCTGTGGGCCCAGTCCGCCGAGGGGTCCCGCGCCAGCCCACGCGTCCAGAGCAAACTGTCCTCCTGCTGCTCCGCCACGTGCTGCCACTCCGCCTGCGCTCGCCTCCTGACCTCGAGCAGCGCGGGGCACCGAAAGAAACGATGATGCGGGGTGCCGAAAGCCAGCCCACACCCAATGCAGATGTCGGTCGGCGTGATGCTGACCTCGGCAAGCCTGTTCATGGTCCAGGCCCCCGCCAGCACCACCTTCCGAGCCGCCCGCTTCGCATGCGCAGGGAAAGCCCGCGCGGCCAGCTGCGCCACCACTGGCGGGAGCCTCGGGCCTGGGGCTAGGCACTCCATGCCTGGCTGCTGCGCCGTCCACTGCTCCCACAGCACCTTGCGCAGGTCAGCCCTGAGGAGCGCCCCGACGTCAGTGGGGCACACCGTCGTGAGGTCCACCATCTCGCCGTCCTTTGTGCAGTAGACCGTCCACGACGGCCAGGTCCACCTCGCTCTCCTCAGTGACATGATGACCGCCCCCGCGGGTCCTTTGACCTTGGCCCACTGCGGGCTCATGCCCACCTCCTTCTGCTGCTGCCTCCACGCGTTGCTCATCTGTTCGCTCAGGAGGACAGCCTCACTGCCGACACTCGTCCTCCTGCTTATCTTGTCCTCCGCGATCTCCATCTGGCTGCCCGCCACCAGCAGCAGCTCGACCAGGCTCTCAATGGTGCTGACACCGAGGTAGCCTTCCTCTTCCTGCATGCCTCCTTCGCTTCCTTCCCAGGGACATTGCGCCCCTCTCGACACCAGCAGCCGCCGCACCACCTTCAGCAGCGCGACCTGCTCTTGCCTGTACTGCGAGATGACCTGGGCGCGGCAATCCTCGTCGAGCGCGTCAAGATAACGGAAGGCTGCACGCCTTCTCCAGCACGCCCTCCGCCACGCACGCCGACACACCTCTGCAGCAAGATACTCCGCCTCCAGAGCCTCCTCCTGGGGCAAGCTTCCACCTGTGGCCTTGGAAGCCGCCTCCCTCCTGAGTTCACTGCGGAGGCCTGCCTGCGCTGCCTCCTGCAGATACTCTGCGACCAGGGGAACACTCCACTGGCTCCAGTCCTCCTGCCGCTGGTGCTTCTCGCCCCTCAGATCCTTGATCCACAACGCCGTCCAGACACCGAGGGCATCCCTGAGCCTAGCACCCGCCTCAGGACAGAAGGCCTGCTGGCGACAGGGTTGCGCCTGCCCCTGGCCCCCTGCAACGAGCACTCTCAGGTCTCCTGCCACGGCCTGCTCCCAGACGGCCCTCGCCCACCTGACCACCGGCGCAAGTGTGGCCCCCTCGGTGGGGTCCTCCTTCAGCACCGCCAACTGCAGGGTGAGGCTCTTGGCTCCTCTCGAACCTGGAAGCAACTGACCTGCCGCTCTCCTTACCTGCTGCAGCTGGTGGTCTGGCATGCCCAGGCACTTGCACCCATGCATTACCGACCTCTTGAGGCCGCACTTGTACACCAAACCAATCCCTCTAGTCACACCTTTGCCTGAGCCTTTTCAGCCCCTTTAGCCTGGCGACCCTGTTCCTCATGCGCTTGAACCTCTTGCCACTCTTGTTCTTTGCCGCCGTCCCGTGGGCCACCACGTCGACTCCGAGGTAAGGGCAGGCCAGCACCAAGGGCAAACCTCTCTCTGCTGCATCCTGCTTGAGAGCCTGCCTCAGCCACTTGGCGCTGGCCATGACCGCCCCCTTGCCCTGGTCGCCCAGGGAGAACTCGAGCCCCAAGGCCGCGAAGCCGTCCACGCTGTCGTCCACAACGGACGGGAAACTATCCACGATCCACTGCTGCGCCCCTCGCTGCTTGAGGCACAGGTCGTCAACATACATCCTCCATTGCACCAGCGGGTACTCCACTACCAAACCGTCAATCGTGTCCTGGATGACCATCTTGAGGAAACCCACCGAGAACTTGCTGCCCGCGATGATCGTAGCCACAGTCCTCGTCTCCTCCGAGATGGCCTCCCCCGTGTTGACTCGCCTCGCCATGGCAAAATAGGAGCACACCACCGCCAGCACCCCCGTGTTGAAGCCCATGGCCTTGCCACGCTCCCACAGCACATGCAAGCTCACCCTCTCGAAAGCCTTGACCAGGTCGAGGATGGCCGTCACCGTCGCTAGGGTGCGCGGGTCCGAATCCTGCACCTCGTCGCCCTCGTTGGCGAGGAGAACCTCCCAAGCCGCGTCCTCCGCCGCCTTGCCGAAGGCCGTGCAATCCCAAGAGCGCTGGTTCGCCTTGGCCCACTCGATCATGTAGGGCTCCCTCATGATCTCCCACACCCTCACCAGGGTCGGGAGGAGGCCGATGGCACGATCGACCGCTACACTCTTCGGGATCAGGAAGAAAATGACCGTGGCTGCATGCTGCGGCCAGACGAGCGTGCGCTCCACCTCCCTCAGGATCTGCAGGAGCGTCCAGTGCGCTGCGTCCGAAGCCCCTAGCAGCATGGCGGGGTGCCAGCGGTCCACTCCTTGTGCTGTCTTTCTCTTGAAGGTGCGCGCCACTTTCTTTAACTTGGCCAAGTCGCCCTCCGTGAACTCTGGCAGCTCCTGGCGCGGCTCCGTCTCCCACCGCCGCTCCTGCTCCTGCATCGGGTCGTTCACCTTCCAGACTGCGTTCCACTCTCCCAGGGCCGCTTCCGCTGCCCGCAACGGGTCTGCCGAAGCTTGGGGTGTACTCGCTCTCCTCGGCCTCCAGATGTCCACTGGTTTGCTGATTCTGTGGAGTCCGCCCGCTGCTCCTTTCGCAGCCTCCTCCAGCTTCGCAGCCCACTGCCTCCTTCTTTCATTTATCAGGTCCTGGTCCTCCCGCCTGGACCTCTCCTTGGCCTCCAGGATCATCGCGTCCAGGCTGGCTTTCTGGTCAGCACCTCGCCAGCGCCCTTTCGCCAGCAGGGTACACCTTTCTCTCCACCGCTCCTTCTCCTCGCCGACCAGCTCGCACCTGAACTCGTGGCTCACGCTCCTGAAGCGTTCCTCCAGATCACTAGCTACCATGCACCACTCCTGGCGCGCACGGGCACTACCCGAAGACGACCTGAGCCTCTCGTAGTTCCCCGCCAGGGTCTGCAGAGAGCGCGCGAGCCACCGCCACCACAGAGCGTCTCCTTGCGGGGCTGGGTGGTTGCCGCCCCCTCTGAGGATCGCTCTCTCTTTCCAGCGCGGTGGGTCCGCACGCCCTGCGCACTCATGCCTGGGGTGCCACTCCAGCCCCCGCAGCGCGAAAGCCTCGCGCTCCAGCTTGCCAATGAAGGAAGCCCAGGTCCTGGTTGCTACCGTCACGTCGCTGAAAACCCCCACCTCGTCGTATGCGGGCGGCTCAGGCGCGCACCCGATGCTGATTCCTTCCAACTTCTTCGGCGTGATGAGAATCCGCTCCTTCCTCTCCTGCGGCCTCAGGTCGAGCGTGACCCCCACCGGCTTGTGCGGCGCCGAAGGCCAAGACTCGTGGATGGCCACCTTCCTCACTTGGCCTGCCAACTCCCTCGATACTACGAAATAGTCTATTGTGGAGCATCCACTCGCAGACCGACAAGTTCCGCTCGCAGCAGAGGGGGCCACCAGCGTCGCGCCAATGAGCTTGATCGAATCCAAACCCGCCAGGACGGCAGGGGCATTCTGGAAGTCCCCGCACAACACCCACGGCATGTTGAGCTCATGCAGCTTCCCCAGCACGTGGTCCATCAGCCCCCTGTTCCGCCGCGACATCTGCTCGGCCGTCCACAGGTACACCGTCGCGACCACTATGCCGCCTCTACCTACTGCAACCCATGCCGCTGCAGCTCTTCCTGGGGATCCTCTGGGGGGCCAGTCCCAACTGGTCTGCCCACACACATACGCCATGCCAATCCTGTTCGGCACAGCGATTCCCACACCTGCAGAGGTTCCTGGCTCACCCATGGGGCCTAGCGTGGGCACGGCCACCGCTCCACCCACTTGGTAGCCTCTCTGACGCATACTGTGGGTAACTCCAGCCCACTGGTCCTCTTTCAGGCGGTGCTCCTGGAAAGCGTAGATGTGCTTCTGCTGCCCCACCTTCTTCTCCAAGAGCTTCTCTCTGATGGTCCCCCATCCCGAGCCGTTGAAGGTCCACACAATGACCACCTGCTTGTCGTCATTCACCTTGTCAACCAAAAGCCTCATCATGCGATTGTCGTGCAGGACCCTCGCGTATCCTCGCCACTGGCCCGAATCTGCCCCCTGACTCCTCGCCGTCGCCGCAGGCACGAAGCCGCGCGACGGCCCCGCGGGCGTGGACCTGGCCACACTTCCCGCCCTCAAGGCACCGTGCTCGCTCCTCGCCAATGCCGCAGGCCGTGGGCCGCGCACTGGCCCCGCGGGCGTGGACCTGGCCACACTTCCCGCCCTCTGGCTGGCTCCCGCTGCTGCGCGCCCGCCACGCTCATCATCCATCTGCACTACGTCCCGTCGGTGCCCTTCACTCTCGCTCCCCCCGAACTCCGCCTCCCACCCCTCAGGGTTCCAGCGGCTGTCATCCCAAGGGAGGGCCTTCCCGCTCTGGCGCAGCTGCACCTGGACCGCGCCTCTCCACGGCGACTCGGGGTAGCCGAGGTGGGTCCCATTGAGCACCAGGAACAGGAGGTCGCATGGCAAGCTACCCTTTTCGCTGCCTCTTGGCCAGCTGGCAGGAATGCACCGACATGAGCACCTCTTGGTACCGCTTGAACAAGTGCGGGTTCTCCTCCTGGTCGGGCACTGGCTCCTGCCCGTTAATCCACTTACGTTCGGTCTCAGTGACACCTGGTGGCAACTCCTCAGCCCCCACGATGTCTCCCATGGATTCGTCCTCTGTTCCGTCCCCGTCGTCAGCCTGACCAGGCTGCTTAGCAGCACCAGTATCAGCAGCCTCAGCCTTTGCTGCCCCTTCCTTAGCCTTGGCCTCCAGGAGGGACTCGAGCGTGGCAAAATTGAGGCCGAGGGACTGGATGTCGCTGCCGACGGACTTGGCGATGCACTCCAACTGCACTCGGATGACGTCGAGGTTTGAGGCTGGGGCCGCTGGGCCCGCCACCGCAATCTTCCCCTGGAGCTCCAGGATCGTGGTCGCCAGCTCCTCCTTGCGCTTCGCAGCCTCATCCCTCTCCTTCTTGACCTCGAGCAGCATCTGGTTGGCCTTCCTCTCGGTCTCTGCCAAGCGCTCCAGCTGCCTGTCGATCTGCCCCAGCTGGACCTGCGCCTCACGCAGCTGGCCAGACAAAGGCTTCGCCTGCGTGCGCTCCGCCTTGGCGTCCTGGATCTGCCTGTCGATGTCGGCCACCGCCTGGTCGAGGTGAGGCGCGTCACCCCCCCAGTCTTTGGCGCACTGGACCAGGACCTTCCTGCGCTCCTCCAGCTTCTGCAGAGCCGTAGGCGCCTTGACCTCCGCGGCCGCACGCCAAGGCCTGGCCGCCACTGGTGGGAAGGAGGTGCGGGACCACTGCCCCACCTCAGGCGTGGAAGTGACCTTGCCCTTGCCTTTGTACCCAGGGCGACCCGCGCCACAGGCACGGCAGGACGTACGCGTACTCCAGTTCGCACCTGTACCGCAAGCCCCACACGTCCACGTGTCACTCGGGCCCGCCCCCACCCAGGACGAGCCACCGCCTTTGCCTCCGACTGTCCACACCAGAGACGGCTTCTGCTTCCTGTTGCGCCGACCGCCGCCCTTGACCTCCCAGCCGCTCTCGCCGCCCGCCATCGGTGCGCCCCACGCGCCGACACGAGCCCACAAGGGCACTGGAGGTTGCTGCAGCGGCAGCTCTCGTGAATGCACGGAGGCTGAAAGCCTCCCGAGCACACCATCTTGAGCCAAAATGGCTACGGAAGAGGCCCCAAGAGGCCCCCAAGAGGCCCCCAAGAGGCCCCCAAGAGGCCCCACGAGGCTCCAAGAGGCCCCCAAGAGGCCCCACGAGGAGCCCGAACGACTCACATCAGGACGAGGGGCCCGAACGACTCACACCACGAAGAGCCCGAACGACTCACACCACAAGGAGGGGCCCGAACGACTCACACCAGGACGAGGCGCCCGAACGACTCACACCACGAGGAGCCCGAAGGACTCACACCACGACGCGGGCCCCGAACGACTCACACCACGAGGAGCCCGAACGAGTCACACCAGGAGGAGGGGCCCGAACGACTCACACCAGGATGAGGGGCCCGAACAACTCACACCACGAGAAGCCCGAACGACTCACACCAGGACGAAGAGCCCGAACGACTCACACCACGAAGAGTCCGAACGACTCACACCAGGAAGAAGGGCCCGAACGACTCACACCAGGACGAGAAACCCCAAACGACTCAAATCACGAGGAGCGCTTTCTCTCCCTCCTCCTCCGCCTCGTCCTTCTCCCGCTCCCCTCACAAGGAGGATGTACAAGGAGGCGGGAGGAAGGAGGAACAGGTGAAATATGCGGGGCCAAGCGGACACACGCCTGAAAAACACGACTGTCGGCATGCTTCGCGAGAGTTGCTGCTGTGAGATGGGCTGGTGGGGATACGCGAAGCGTAAAGAATTTGAAGAGAGGGCAGAAGGGAAAGGAAAAGGGGCGCGAACATCCGATGAACAACCACCCACCTGTCACTGCTCAGTGCAACGGCCAGGCTGCAATGCAGGGACCCTTAGAGCGAAGCATCTGGAGACAGAGCACCGGACCTCTGGGCAACTGGTGCTCTAAGGGCAACTGGTGATCCAGTTGCCCAAGTGCCCTGGTGCTGAGCAACTGGTGCTCTAAGGGCTTGCGCAACCCATGGCCCAGGGCTGCCTCTGGGACTCTCGCTAGGCCGCCCAGTCCTCGTTCCAGTGGTGCGGCTGTTGCTGTGTTGTCATGCGCACCCTGATGCAACATCTTGCCGCGTATGCACCTCAGAGTAGAGATTGTTGATTCTGGGAGCGTGTCCTCGCATGGTATGTATACATGTTGGTTCTCGAAGGTTCGGCATGAGTCAGAGCGGTCATCGCCGAGTGTCTTTCGACGCTCGTAGTAAAACTTTCGTCGGATTGGGGAAAATGCGTCCAACACATATATGTACACTGTGGTTAAAGGTGTCGTTATATGGGCCACATTAAGCAAGTGTTAAACATACATGCGAAGTACGCCGTGGATTACGCTGGAATGATAATGGCAATGCTTGGCAACCCAAGTTTCGCACAGTCCTCGACGGATTGCGGCCGAAATTGCGAAATGAAAGTTGGCACCAGCTGCCAAACATAAATCAACGGCGTCACAACCAACAGGTCCTAAGAAACGGCCAGATCCGCGACCGAGTCCAAGAATCGCTATGACATCCACCAACCCCCTTGGGGGCAAACAAGCTGACGCTGCCGTGCTCCTTGAAAAAAATAAGACGGCATGCGTGACATTGAGGCGACAATGGGGTCGATGGTGACATGGGGCAGCGAGCCTTCGTTACTACGAAGCTCTCTTGTGCGCGCCCGAGTGTTCGGCACAAGCCGGAAGCAAACGAACGAGTGCGGTTGCGCACAGACTCCTGTCCGCGACCTTCCCTCTTGCGAGGAAGGACGGGGGGAGAGGAGGGAGGGATGGTGACTACCTTACCAGACCACCCCAACCCAACCCGAAGACCCGAATATCGGGTTGGGGGGGGAGGGGTACGGGTTCCATGTGTGTTTTTTTAGTGCACCCCGACCCCCCCAACTGGAAATGGAGGGCAAATTGAGGCCTTCGGGTTGGGTTGGGATGGTTTGGTGAGTGGTGAGATGGGGGGAGAAGCAGGGACGGAGCGAGGGAAGTAGGGAGGCAGGCGGGAGGCCTCCCTCCCTCCACGACCCTCCCTCGTGCGAGGGAGGGCGGGGGAAGGAGGAGGGAGGGAGGGATGGTGGGGAGAAGGAGGGAGGGAGGGATGGGGAGGAGGGAGGGAGGGAGGGAGGGAACGCGGGAAAGGAGGGAGGTGGGGAAGGAGGGGGAGGAGGGGGAGAGGGGGGAGAGGAGGGAGGGGAGGGAGCAGGAGGCCTGCGGGAGGCGGGAGGGGGGAGGGCCCTCGCCCGAGGACGCAGGAGGCGTGGCGGTGGCCTTGTGTGCAGTCGGCCCCGAGCCACCCAGCCACGTGGCCCTCGAGGTGGGCCGGCTCCTGCTGCGAGGACCAGGCACGGGGGAGGGGGCACAAGGAGGAGGAGGTGTTGGAGGCCTGGAAATGAGCACCAACACCAACACAGGGGGTTGCCTCCACATGGGAAAAATGATCCTAGCTTTCGGTGTCGGTGGCAACATTTCGGCCACCTTGGAAGCCATAATATTGCCACCATCACCGAGATCGGGACCGTCTTCCCTCGGTGGAGGCACACCGCCGATCTTGGTGTTGGTGTCCAGGGTTAGGTCGGGCCTGTCCCCCTACAGGGGGGCTTTGGGTGAAAAAGTAACTATGTCCAAAAATACACAACAAGAGTCAAAAATAGTCAAAACATCGTCCCCAGACTATTTTCTGACTATTTTTGAATACTCCCCCTGTAGAGGGACAGGCGCAATACATGTGAAGCAAGCTATCTGGCGTACATCATGGGGCCACAATGCGCCGACGGCCACCAATGGGGGGCCGCATGCGAACCCTGCCCCCACCCCCCACGATTTCTGAGGTGGAGGGCGGGGCTCACGCCGTTCGGAAGCTCCCGCGCGAAGTGAACCCCACCCTTCCCCACAGAAATCGTGGGGGGTAGGGTCAATTAAGTCGGGCCTGTCCCCCTACAGGAGGATTTTCGACGAAGAACAAAAAATACCCTGGAAATCATGTTTTACAAAAAAAACATAGTCCAAAAATAGTCTGGGGACGATTTTGGGGGGGTATTTGTTGACCTTCTTGGGGCATTTTTGGGGGTATTTGTTTTATGTTTCGTCGAAGCTCCCCCTGCAGGGGGACACGCCCGACCTCAGGGCAGGGGCAGGGTTCGCACGTGGCCCCCTAACCGACCAGGCGAAATCTCGCCACCGCCGCCCCGCGCACGGGCCGCCCGCGGCCGCCTGCCGGGCGAACAGCCTGCGAGGCGCCCACGGCCGCCCGGCGGGCGAGACCCTCGCCACACCTGTGCAGCTGCTCATCAACCAGAAGAAGAAAAAAACAGAAAAAAAAAAAAAAAAAAAAAAAAAAAAAAAAAAAAAAAAAAAAAAAAAA
>CAUYUJ010018234.1:15000-47500 GCA_963575745.1 Prorocentrum cordatum | reverse complement strand
TTCGTTTATGCGAAAAGAACATATCAACATTCTTGACAAATGCGCCAAAAACACTTCGCGGAGAGAAAGACATACACACAAACACACATTCACGCACGCACACACACACACACACACTCACGCACGCACGCACGCACGCACGCACGCACGCACGCGCGCACAAACACACACACACACACACACACACACACACACACACATTCACACACACACACACACACACACACACACACACACATACACACACACACACACAAGCAACAAACAAACAAACAAACAAACAAACAAACAAACAAACAGACAGACAAACAAACAAACAAACAAAAACTGGAGGACCGCCTTGTCTCCGCGATGCCACCCCGCGCGTTTCGGCGCGCGCAATGCGCGCGGCGCCCTGCGCGCCCGACAAAAGGGGCGCCTTTTCAACGCCGCGCAAACCGCGGCCGCACATATTTCGCCACGAGAGAAACTCGACGCACATTCACTGGCTTCGCGTTCGCGCGAGAGCGAACCGACCCCGCCGCGCACTCGGCCGACCCCGCGCGGTTCGCTGCCGATGGGCCCACCTCGACGACGAGCGACAGACGCAGCGCGCGCGCGTCGAGGGCGCGCGATGGGGGCCACCAGAGAACAGCCAATCCGAACGCGCAGATGACTCAAGAGCAACCGCCGATCGCAAAGCGCGCAGACGGCAGACGAGATGCGTCGCAAAACAAAAATGAAGACCTGCTGGGGCTGGCGGAAAGCCGCGAGCTCGTACTTCGATCGATGGGTACCGGGTCCACCCGCCCCCCGCCCCCACACGCAAATGCTCGTCAATGGTGGCGAGGGCGGGCGCGCGGGATAATTGGATCCAAAAATGAATGCAAAGTCTGAACCCTTCTGCGCGCGGAAGCTGCGCGACGCGCGCGGCCCGCATCACGCGCCCGACGCGCGCGCGCGCGTTGAGTGCCCGTCCCCCAGCGGGATCGGGCGCGCAGCGCGAAGCCGCGACGTTTCTGCGGCGCGGAGCGACACGCGCTCGGCAACGTTGCGGCGCGCTGTTCAGCCCGCGATGACACCGCATCGGCAGTGCGCGGCGCGCGCCTGGCAACCCTGACGCAGGGCACCTGCGCCGCCAGCGAGCCCGCGACATCGCGTTGCGCAGCTGCGCGATTTCGGGCGATGGGGGGGGGGCGCTGCCGCGGGGTTCCCGCGTTCTCCAGGTATGGCCACGGGGCCCACCTAAAGGCAGCTTTTCCCAGAAAGCACGCAAGGGCATCTCCTGGATGACTTGGAATTGTCGAAGGTTGTCGCGCACTGCGCCCTGGAGCGCTTCGACGTTTCGCAAATGGTCGGCGAGCGTCTCCTGGGGCATCTTGACATGTCAGAGGTCGCCGCGTTTTTTTTTCTGGAGTGCTTCAAAATCTCGTAAATGGCAGGGGGGGCAGGTTTGGAGTAGACGAATAATTCGCAAACTGCACTGGCGTGTCATTCCAGCATATGAAAAATCGCAAGTGGCAAGGGAGCGCCCACGAAGTTTTTTGGAATTCGCAGATGGTACTGGAGTATATGCGGCATCATTTGGAACGTCGCATATGGCAATGGAGGATCTTTGGAGCATTTGAGATTTCGAAAATGGCGCTGGAATAACCATGGAGTGCACCTGGGTAGATTTGGAAAATGTGGGATATTCGTTGAACGCGCGAAGTCTGCGGGGGCATGCTTGGAATGTGTCTACATATTTGAAACCTGCGGGAAATACGCTGCGAGCGTTTGAAATCTGCGGGGCGCATTGTTGGAGTGCGTTACGCGCGCGTTGCGCTTGGCATCCTCCAATGGAATAAATTACGTCGCCTTCGAGCGCGCAGCGTCCCGCACTGGAGTATTAGTGGTTAGCTCCTCGGGCGCGTCGGACATTCACTCTGGGCATCCGAGGCGCCGCTGCCGCGACGGCGACGATGCCTGTCTGCACTTCCGACGTCCCGGCGGCGCTGGCGACGACGGGGGCGCGCCGCAAGCCGTCGGCCCTGCTTTGCTACGCGCGCACTGGGCACGCCGATCTGTAACATGAGTATGTGTATGTAAACGCGCACGCGTATGTCAATAGTCACATTGCTCCGCCCTGGCTGAAAGCGCCCCAATCGGTTCCGCGCGATCCGTGCGACCACCGTGCCGACAGAGTGGACATAGATCATGTTTTGGCGCTTGTAATGTTATATGCAAATGTGCGCACGTAGCCCTAATCGTGCCTCGCCCCGCCACGCGCCGCATTGCACCCTCATCTACTCGACCCTGCTACAACGGCGCACGCAACCCTCCTCTTCTCTCCTATGTAAGATCAGATGATCTGGTGATGGTCAGTATGCCATCTCTGCGCCGACCCCGGCCTGCCCTACTCGGAACCGGCTCTTACCATATGCTGCACCCAATTGCAGTCAACCAGACTCACGGACAACCTCCAGCGCACTCCTACCGTGCTCCACATCAACTCCTACTCCACTCATATCTACTTGTCTGGTCTGGATTGCCCCTCGCGCAAAATACCACGCGCGATTGCCAAAAGAGACCCAGCGGCCGAACGCGGGAAGCGCCGCTCTATGCGCGCCACCCTTTTTGAATGGGAGTAGGGTGGGGAGGACGCACAAGGATGGCGCGCAGGAGCGCGGGGGGAAATAGGGGGAAACACTGGAGTTATGCAGCGGGAACTCGAATCCCAGCGGCCACAAAAACTGATCGGGCGGTTTTTGTGGATGTGCGTGACAATATGGATAGAGGAGGGGGGGGGGGGGGGGGGGGGGGGGGGGGGGGGGGGGGGGAAAAACGTCGGCTGCCCCGAGGCCAGTCGTCGGATTGCTCACGCTGCGCGCGAATCCAATCGCAGCACCGCGCCATCCAGTCCAAGATGGTAGAGCGCGGTCGACCCTCATTGTGCACGTCGCAACAACCACATCGACATATACGCACGCCTCGGCTGAAACACGATAGCGCGCGCTGCCGCCACCAACTGCGACGAAACAAACAATGATGGCGCCACGCGGCGTAGCATGTTTTCTAATTCCGTGCAACGTACGTTCGCATAGCCGGTATCCAGAAAACAATGTCCATCATACTTTGGGGGGGTTGTTTGAACATGGCATGAAAAATCGCCATAACATGATTTCTCTACTATTTTCCAATATTCACCCTGTAGAGAGAGAGAGAGAGAAAAAAAAAAAAAAACATGCCCAATTTCATGTTATTTTCACCACGCGCAGGGGTCTGGGGAAGAAGTAGAGGGACAGGCCCGACTTGAAGGTAGGGACGGAGGGAGGGAGGGAGGCATGGACGGAGAGGCAGCGGGGCAGGCGCGGGGTGCAGAACGAGCGCCGAGGCGGGCGGAAGCGGCCCGAGCCTGCCAGGACGTCCAGCAGGGCGGGCGCGCCTGCCCCGGGGAGGCGGCGGCCGGGGCGGCGGGGGATCGCAGCGCGGCGCCGACTCGGCGGCACGCGGAGACCGGAGGACCCCCGTCGTAGGATCCTCTCGGCGGCGATGGTTTCGGATGTTTTCGTCGGTCCTCGGCGGTTTTCCAGCCTCGGGATGCCTGCCACTCGCCGAGGGCGTGCCTCGGGTGCCCAGCTCGTCCCTCGTCCCGGACGGCCGCCGCACACCCGAGTTATGACCCAGAGGCCAAGTTCGGCGACGAGCTCCCCGGCGCTTCTTCTGGAGCCCGAACGCCCCAGCACGGGCCGAAAAGGGCTCCCAAGGCAGTCCAAAAGAGCGTCGGCCAATCCCCCTGGAGAACGTACACCTTCAGCGGCATCGTTCCTGTCATCCTTCCAAGCGTTCACACCGGCTCCAGGGCCCCACTTGGGAGGTCACCGGCTCCAGAGGTGAGAAGTCGGAGGCCTTCTCAGAGGGCGGCGGGACGTCTCAAAAACCGTCGCGCCTTCAGAGGTGTTCCGTGTCTTCGGGGAAGGCTCAGAAAAAGTCGCGGAAGGCCGGAGGCCCTCCGAGCCTTCCGAGAAGGTCCGCCCCCTCTCACTTCACGCCCTCGCTCGCCGCCGACTGATGCCCTCAAGGGTAGGCGTACGGTAAGTTCGCGCGGCGTCGACGCGCGGAGGTTTTTGACACCGCGTCGATCGTTCAACCCTGAATCGATCGCGGCCCGAATCGTTCCAAGGTTGAGTTCCGTCGGGTGCAACGGCGATGCAGTGTCCCTCGGTGCTCCAGCGACGCAGAATTCAACCTCGAACGCCTTCGCCAGCGTCATGAACCTGACGTAACCCTTTGTATGTCAAGGGGGGCACTTGGGCTCTCCCATGCTTGCTCGCCGGTGCCAGCGACGAATGGAGCACGTGCTGTGCCATCTCAGGCACCTCCAGCCAGGAGGGCGGGAGGAGAGCGGGCACTCCTCCTCCTCCTCCTCCTCCTCCTCCTCCTCCTCATCCTCCTCCTCCTCCTCCTCCGCCTCTCTCCGCCTCCTCCTCCTCCTCCGACTCTCCCCCTCCTCCCTCCTCCTCCTCCACCCTCTCCTCCTCCGCCTCCGCCTCCGCCTCCTCCTCCTCCGCCTCCTCCTCCTCCTCCGCCCTCCGCCTCTGCCTCTGCCTCCGCCTCCGCCCTCCGCCTCCGCCTCCCTCCTCCTCCTCCTCCTCCTCCTCCTCCTCCCTCCTCCTCCTCCCTCCTCCCGTGGCGTGCTCTGGAAACCTTGAGCCCGGAGACCTCGCCGTCTCTTGGGGGCGCACCGTGTTACTCCCACCGCCCTTCCGCCCTCCTCCTCCTCTCCTCCGCCTCCGCCTGCTCCTCGTCCAACTCCTCCTCCTCCTCCTCCTCCGCCTCCTCCTCCTCCGCCTCCTCCTCCACCTCCTCCTCCTCATGCTGCGTCCGCGGGCCGACGCCGGTTTTCCGCCGCCGTCCGCCAGCTCCTTCGATCCTCGAGGGCGAGGCCCGTCTGGAGCGCCTCAAGTAAGCAGGTACCGACCGTCCCGGCATTCCTATAGTCCTACCACGACATGTTCTTGGAACCCAAAAATGTTCTAGGAACAAAAGCAATGTTCTTAGAACATTAACCCGATGTGATAAAACAAGGCAGACTCAGCCAGAAATGTTCTAAGACCATTTCCTGAAGACCGCAAAAGGTTATTTGATCATTGCTTGGTAAGGCTACAGGCGAGCCAGGACGCTTCGCCGCTGCTTGACCTCGAGGGCGAGGCCCGTCTGGAGGTCTGGAGCGCCTCAAATCTCTGTCTGCGTCCGCGGGCTGACGCTGGCTGTCCGCCGCCGTCTGCCAGCTTCTTCGATCCTCGAGGGCGAAGTCCGTCTGGGGCGCCCTCCGATGGGCTCATGCCTGAAGGAGGGAGCTGGTTGCTGAGCCCCCAAAAGCGCGGCGCACCGCACGGAACGGGCTTTCGGGCTGCCTGCAGCAACGGCAGCAGTCGGCTCGAGACTGTTCGCTCATACTTGTTCGCGTGGCACTCGACGTGTTCCTCCAGAGACCCACGGTGCCCATCCTTCTCGTCTCCGATCGAGCCCCCTTCGGGGGATAGAATTACTTGCCCGCCACGGACAGTTGGCGCGGGCCTCGAAAGAAGAGGGGGCGAGGGACCAGGGAGAGAGGGAAGAAGGGAGGAGAGAAGAGAGAAGAGGGGTGGGCGAGGGGGAGGTCAAGAGGTATAAGGACAGGAGGAAAGGAGGGAGGGAAGATGGAGGACGAGGGGGGTCAAGAGGATGGATCGGGAGGGAAGAAAGAGTACGGACATGAAGAGGACGAGGCGGTGGAGGGAGGGGCAAGGAGAGGAGGCTCCCGCACCAGGCACAGGGGATGCGCCGTGAGCAATCCCAGCCGCGGCTCCAAGAGAGGCCCCGAAAGGAGGAGGGGGATCTCTCTGTCTCTCTCTACTGCGCCTCTCTCATTCTGTATGTACCGTACTTGGTATGGTTATCTCTCTCTCTCTCTCTCTCTCTTTGTTGTTTCTCTCTCTCTCTCTTTCTCTCTGCCTCTCTACATACATCGGAGGTTGGGGGGTGAGACGCATTGAAACGGAGACCCCCCCCACCGGGATAGTGAATTTGGATTCACGGTCGTGTCGCGCGTGCGTGCGAGGCGAAGCTGCGTGGTCTGGCGAGAGGAATGAACCCGCCGCTGCCAGGGCGAAGCCGAGACAAACGCTGCTGTCCCCCAGGTTGGCCAGCGGTGCCCTGGTGTCCCAATTGTGCCCCGCTGGTGTCCCGAAAGTGTCCCGATGTTGTCCCGTGATGTCCCGTGGCGCGCGGGTGTCCCGTGTTATGGTGTATGGTATGCAATGTCATGCTAGCGATAGTGAAATCGATAGTGCGGTCGATACTGCGATCCATTGAATGAGATCGAAAGTGAGGTCGATCGCGAGATCGATAATGAAATCGATAATGAGATTGGTAGTGAGGTCGATCGAGTGAGATCGAAACTGAGATCGATACCAGGATCGATAGTGAGACAGATAGTGCAATGGGTAGTGATATCGATTGAGTGGGATCGATAGTGATATTGTTATCGATAAGGATATCGATTGAGTGAGATCGATAGGAAGAGTGCTGGTGATATCGATAGTGAGATTGATGTTGGCATCGGTGATGACATCGATAGTGACACCGAGAGCGATCGTGAGATCGATCGTGAGATCGATGGTGAGATCGATCATGAGATCGATGGTGATACGCTAGTGTGATCGACAATGAGATCGACGGTGGGATCGATAATGATATCGAGAATGAGATCGGTAGTGGGGTCGATTATGAGATCGATTGCATGAGATGGATGGCGAGATCGATAATGACATGCATCGATAGCGAGATCGACCGGGAACCCGGGAACCCCGGGAGCCTCGGGAGCGGCCAAGAGGGGGGTGTCCAAGAGGGGGGGGTGCAAATCATGACTGGCGGCATGTGCGCGGCCCCGCGGGGGGGCCAGGGACGTGATGAAATAAGCGGAAACCCAGTTCAGGCACGCACCCGAAAGCGCCTGCCACCGCCCGACTCCTGCACACGAGAACCAGCGAGCACTGTAAGCCCCTGACCCTGGTCTCCGAGTCGGACGGGGACACCCTCCAGCACACGACGCGAAAATGGAAAACCAACATCTGCCAAGCCAGCCCCCTAGGCTGGGCAGGTCCAAAGGAGGAGGAGGAGGAGGAGGAGGAGGAGGAGGAGGAGGAAGAGGAACAAGAGCTATGACATCTGCGGAAAAATCATGGCTCCCGCCATGATATCCACACCCCCCTAGTCATCACCCCCCTCTTTTCCGCCCCCGGGAGCCCCCCCGCCCACCGAACCCCGCCGCCCACCGAAATCGGCCCGAGACCAGAAAGCCGGGAACCGGGGAACCCCGAACTGGGGAACCCAGAAAGCCCGGCCGCCTGCCGAGATCGGACAGGCACTTTCGCCAAATCTGTCGATATCCGCTAGCAATACTTCGCCGAATCTTTCGCCGACTCCCCCGACTCCAGCCCACCTTGTTAATGGACGTACCTCTTTGCCTAGCTGCCCACCTTGTTAATGGACGCACCCCCCCCCAATTATGGGACGCCCAGTCGTCTAAAGACACAAGGACTGCAGGGGAAGAAACTGGGGACTACGGCCAAGACTGAACGCGGACACGTCGTGCCGACCTTTGTCACCGTTTATTGTGGTCAAAGTCGATTCATGGATCATCCTCGCGGCTCGGCGGCGGCCGGCATGGACCATGACCAAAATCGGCATCTACAAGATCCCGCAACATCTTGGTCATTGTCAGCGTATGTCTTCGCTCGGAGGAGGCCGAAGACAGCATCGGAAGACAAGAGAGGCGCAAGGCGACTGCGCACCGCCGCGACCAGCGGGGCAGGCTGCCAAGTCAACCGCCGAACCGCCGCAGGCGAGCAGCTCGAACCACGCCTCCCGGCCATGCTCATTTCCCGTCAGCCTCCCCCTCAAACTCCTCCTCCTCCTCCTCCTCCTCCTCCTCCTCCTCCTCCTCCTCCTCCTCCTCCTCCTCCACAATTACACAATATGAATACTACTCTCCCACTTCCCCTGATGGCGTCCGGAAGATGTTCGGCACCCCCCCGCGTACTGTTTTTTTACACACAGGATTCCCCGGAGTTGGGTTTTCGCTTGTGTTTTTTTCTAAAATGCTGCTCTCGCTGAGGCGCTGGCCTAATTTTCGGGCTCCCGCTCCTTCCGAATCGTGTTCCCGCTGCAGCGCTGGCCTCATTTCCGCGCTCCCGCTCGTTCCGAATCGTGCTCCCGCTGCAGCGCTGGCCCAATTTCTGCGCCTCTCGTTGTTCCAAAACGTGTTCCCGCTGCAGCGCCGACGTTTTCGATCCTTTTTAAGAAGCCCCAAATCTAGAAAATGATCCCCGGCAAAAACATTGGAGGTGATTACACATCCGGTGTCGATTCGTTGATTTTTGGGGCCGCAGAAAGCCCCCCCCCCCTTTTGGGCGGCGTCCTTTTCCGCACAGGATTCCCGGGAGTTTGGTTTTCATCGGACATCGGACCCACTCTACCATTACCCAATATGAATGCTACTCTCCTTTCACCCCTGCAGAAATTTGAGATCCGGGTGGGGGACGCGCGTAACGGCAGCGGGCAGCTGGCGCGGGTGCCGCTCCGGCGCGGTCGCGTCGTCGTCGTCGTCGTCTTCGTCGCCGGTCGTCCTCATCGTCGTCGTCGTCGTCGTCGCCGCCGTCGTCGTCGTCGTCGTCTTCGTCGTCGTCGTCGTCGTCTTCGTCGTCGTCTTCGTTTTCATCGCGCCGTCGTCCTCCTCCTTTCCCTCTTAGGTAACAGGGTCAGATGCGAAGCCCGATTCGGTGAGAGGACAATGAAGTCGCTCAATGGGAAGGGATGGGAGGGAGGGGTAGGATGTCAGATGTTGACGCGAGCGCACCTAGCTTGCCCTCCCCCCCTCCTCCTCATCCTCCCCCTCCTCCTCTTGCTCCTCCTCCTCTTCTTCCTCCTCCTCCTCCTCTTCCTCACGAGGCCTACAGATTTCCGAACACATCTCAGAATGTCGCTAGGATTCCCTCGGTACTCGGAGAGATGCATCAGGAATCCCGAGTCATTCCCGAAAAGTCCATGACATTTCGTGACGAATTCAGAAAGAGTTCTTCGGCGATTCCCCCTGGAATGCTGAGGATCCCGGGAAAATAACAAGGCTTTCCTGACACACCCCACGGAGCTCATAACGAACCAAAAGGCTTCCTCAGGAATCCCCAGGCTGTCCTCAAAGATCCCCCAACAATTCCCAAAGGACCCAGACCATTCCCTCAGGAACACGGGCGCTTCCCAAGCGAAAATCCCATAGACTCTCGAGGGCTCCGTGTGGAGCCCTGGAGGAGTCCTTGAACAATCCTGATGAGAGCTCTCCGCCGAACGGAAGCGCAACAACGGAAGACGTGGAATTGCAAAAGAAACGTTACCTCAGTGGAACTGCAAAAGAAACGTTACCTCAATAATCGACGTGCGTGTGTGAACGACAATACGATATCTCATCACCTTGGCAGACTAAGCGGAAAGAGGCGGTGCGAGGAAAGTGCATCGCGGCGAGTCGAACTTGTGATTCTGTATTACGCGAGGTCCGAATGCATCGCGCGAGCTCTGAGACTTCTTCAGGGATTCCGAGTTTTGTGCATCGCGGCAGGCTCCGCCCACCAGTGCCTCGAGGCGCCGCCTTCCACCGCGGAGTGAGACCCCCGCCGATGCGACGCTGCTGCCCAGCAGGAAACTCCAGCTCGCGCGCCCCCAACGGAACAACGAAAGTAATACATCCGCCATGCGAGCACAGCTAAGATGGCAAGAAGCAAAAGAGGAGGGGGAAGGGGGAGGGTAAAGAGAAAGGTAAAGGACTGCATGGATCAAATACATTTGCCCCGCACCCCCTCGGCCCCGACCTCGTTCCACGCCCTTGCTGCGAGGCGCACCTCCAGTCGCGAAGCGAGGCTCCCCACTGGTCGCGGAGCGCAGAAGGGGGGGAGGGGGAGGGGGGAAGGCTTCTTGGAAGAAGGCCGCTTTTCAGAGGGGGCGCCCGGGCGGCCAAGTTTTCCGGAGCGCGTTGGAGCCCGCGGGTCGCTGCTGGCCAGGGCCCAGCGGCAGGCGTTCCTGCTGGGGCATCTTGGCGCAGCAAGAACGCGGCATCGCTGAAGCGGATGTCGCCCCTGCCAGGACCGCCCGTGATTGGGGCAAAATTGCGCGGCATGCGTGCGACGATGTGGCGGCGTCGACGCGTCATTGCCTGCGGCAGCTGGTCGCGGCGTCATGCCGCTGAGCGGCTGGAGAAGCAACGAATCGAAACTTCTCGCGCTGGGCGCGCGGGGGGTCGCGCCAGCGTGTATATGATAGCTGGACGTCGTCGCATCAGTGCGAAGCCGCGTGGGCCTCCGTCCGTGCCATCTCCCCCTCGGCCAGTGCACTGACAATCCCTTTCGCTAGACCCACGCGCCCCAGTCCTTGCTGCAGGTGGCACTCGTCCTCGAGGCCTGGGAATTCGCTGCGCCAGGAAGCGCAGCGAGCACGTCGCGAAGTCAGCGCGAACATCGTTGACTTCCGCTCCCAATTTGACGGCCCCGAGGGCGTCGGCATGGCGATGCTGCGCGTTAAGCATCCGCCTGATGGGGTGGCGCCGCGCGGCCACAGTGGACGTCGAGCCACGCGCGCACCTCGCGCGTCCACGCGCGGGATGGCACATTCCGAGCTGGGTCCCAAGAGGGAGCTCCAGTTGGGTCCCCCATCCCACTCTCGCATCACGAGGCCGATGAGCACGCCTCTGAGAATGGCCGGGAGCCCGTAAATGGTGAGGCTCAAAATAGGTGGGGGCGGAAAGTGGAAAGTGCGGACGTCGGACGCGGCGGCTGTGGAGAGGGAGTCGGTCGTGTCTACATGAACGGCAGGAAGCTGAAAAGGGTTCGCGAGTCGGCGCTCCTCGATCTCGGAGACCGAGCAGTCGTTCGCGATCCCGCGCTCGTGCGCAGGAGACGGTGGGTCGTCGCGGTTGCAGAACTGACGGTGGAAGGTGAGATCGTCGCAGCGGCGGTCGAGGTCCCTTGAACGGACGAAAACACCCCCCGCCCCCCACATGAAGAACTTTCGACGAATGGGACCGTCAGAGGACGCGTGAACTGGAAGCGGAAACAGCTCGACTGTCAGCCAACGACAACGCCGCGCAGTTCAATGCGAAACGCGCTCTGCTGCTATGCTCGTTTGCGTTTGATGAACTTGGAATTGCCTTGTGTTGGCGCGCTGTCAATGCCCAATGTCATCGTGGATGTTCGCGCGCTCGTGCCGGGGCAAAAACCAAGGGGCGCGTCGGCTCTTGGCGACGCTGGCAAGTGCCCGGGACGGCGCTCGGGGCCCGCATCGAAAAGTTCAGGCCCACCCCAAAAACAAAGTTGCGGCGCCAGGCAAATAAACATAGAAACGCTACTTCAAAATCGATCTAAATTTCTCCGAAGCGAAAAGTCTCGCGCGGAAGAGCCCCGAAAAGTTTGCATAGACAAAAAGGTGTTTATATAAATGCAGGAAAAGTTTGATCCTGGAACAGTTGCCTCAAGAGAAACGCTCCCGATCTAAACTTCTCCGTCGGCGGGTTACGAAGGGGCGACGGAGGCGGGGGCGGGGGCCCGCGGCTGGGCCGGCGGCGCCCCCGCGCGAGGGACAGCGCCGCCTTCGCCTCAAACTGCACGCCGCGGCCGTTGCACGCGCGGCCCCGGGGGCGCTGGCGCGGGCGCGGCCGCGTCGAGCGGGCCCAGCACGTCGGCGCGCGCGCGGTTCCCGCCTGCGGCAGCTGCCATTGGCCCCGCCGACAAGGCGCCTACACTTACGCACATTCGCCGTAGATGCAAAGCGCTGACATGCGCAATCCATAGTTGCGGGGGCTGGGGTCGGTTCCCCGCCGCTCATCCCTCGCGCGCTCGAAGACGAGGTCGTGGGCCACGTCGTCGCAGCGGCGGCCGAGGTCCCGCGCGCGCTCGACGACGATCTTGCCCAGGCGGAGGTCGGGGAAAGGAAGGCCTCTCGAGACGCGGCCAGGTCTCTTCGCGCGCGCGGCCCGGGCTGGCGTCGGCGAGGACGCAGCGTTGGCGTCGCGTCGGCACCGACGACGTGGAATACCAAAAAGGAGCCCACCGTGCTGTCGCGATCCTCGAAGCACCCTCTGCCGCGCCGGTGGCAGTCGGCGTAGATGAATGCAGTCGCGCGCCGTCGCGCCAGGTGGAAGCGAGCAGAGCTGCCGCGGGCGCGAAAGCTCCGCCGCCAAGTTCGAGCGACAGCCGCCATTCCATGCTGGGAATACATGCAAGAGGTGTGAGACACAAGAGGATGGCGAGAGGACCGGAGAACAGCCATTTCCCCCACCCAGCGCCGTTGGCTCTGAATAGCAAACGGCGCCAACAACTCTGGCAGGTGGGGCGGCGCCGGCTTCCACCGCGCCAGCGAAGACCCAGCAAACTTGCAAGATGCCCTCGGGGCACCCGCTCAGAGTACACGCCCATGATGTCCCATGCATGTTTGAGTGGCTCTCGCGACCCCCCTTGCAAGGCTTCTGAAAATCCAGCGCGAGCCGAAAGGGGGCCCAAGCCAGCCGGGGAAGCCCCAGAAGGCCCCAATGAGGGCCTGGACACAGCGAAAGACGGCCCAAACCCCAGAAGCACCCTAGACGGAAATTGAAATCTCAATGGCGCCCGCGATAGCGCCAGGATCAACCCAACAAGAAATCGCTGGAAACCGAGGAAGCCGCATTTGTTTGAAGGCGGGGGCGGGACAAATGGGGGCGGCGAAAGTCACAAAGGAAATTAGCTGCTACCTGCGGGTTAACACGCGCAGCATAGAGGCGCGAACACTTCGAACGAGCACGCGCGCACGTTTGCGCGCGACGCACGAATGCGACGACACGTGCGCGAGAGAGCAAACGCGCGCGCGCACGCGCGCGCATGGGTGGAACCGCGCTAAGCTGGAGCCGGCGAAGTGATTCAACACAATTCTGGCTGAACTGGTTTGGGGCGCGGCGGGCGCCGCGCGCGTAGGTCATGGACGGCGTTGTTTCGGCGAGCCCGCCCCCGCGCCGCCGCGCCGCGGCCGACGCCGTCGCCGCCGCGACTGACTTTCCTCAGACGACGGTTCGCAAGTAAACCGTTTGCCCGGGCAGCTCGGCACCGCCCCAGTCGGTTCACGACGGCCGCGAAATGGGCGGCAGCGAATGGCGCGAGCAGCTCTCGCCCACGCGGGGGCGATCGAGAACAGCCGCGGACAGCCGCGAACAGCTGCGAACGGCCATCAACAGCGAGGGGCAACAATTGGCCGCACGAACGCATCATCCGCATCCGTCGGGGCTCGACTACGCGCCGCGTAGACGAAAATGAATGCAACAACTGGCGATTTCATTGGCGCCCCAGTTTGTCCTGCGCATGCACATCGTCAACCGCCTTGCCCCGGTTCGCCGAGCCCGCGTCCACGAGTTTCCCGCAGGCGCGCAAGGTGCCCAAACACGGCACAAGATCGCGGCGAAGTTCCCGTTGGGTCGAGAGGCAAACGGGCCTCGCCAGGAAAGACTTAATGATGCCGGGGGCGACCTTACGCCTGCCTTCGGGCACAGTTCAAGATTGGAGAAGACTTATAAATATATCTCCACACAGATGGATATTTTCCTGTATTTATCCATCATCTTCAAAAAAATATCAAGATTGCTGCGTGGCCAACGTCGCCCCACGACCCCCTGGTCTCGAAGTAAGGGCTCGGGGGCGCCTTGCGAGGATCTTCCCGAATCGATTACCAGCTGAACGCCGAAGCCGCTTCGCAATCCGCACCCATGCGTTGCCATTGGGCATCCCCGCCGCCACGGACGGCAAGCGCGCGGCGAACTCTTCGCGGATGCCAAGCATCAAGCAAATATTAGCGGACAGACCGCTGGCCGATGCCCCGACCCAATGCAATGAAGCTGACGTCGTCGAGACATGCGGGCCCCTGCATAAGTTGGCGCGCATTGCGATTAAATCCCACCAGCCCTCTGGGCGTAGGTGGTCTAGAGCAGATCCTCTTCCACCCCTCCCTCTTCCCCCTTGGGGAGGGGTTTACCCCTCCCCCTACCCCCTCCCCTGGACCTGGACGGGGGGGGCCGCGGGTAGTTAGAGCGTCCCAGATGGCCCAAGACGGCTCCAAGAGCGCCTCAGAGAACCCAAGATGAGCTCCAAGATGGCTCAAGATAGCGCAAGATCGCTCGAGATGGCTCCTAAGATGGTTCCAAGAAGCCCAAAGACGGCCCCAAGATAACTCCAAGTGGCCAAACAGCTCCCCAAGGAGGCCCCGAAGAGGCCAAAATCGTCCCAAAACCTAAGGAAAATCAATGATTTTTGCTTTCTCGCCTTTTCGCTTCCGATGGCCATCCGAGGCCTGGAGATGGTTCCAAGATGGCCCAAGAGGGCCCCAAGAGAGCCCCAAAAGAGCCCCAAGACGGCCCCAAGAGCGCCCAAGAGCACTCCAAGAGCGTTCCAAGAGGGGTCCAAGAGGCGATTTTAGGGGCTTCCGAGGGGGGGCGCTAATTAAACCCCCCCTCTTGTTTGATCGATCTCCTCCAAGATGGCCCCAAGAAGCGCCCAGGAAGCCCCAAGAGGTCCCAAGATGGCCCCAAAATGGCCCCAAGAGGCCCCCAAGAGGCCCCCCGGAGGCCCCCAAGAGACCCCCAAGAGGCCCCAAGAGCCCCCCCAGATGCACCCAAGATGCTCCAAGAGGCCTCGGCGAGAATGCCTAATCATTGATTCTACACAGGTTTTAGCCACATGGAGGCCTCTTGGGGGGGGGCACGGATTAAGATGACTCCAAGAGCGTCTGGGAGAGCCCAAAATGACCTCCAAGATGGCTCAAGATATCCCAAGATGTCTCATAATGGCTTCCTCTGTGTGCTGCCCACTTCTCTGATCGAGGCAATTCCTCTGGGCATCGTTTCTGGATGGGCTGGTGGGGATTCGCGAAGCGACAACAATTTCTGCAAGTGGTTGCGCTGCGCCCAGGCGACCTGTTCAAGTCACATATGATGGCCATCCGTGTCCTTCTCTATGCTTTGCCTTCCCCGCAATCATCACATGGGGGCAAACTGCGTGGCCTGGTTTGCTCGCGATGAGGAACGGCGCCAGCGCCGCTGGCAGGTCGCTCTCAAAGACGTCGTTCCATACACGTGAATTCCGGAGTGGTTCGCGACCACGATGCAAGCGGGCTTGCGCAATTGAGGCGACCAGCGGCCCGTGGGCGAAGCGCCGCCGCACAAAATGGCGACCCAAACAAACCTACAACGCCGCCAATGGATGCGAATTAAGAAATTGTCCACGCGCGGGCGTCCACTTCCTCATCCTTTTCCTCGGTTCCTCCCGGTTGCTAATAATTGTGATGCAATGCCTGAAGATCCGTCTTCGCATTGGTTTCTTGGCTGGCCCTTCGCCACACGATGGCACTCCGGAATATCACATATGAGCCTTGAGAACCGCTAGAAGAATGGATCGAGTCTTGAACGGTGCCGTTCGGCAGTTCTTCAAGATGTTGGAGGGCTGCAGCGGTCGCCCCCCCCGTATCAGCCACGCCCATGTTCAAACAAATGAAACCCCACACGAGATAGACCCCGAAACCCTCAACATACCCTCAAGAGGCCCCAAGAAGCCCCCGGAGGGTCCCGAAGAGAACCCAAAGCTTCGAATATGCTCCAGGAAGACGTCCCCCAGGCCTCCAAGAGGCCCCCAATGAAACCCCCCACCAGAAGCAGAGGAAGAGGAAGATGATTAAGCAGCAGCCACCCGCAGGTAGCACATACGAGATCGGATGCCGCACATCTCGTCTTCTGGGGGTCGGCGCAACGGCGTGAGCCTCTCGAGTATCGAATGTGCTCGCTCGTGGCTTCTGTTGGGCTGTGCCCGATCCGTGCTGGCGGTCTGGGCGCCTGGGCCGTGGGGCGGTGGGGTCCCAACGGCGAGCTGTCGTGCGATGTGGTCGCACTCTTGCAAAGGCGGACAGTCGCCAAACGACTTGCAATAAGGCGGCAAGAGCGGGGGACAGCATGGGAACAAGTGCTGCACCCATATACAGCGTCAAACGACCCGTCGTGGACGCAACACCCATGCGTGCGAACGTCGAACATCGCACGCATCTTTACAGCCGTGGTGAGAACACGGCCACAGGCCACCCGGTAGCCCAAGCAATCGGAGCGACGAACGGTGGGCCTGTTCCTGGTCCGCCACCACGTCCTCGTCAGCCTTCTATTCGCGAATACCGCATCATGAAAATACTCACCGTAGCCACCATCATCATCGTCGACAACAACAGTAACATCACCATCATACCCATCACCATCGTCACCGTGATGATAAGGTCATCACCATCCTCGCCAACAACATCAGCATCTCATCACCGAGACCAGCACCACCACCATCATAATCCTCATGATCATCAGCATCATCATCAACTCAGCATCATCACCATAATCAGCATCATCACCGTCGTCGCCATCATCATCAGCATCATCAGCATCGTCATCGTCGTCGTCATCAGCATCATCATCATCGTCGTCGTCATCGCCATCATCGTCATCCTCATCATCACCACCATCATCATCGTCATCATCATCATCAGCATCGCCATGTTCTTCAGCATCACCATCATAACAATCAGCATCGCCATCGCCATAAGAATCGCAATCGTCGTAAGCATCACATACAAACAAGTCATCATCAGCAGCATCATCGTCATAATCTGCATCATCAACACAATGAACAACATGGTCATCATGATCACCGTCGTGAGAGTTTTCACCGTCATATCGGCACCATCGCCATCATCATCAACAGCATCGTCATCATCACGGTCGCCATCATCAGTATAAACATCATTGTCATCATCACCCTCATCACCATCGTCATCATCAGAATCACCATTCTCGTCATCATCATGAGCATGATCATCCTCATGCTTGTCATCATCATCACCGTGATCACCATCAGCATCATCATCACCGTCATCATCGTTATCGTCATCATCAGAATCAGCATCGCCATCGCTGTCGTCGTGGACATCATCATCATCATCACCGTCATCATCATCATCATCATCATCATCATCATCATCATCATCATCGTCATCGTCATCATCATCATCATCATCATCATCATCATCATCATCATCATCATCGTCATCGTCATCGTCAACAGCATCATCATCAGCAGCGTCGTAACATAATCATTATCGTCGTCGGCGCCATCATCAGCGACGTAACAATGACCAGCATCATCACCATCATCATCAACATCGACATCATCATAGTCACCATCATCATCATCGTCATCACCATCGCCATCATCATTCCTATCGTCATCTTCATCGTCATCATCACCATCACCAGTATCGCCATCATCATCATCGACATCATCATAGTCACCATCATCATCATCGTCATCACCATCGCCATCATCATTCCTATCGTCATCTTCATCGTGATCATCACCATCACCAGTATCGCCATCATCATCATCATCGTCGTCATCATCATCATCCACATCAGCAGCACCGTCATCATCATCAGCGTCATCGCCATCTTCAGTATCATCATCAACATTGTCACTAGCATCATCATTATCATCATCAACATCGACATCATCATCATCACCATCATCATCATCATCATCATCATCATCATCATCATCATCATCATCGCCATCGCAACCATCGTCACGATCCTCATCATGCTCGCAATCATCATCATCACCGCCAGCATGAGCATCATCATCACCGTCATCAACATCGTCGTCATTAGCGCCATCATCATCACCATCGTCATCATCAGCATCATCCTCATCATCACCATCATCATTAGCATTGTAATCGACAGTATCGTCATTATCATGATCAAAATTGTCAGCATCATCATTACAATCGGAAATAGAATCATCATCGTCGCCATAACCATCACAATCATCATCATCAGCAGCATCATCGTTCTCGTCATCGTCGTCATCATCATCACCATCGTCATTATTATCGTCATCATCAGCATCATGATTGTCATCATCGTAGTCATCATCATCTTCATCATCACTAGCGTCATCATCATCTATATCATCAGCATCGGTATCATCATTACCATCATTAACATCATCAACATCATCATGGAAATCAGCATGGTCATGATCATGATCAAGTTCGTGATCATCATCATCAGCGACATTATCATGATAGCCACCATGATCAACAGCATCGTCGTCATCATCATCACCATCACCATCACCATCACCATCGCCATCGCCATCATCACCATCGTCATCATAATCGTCAGTATCATCATTCCTATCATCATCATCATCATCATCATCATCATCATCATCATCATCATCATCATCATCATCATCATCATCATTAGCATCATCATCATCATCATCATCATCATCATCATCATCATCATCATCATCATCATCATCATCATCATCATCATCATCATCATCATCATCTTGCGCCGCCTCGGGACCCAACAACGAGCAAGCCCGAAGAGGGGTTCACAAGAAAAGTTTGAGGGCTGCCTGGGGACCGATGTGGTCACCGCCCCCTGCCACCACACCCCCAAGACTATTCAACTGCCTTGGTGCCAGCTGGGCAGAGGACCCAAAACAAAAGCATCGGAGGGTCGGCCGAGCCCTTATCACAATGCACATCTGCAAGCCGTAGAGGCACTGGGAAACATCCCGCAAGCGCCTGCAACCTGCCCAACATCACGCGAAGCCGGGGAAACCAATCCCGCGAACGCCTGCTGTAATACGCATGGCTGGAACCTATTTAGCTGGAGCTGCATCGCAAGAAAATTAACAAAAACCAGGCCCCACGCTATGTTTGGGCCTGGGGGAGAAAGCCAGGTGCAGAAGGGCACAAGACTCAGATGGCCCTACATGTCCCCCTCGGTCCACCACTTGACTGCGGAACCCTTTGAAGACTTGCTGGTCGTCTCGACCACCTTCGCGGATCTGCTGGCTGTTACCGACGACTTTACTATGGTCATCGCCATGATAATCTCCACTGCCATCATCACCATCATCAACCACGTCATCAGCACAATCATCATCGGCAACGACATCATCATCATCATCATCATCATCATCATCATCATCATCATCATCATCATCATCATCATCATCATCATCATCATCATCATCATCAGCATCATCATCGTCATTATCATCATCACCATCATCCCCATGATCACCATCATAATCATCATCATCATCATCATCATCATCATCATCATCATCATCATCATCATCATCATCATCATCATCATCATCATCATCATCATCATCATCATCATCATCTTGTATAGTCTGTTATGTTGGTAGACTGCAGGTTCAGCGTAGGAAAGTGGGGGCTTTGCCATAGCCATTTGGGGTCAGTAGTCGTGGGCTCGAGATCGAGCCAGGACTCGGGGGTCCCGGGGGGCCGCGGGGCGGCCAAAACCGCAGCGTCCTGCACCGCCAGCTCTGGGGAGCGGGTGTGCGGACGTGGCCGGCGCTACCAGCCTCGTGGCGGGTGTGCGGGCCAGCGGTGCCATGGCCGTGGGCTTCCTCGGGGCGCATGCCGTGATCTTGGCGGTTGGTGGGGCGTTCTCGGCCCAAGGGGCGATGGGTTGGTGGCTTCTTGGCCGCGCGGGGGACGCAATGTCCCCAGCGCCGGCGCCGCCATCTCAGCCCGGGCCGAAACTCCGGCCCGCGGGCGGCGGGGGGCATGGCAAGGGGCGAGCTCCGCCCGCCAAGCCTGCGCCTGCGGGAAGGAAGGGGCGAGGGCCGCCGGCCAAACCTCCTGGGGTCACCATTACCACAACCACGACGACGACTACGACTACGACGACATCTTCGCAGCCCGGCCCGAGCCGCGAGCGCGGGGGCGAACCCGCAGTTAGCCCAGCCGCGGCCTGGCCCGCAGGCCCCATTTCCACCACGACTGGCGTCGGCCGCGCGCGCGGGAGCGGACCTTCGGGTAGCCGAGCCGCGGCCGAGCCAGCGGGCGGGTCGGGTGCCCAGGGCGGTCCCAGTAGGGAAGAGCCACGCACCCCGCCCACGCATCCTGGGAGACCCGGCGAGGCATCAGGCCAGCCGACGGGGTCCCTGGGCACCTACGGGCCCGGCGAGGCAGCGCTGAGCTTCGACCCGCTGCGCTTCAGCTGGCTGGTTGCTGGCTGGTTGGCCTGCTGCGCGTTGGGCGCAGAGTTCCGACATCGCCGCATGGAGGCTGAGCTGGCCGAGAAAGGCACCAACCTGCAGCTTTGGGCGACCGAGGCGCTAGACGCCGGGGAGAAGCTGGCCGAGGCCCGGTCGCGGTGCACTGCTCTGGAGGCCGAGCGGTCTCGTGCCGCCGAGGGAGCCGAAGCGTGGCGCCAGGCTTACGAAGAGGAGGCGGCTCGCCGGCAGGAGACGGCACGGCGACAGAGGATGGCCGAGAGGCTCGCCCAAGGGAAGAGCCAGGCGTGCGAGTACGAGCGGGCGCGCAGATTCCGTGCCGAGGAGGCCTTGGCGGGGAGCCGCGCGGACGTCGACGTCGACAACTTGTGGGCGTGGATCGACGGCCTGTCGGCATGGATCGACCGCCTGACGACGAACCTCGAGCTGGGGGCCACGACCGCCGAGATCCTGCGGGCCCGCGTCGACGAACTCGAGGCTGCCGCAGAGACGGGGGGCGAGGCAGGAGTAGGCACCGCGGACTTTGTCACGGAGCCACGCGCCGCTGGGGACGATGAGACCAAGCGGGCGGTCCCGCCGCCCTCGCGCGAGCCCGGCGGGGTCGCCCCGACCGAAGGGGCCGGCGGCAGAGGAGGAAGAGGAGTGGGCGGCGGAGGCGAAGGAGCGGCGAGGGAGGAGGTCTTTCCGAGAGCGACGATGAGGAGGCGGAGGAGGATGAGGAGGACCACTACCCAGGGGGAGCTCATTCCCGAGGAGCCCGAGGAGATCAGCCTCGGGGAGCATCGCGCCCTGGGCGACTCCGCGGCTGCCTCGGGCCTGGCGCCGGGAGCGGGCGACGATGGCGACGACGATGCGGGGGTGCCGGGAGGGTCAGAGGTGAAACTGGTCCGCGCCCGCGAGGACGTCCACGGCGCCCGGATGCCGGCGGGTTGCTGGGGCTCCGTTGGTGCCAGCGCCCGCGCCGTCGCCGAGGCCCGCGCCGGCGCCAGCATCGGCGCCCGTGCCCCCGCCGACTCTGACACCAGGGAGTACCGCAACGGGGGGGCGCGCATGGGGTCGTGGACAGGCGCGGACGTGGAGCTCGGCGCTGTGCACCTGGGCGACGCCGGCGCCGACGACCGCACCGACACCTACGCCTCCGCCGTCGCCCGCGCTGGCCCCATCGCCTGCGCCCGCGCCCGCGCCGACGCCGACGCCATTTGCGACGCGCCCGCTGACGCCGGCGGCCGCGACTTCGACGCCTCCGCCGGCACCAGCACTTTCGCCGCCGCCGCCGCGACCGGCGACGCCGATGCCGGAGCTGGCGCATATCGCAACGCGGCGCCTCCGCCGCCGGCTCCGGATCTTTGGCGCGGCGCTGGCCCCGAGCTGAAAGCGCGGCCGCGCCGGCGCGCCCTGCCCCTTGAGGGGGCCGGAGGCGCGCTCGCGGGGCACCGCTCTGAGCGGGCAACTGCGGAGGCGGCGGGGCGGGCGCTACCGGAGGCCAAGCAGTACTGGTTGACGGTTGTGCCCGAGACCTGGGAGGTCGCGCCGATGGATCGCGAGGAGTCCCCCCGAGAAGCCCCGGGGGCCCTGGAGTTGGGGCAGCCGCTGCTGGATGAGGCTCGCCGCCACCGCGCCGCGGGCGTGAGCGTCACCGAGGACTTGAGGAGGGCCGCGGGGTCGGACGGGGCCGAGACGGTCGTGAAGGCCGACGAGGTTTGTGACCTGGACTGGGCCAGGCTCGGCGCCGCGGGCCCCGAAGAGGGCCCCGTTCCCAGCATTGACGCCACCACCGTCGTCGACCCCGCCGTCACCGCCTGCGCCATCGTCAGCGCCGACGCCAACGCCGACGCTGACATCTACGCCGATACACGGGCTGGCACCAGGGCCGCCTCCTGCGACGCTAGCGCCGACGCCCCCAATGTCTCCGCCTCCGCCGCCTACAACGCCAGCGACGACGCCAGCGCGGGCGCCTACGCCGAGGCCGCCGCCGAGCCCGACGCCGGCGACCGCGCCCCCGGCTCCGACGCCTATGAGGACGTTGCCGCTTCCGCGGCCGCCAGCGCAGGCGCCAGCGCCCACGCTCCCAACGTCACCGCCGACGCCGGCGTCAACGCCCTCGGTTGCGAGGCCCGCGTGGGCGCCGCCGCACACCCGGCGGCGAGCGCAGGCGCCAGCACCGACGCTATCGCCCTCACCCGCTCGGAGGCCGGCGAGGTCTGGGCCGTGCGTTGGTCCAGACCTGGCGCCAGGAGCCCCGACGTGGGACTCGGCACCCGCACCGACGCCAGCGTTGAGGTCGGCTCCAGCATCACGGCCTACGCCAACGTCAGCGCCAGCACCGACGTCCGCGCCAACGCCGACGCCTCCGATGCCGATGCAGGCGCTACCGCCACCGCGACCGCCAACGCCGCGACCGGCGCCGACGCTTGCACCACCGCCAGCTCCGACACCGGCGCCTTTACCAGCACGGACGACGAGGTCTGGGACTTAGAGTGGCTCCGGCACGGCGCTGACGCGGGCCCCGCTACCGGCATCGGCGTCAACGCAGACGACGTCAGCGGCGTCACCGCCTACGCCGAAACCAACGCCGCCGCCGACCCCAGCGGCGGCCCCGACGACGCCGCGACGGTCGGCGTCAGCAGCGATACCATCGCAGGGATCGGGGCCGACGCCGACGCCGACAGGGACGTCTGCACGGGCACCGGCGCCCGCGCCGCCGCCGGCGTCGACGCTGGCCCCAACGACAGCGACCGCGTCACCAGCACTACGCTTCCGCACGCGCGCGCTTGGCTCCGCAGGCTCCGTGCCGCTCACGCGGGCTTCCTCGCGCGCGCGCGCTGCCCGTTCGGCTTTCTGTCGCGCTTAGCGCGACGCGCGCGTCTCGGGCCCTTCGCGGGCGCGGCTTCGCGCCGGCGGGCCGGCGCCGCGCGATCGGGGCTCGTTGGCCCCCTGCCTGAGCGAGGCCGTGGGGGCCAGCTCGGGCGCGCGCCGCGCGCTGCCGGCGGGGCTTGCCCAGCCGGGGTGCCGCAACTGCCTTCGCCGCCACCGCCGTGGGCCGCTCCGCGCCTGCCGAATCGCGAGGACTGCCGCGCGGGCGACTCCACCTCCACCACTGCTGACGCCAGCGCCGACGTCGACGCCAACGCCGCCGCCTGCTCCGATAGCGACGGCAGCGCCGACGCTGACGCGGGCGCCTACGCCGACGCTGAGACCGGCACGGAGACCGACACCGACGCCGGCATCGACGTGATCGCCTACACTGGGACCAGCGCCTGCGCTGCCGACGGCGCCCGCGCCCGCGCTGGCACTGGCGCCCGTGCCCACGCCAGCGCCGCCGCCAGCCCCAGCGCCAGCGACAGCGCCACCGGCGCCGACGTCGCGGTCGCGGGCGTGGTCGCACACCAGGGCACGCACCATGGGGTGCACGCTGCTCAGTTCCGCTTCTTAGCTGGCGCGCAGTGGAGGTTCGACCCCGCCCGGGTCCAGCCGTGCGAGGTGTCCATCACGGGTGCCCATTCTAGGCTCGTCGAAATCGGCCAGGACGCGCAGCCGAAGGCCGACGCCGCCCATGTCCAGCAGGCCGTAGGACCTGGGACGGCTGTTCTGGCCAAGCTCGACTCCATCGTGCAGGACGTGCCGCGGAAAGCCGACCTTGCGGATTCCGACGCCAGCGCCAGCGCCGACGCCGCCGCGAGAGTCGGCGTCAGCACCGATGCCAGCGCAGGGGCTGGGACCAACGCCGACGCCGACAGGGACGTCGGCACGGGCACCGGCGCCCACGCCGTCGCTGGCGCTGACGCTGGCCCCAACGTCGGCGACTGCGCTACCGGCTACGCGCTTCCGCACGCACGGGCTTGGCCCCGCAGGCGCCGTGCAGCTCGCGCGGGCGTTCTCGCGTGCGCGCGCTGCCAGTTCTGCTTTCCGTCGCGCTTAGCGCGGCGCGCGCGTCTCGCGCCCATCGCGGGCGCGGCTTCGCGCCGGCGGGCCGGCGCCGTGCGGTTGGGTCGCGTTTGCCCCCCGCCTGAGCGAGGCCGTGGAGGCCAGCTCAGGCACGCGCCGCACGCTGCCGGCAGGGCCTGCCCAGCCGGGGCGTCGCAGTTGCCCTCGCCGCCGCCGCTGCAGGCCGCTCCGCGCCTGCCGAGCTGCGAGGGCTGCCGCGAGGGCGACTCCGCCTCCGCCACCGCCGACGCCAGCGCCGACGTCGACGGCCCGTGGAGGGCCGCGGGGACGGACAGGGCCGAGACGGATGTGGAGGCCGACGAGGTTTGGGACATGGACTGGGCCAGGCTCGGCGCCGCGGGCCCCGACGGGGGCCCCGCTCCCAGCGCCGACGCCGCCACCGTCGTCGACACCGTCGTCACCGCCTGCGCCAACATCAGCGCCTCCTACGACGCCAGCGTCGACGCCCCCAACGTCCCCGCCTACACCGACATCGGCGCCGGCGACGGCGCCAGCGCCGACGCCTACGCCCGCGCCACCGCTCCCAGCGTCACCGCCGATGTCGGCATCAACGCCCTCGGGTCCAGGGCTCGCGCGGGCGCCGTCGCCTACTCGGCTGCCAGCGCAGGCGCCAGCCCCGGCGCTATCGCCCACGCCGAGGTCTGGGCCAGCGAGGTTTGGGCCATGGGTTGGTCCAGGCTTGGCACCGGTTTTTCCGTCGTGGGATCCGGCACCGGTGCCGACGCCAGCGTTGAGGTCGGCCCCAGCATCCCGGCCTGCGCCAACATCAGCACCAGCACCGACGCCCGCGCCGAAGCCGGCGCCTCCGATGCCGCTGCAGGCGCTGTCGGCGACGCCGCCTACGCCGAAATCAACGCCAGCCCCGATGCCAGCACCGGCGCCGACGCCGCCGCGAGAGCCGGCGTCAGCATCGATACCAACGCGGGGGCTGGGACTAACGCCGGCGCCGACAGAGATCTCAGCACGGGCATCGGCCGCGCAGCTCGTGCGGGCGTTCTTGCGCGCACGCGCTGCCAGTTCCATTTTCGGTCACGCTTAGCGCGCGACGCGAGTTTGGCGCCCTTCGCGGGCGCGGCTCCGCGCCGGCGGGCCGGCGCCGCGCGGCTGGGTCGCGTTTGCCCCCTGCCTGAGCGAGGCCGTGGAGGCCAGCTCAGGCGCGTGCCGCGCGCTGCCGACGGGGCTGGCCCAGCCTGGGCGTCGCAGCGGCCCTCGCTGCCGCCGCTGCATGCCGCTCCGCGCCTGCCCAGTTGCGAGGACTGCCGCGAGGGCGACCCCGCCTCCGCCACCGCCGACGTCGACGCCGACGGCGCCGCCTATGCCGACAGCGACGCCAGCGGCGACGCCAGCGCCGACGCTGACGCAGGCGCCTGCGCCGACGCCGAGACCAGTGCAGAGACCAGCACCGACGCCGACGTCGGCACGACCGTCTACACTGGAACCGGCGCCCGCACCGCCGACAACGCCCGCGCTGGCACTGGCGTCCGCGCCTCCGCCAGCGCCACCGCCGGCCCCGGCGCCAGCGACGGCGCCCCCGACGCCGACGGCGCGACCGTGGGCGTAGTCGCACACCGAGGCACGCACCACGAGGCGGGCGTCGCTCGGTTCAGCTTCGTGGCTGCACGTACCGCCCAGCTGGCGTCGGTCATGCCAGCGGGGCTTAGCCGCGAGGGCACGAGCCTGAGGGGCGACGTTCCAGCGGCTGGGTTACTGGTGGCGGAGGACCTCACCGTTCGCATACTTTCGGGTCACGTGGAGGATTGCGCGCACGCCCTGGCGAGGCGTGGAGCCGGGCCCTCTGTCAAGGGCACGCAGGTGCTCGGCAGCGCGGGGGTGCCGACAGGCACGCTGACGCCCAGCAGCGCGCTCGCATTCCGAAGCGCGCCTGGGCTTTGCAGCACGCCGGTATTCGAGAGCGTGCCCCAGCCCAACTTCGAGGGCATGGCCGGGCTCCACGGCAGACCCCGTGGACTGTATTGTGATTGGATTGGCCGAGGGGCACCCCCTACCACGTCCTCTTCGGGACCATCGGCGGACCCGAAGGAGGAGGCGTGCCGGGGTGGCTCAAAAGCGACCCGATGTGCGCCAAGATTCGGCATCGGCATCGGGAGGCGACGACGGGCGGGCAGCGGCTGCAATGGCACCTACAGCGGCGCCTCGACCCGATGCGCGCCAAGACTCGGCATCGGGAGGCGACGGCGGGCGGGCAGCGGCTGCAATGGCACCCACAGCGGCGCCTACCGCGGCGCCGACGGCCGCGCTGGCTACGGGCGCGTCGACGGCTTCACCGACCGCGGCGCCGGTCGCATCGACGGCTTCACCGACAGCGGCGGCGACGGCGCCAGTCGCGCCAACCGTGGCACTGACGGCTGCGCCGATAACATCACCGACAATGGGGACGGCCGCGCCGAGGACATCACCGACTGCGGCGCCGCCGGAGCCAACAGCCGCACCGGCCGTTGCACCGCCAGCGGCGTCGAGGGCGGCACTGATCGGCGCCCCGACAGCCACGCCCACGGCAGCGCCGACGGCGGCGCCCATTGCCGTTCCGACAACTGCGGCACCGATAGCTTCGCCGACAGCAGCCCCAACAGCCTCGGCAGCGTCGACGGCGGCACTGACTGCCGCTCCGACAGCTGCGGCCCCAACAGCCACTCAGGCGGCACCGGCTGCCGCTCCGACGGCTGCGGAGTCCATTGCCGCACCGGCCGTTGCGCCGTCAGCGGCGTCGAGGGCGGCACCGATTGGCGCCCCGACCGCGGCGCCGACAGCACCGCAGGCAGCGGCGCCGACGGTATCACCGAGAGCGGCGCCGACGGCCCCAATAGTCGCTCCGACAGCTGCGTCGTCGGCGGCGTCGGCGGCAGCACCCGCCGCCGCTCCGACAACGGCGGCCCCGACGGCCCTGCCGGCGGCTGGGCCGGCGGCGGCGCCGACTGCCGTCCCGACGGCTGCGGCACTGACAGCCTGGCCGACGGCTGCGCCACTAGCCCTGGCGGCGTCGACGGCAGCACCTACTGCCGTTCCGGCGGCTGCGGCCCCGACAGCCGCGCTGGCGGCTGCGCCTCCAGTTGCGTCGGCTGCCACCCCGACTGCGGCGTCGACGGTTTCGCCGACAGCTGCGCTGCCGCCGGCCGCATCGACGGCCCCGCCGACGGCTGCGCCGACGGCGGCGCCGACAGCCGCCCCGACCGCGGCGCTTGTGGCCACGCCTGCAGGGGCGCCGGCGGCATCACCGACAGCAGCGCCGAGGGCACCGACAGCATCGACGACAGCATCGACGACAGCTGCGCCGACGTCCGCACCTGCAGCTTCGCTGGCGGCCCCGCTAACTGCAGCACCGACACCCGCGCCGCCTGCGGCATCGTCAGCCCCGCCGACAGCTGCGCCGTCTGCATCACCGACAGCTGCGCCGACACCCGTGCCCACGGCTTCACCGTCAGTGACGCTGTCAGTTACATCACCCAGGGCACCGACCCCGCCTCCGAGGACGTGGCGCACGCGTGCGCCCTGGTGCCCGGCATCGCGCCGACGCGGGGCGGGACGCCCACCGCGGCGGCCCCGCCCAGCGCGGCGCGACACCCCCCCGTCGGCCTCGACAACGGCGGCGCCAACCGCGGCGTCGACGGCGGCATCGACCGCGGCACTGGCCTTGCCCTCGATGTCTGGGTGAGGACCCCAAGCGTGCCCGGCGTGGTCCCCGAGGCCGTAGCGGCCAGCATCATCGCCAACATCGACGGCGGCGCTGACACCGGTACCCGCTCTGGCACGCCCGTCGACGCGAAGGCCTTGCTCTTCTTGGGCAGGCTGGTGCCTGGTGTGGTCGCGCTCAGGGACATGCACGGACCCTGGAGCGCCCGGGCGCTCCCCGACGTGCGGGCCCTCTTTTGCACCCGGGCGCTCTCGCTTGACAGCACGCCGGTGTTCATGCGCGCCCCGATGCTCGTGCTCGATGGCCCGTCGACGCTGATGTATTGCGACAAGCGCGACTTCTCCTTGGCCAGGTCATCCCCGCCGACGACCGAGTTCACGGGCAAGCGAATGTTCGACTGCCTGCCGGTCGCAGCGCGTCTACACCTACCTGATCACGCGCCCCCTGGCACGCCCAACCTCGGCGGCCGTGGGCCAGCGTGCGTACCTGGCCGAGACGGCTCTGGAGATTTTGGCTTGGATCGCGGTGGAAAGGGCTCGACTTGGCCCAGTTGCGAGAGGATCAGCTCGAGGAGCGGAACCCCAGCGGCGGGTCTACCCTTGATCCACTGCGGGCGGGGGCTCACAGGCGCGCCGGTGCTCAACGGTGCACGCGCGCTTGGTGGCGGGGCTGTGCCCCCCGGCGCGCTGGGACGCAGGGGCGCGCTCGCGTCCACGCGCACGCTCCTACTCCTCGGCTCGCCCGAGGTGCAGATCATGCTGGTGCTCGACGGCATGCGGGTGCTCCTGGGCTTACCGGTGTCCCACGGCGCCTTGGCGTTCCTGGACATGCTGGGCGTGCCCCGCCGTGCGCTGGTACTCCCAGTGCGGTCGTGGTTGAAGGAGGCGTTCCCTGATTGGGTCATCCACGACAACCCGCCGTCTGCTGCGGGCCCTGGCCCGGCCGGGCCCTTCCGCGGGGGGACCAGCCTTAGGGGCGAGGTTCACGCGGGAGGGGCGTCGCTGATTGAGGGCCAGGGCGCCGCTTGGTCAAGCCGCGTGGGGACAAGCCTCAGGGGCGAAGTGCCAGCGGCGACCCTGCCCGGCTTAGTGCGACTTTCGGCCGACAGCCTCGCCGATAGTGGCGCCAACAGCGGCGCCGGCGGCGGCGTCGACGACGGCGCCGACAGCCCCGCCCACAGCAGCGTCGACAGCATCACCGACGGCCGCATTGAGGGTCGCACCACCAGTTTCGCCGCGATCTGCGTCAACCGCGGCATCGACTGCCCAGCGAGGCCGACGGCGACCGTAGAGGGTAGCGACTGCCACGTCGGCGGCTGCGCCTCCAGTGACGTCGGCTGCCGCCCCGACTGCGGCGTCGACAGTTTCGCCGACAGCTGCGCTGCCGCCGGCTGCGCCGACGGCCCCGCCGACGGCTGCGCCGACAGCGGCGCCGACAGCCGCCCCGACCGCGGCGCATGCAGCTACACCTGCAGGGGCGCCGACGGCATCACCGACAGCGGCGCCGACGGCACCGACAGCCGCTCCGACAACTGCGGCACCGGCAGCAGACCCGCCAGTGGCGACGACTGCCGCGCGTACAGCGGCGCCGACGGCGTCACCGACGGCGACGGTTGCAACGACAGGTACGCCCACCGCGGGACCGACAGCCTTGCCGAAATCCGCTCCGGCAGCGGCGCCGTCTGCGACAAGACGGGCATCTGGTACAGTCCGATGGGCCGGCACTCGGCCTTCATGTTTGCGATGTACGGTCCGATAGGGGAGCAACTGGCCTCCATGGTCACGGCCGCGGCGACGTGCGACGGCCTCACCGACCACCTCGTCGACAGCCGCACCAGCAGCTGCGCCGACGCTGGCGTCAGCAGCCCCGCCGGCTGCGGCGCGGACAGCCGCGCCAACTGTTGCCCCGACAGCATCGCCGACAGCTGCGCTGGCGGTATCGCCGACAGCTGCACCGACGCCCGCACCTACAGCTCCGCCGGCGGCTCTGCCAACTGCAGCACCGACACCCGCGCCGTCTGCGGCACCGGCAGCCTCGCCGACAGCTGCGCCGACTGCGTCGCTGACAGCTGCACCGACACCCGCGCCCACGGCTTCACCGCCAGCACCGCCAACGGCGGCACCGACGCCTGCGATTGCTGCGGCACCGGCAGCCACCGCGCCGATAGCGGCGCCGACGGCGGCGTCGATCGCGGCACCGATTACGGCACCGACAACCGCGCCGACGGCGTCACTGGCGTCTCCGCCAACCGCGGCATTGGCAGGGCAGCCGTCGTGGACAGCGCCGATGCGAGCGTGAGGCCACTGGCGATCGAGCCCGTGCCGGACGCCGAGTGCGCGCTGGTCAGCAGCGGTGACACGGCGTTCGACGTCGCGAAGGCTTGCGGCCTCTCGGTTGGGAACGCTCCGGTGGAGGGCGGCCTTGTCGCTCACGTTACGAAGGTGAGGCAGCGGGTCAAGGCCCGGGGTGCCTATGGCACGCGCCCGAGCGACGGGGCTGGCAGCTACAGACGCAGCGGCACCAACTGCAGCTACGCCGACCGCGGCCCCGATAGCTGCGACGACCGCGGCGCTGACCGCCTTGCCTACAGGTACGCCGACGGCTATGCCTGCGGCGCTGACGGCCGAGCTGACCGCGGCACAGTGGGCAGCCGCGACGACGTCGGCAGTTGCGACGGCATCGGCAGGGACAGTGGCGCAGCCTGCGGCGCGGACAGCCGCGCCGACTGCGGCGCCGACGGCTGCGCCAACCACGGCGCCGACTGCCGCGCCGACCGCGAGCCCTACGAGGGCACCAGCGGGCTGATCGAATGGCCCGCCGACAGGCTCACCGGCTGCGGCACCGACAGCGGCGCCAATGGCTGCAGCCACGCTGTCTGCGGCACCGGCGGCCGCGCCGACGGCTACCTCGACAGCCACGCCGACGACAGTCTCGTCAGTTACGCCGACAATGGCACCGACTGCTGCACCGACCTCGGCGCTGACCGCGGCGCCGACGGCGGCGCCTACGAGGCAACCCGCAAGGGCGTGCCCGTGGGGGGCGTCTCGGGCGGCGGGCGCGGCCGCGCCGACCGCGGCACCTACGGTGGCACTGACGGCCACCCCGCCAGCGGCGTTAACCGCTGCGCCGGCTGCGGCACCGACCGCCGCGCAGACTGCGGCACCAGCAGGCGCGCCGACAGCATCCTCGACGGGGGCGCCGACAGCGGCCCCTACGGCAGCGCTGATCTCGGTACCGGCCGCGGCGCCGACAGCGGCGCTGGCGCGGTGAACTTGAAGGGCGCGCTCGTGGAGGGCTCCTCGGATGACTGGCACGCTCTGGACAGCGGCCCAAAGGCTGCCGAGGAGATCGAGGCTGCGCTGGCGGGTCATAAGACGGCTGGTACGCCGACGGCTGCATCGACGGCCTCGCTGACAGCTGCGCCGACCACGGCACCGACAGCTGCAATGACAGATGCGCCGACCGCTGTACCAGCCGAGGCGCCAACGGCGGCACCGACAGCGGCGCTGGCGTCTGCGCTGGCGGCCTCCAGGCAGCCCAGACCTCACGGGCGGCGCACGCCGGAGGCAGCTGCCACCGCGGCCCCGGGGGGCGCCACCGCACTCGCACCGGCCGGGGGCGCATGACTCGCACCAGCCTCAGGGGCGGGCGTTGGCCCACCCATGTGCGACGGACGGCGCACGCCAGCGGCGGCTGCGGCCGCGGCCCCGAGGGATGCCCGCCCGTCCTCGCCCGCCAGGGGCGCCCGGCGCGCACCAGCCTCCGGGTCAGCAGCGGTCCCGCCCATGTGGGACGGGCGTCTCGCGCCAGAGGCGGTGGCTACCGCGGCCCCGGGGGATGCGGCACTGACAGCCACGGCGACCTCGGCGACAACGGGGACATCGACTAGCTCCCCGACGGGTTTCCCGACTCCGGCTCCGACTGCGGCGCCGCCAGCTACGCCGACCGCCATGCCGGCTGCAGTATCGACAGCCGCGCCAATTGTGGCACCGACAACGGCGCCAATTGCGGCACCGACGGCGGCAGCGGCTGCGGTACTGACAGCTGAGCCGACGGTGGCCCCGACCGCCTCACCGACTGCGGCTACGGTGGCCGCGCCGACGACGTCGCCGACAGCAGCGCCGACGAGTGTACCGACCGCGGCGCCGACAGCCATTCCGACAGCCGCGCTGGCGGCGGCGCCGACGGCCGCGCCGATAGCGTCGCCGACGGCAGCTCGGGCCGCCGTGCCGACCGCGGCGCTGACCGCTGTGCCGCCGGCCGCGCCGTCTACGGCACCGACCGCTGCTCCGGCTGCGGCTCGGGCCGCCCCGTTTACAGCGGCGGCGGCGGCTGCGCCGGCTTCGTCGCCTACGGCTTCGCCGATTGCTGCACCAACGGCAGCGCCGATGGGTCGTCTGTCTGTTGCCCTGGCCGCGGCACAGACAACCGCCTGGACAGCGTCGACGACGGTTGCACTAGCCGCTGCACCTGCAGATGCACGGTTCGGTTCGCCGATGGCTGAACTGGTCACGACACCGACGGCTACTCCGACAGCGGCGCCGACGGTCGCGCCGACATCGGCGTCGACAGCGGCCCTGGCCGCCACGGCGACCACGGTGCTGACTGCGGCGGCGACTGGCGCGCCGACGAAGGGCGCGACGACGGGGGCGAACGGATCGACCTACGTTGGCATGTTCGCCGGCAGCACTGGCATCGAGGGCCGCGCGCTGTCCGCCACACAGGAGCCGCCCGACGACGAGGTTTAGAA